>JAVQMG010000069.1:2740000-2984985 GCA_032878915.1 Castanopsis chinensis
ACCAGTTTGTAAAAACACTCATATCAGATTATCTATAATACACATTCTTTTATTTAAATAATACATTCTCACATTCTTTATTATTATTATTATTATTATTATTATTATTATTATTATTATTATTATTTCACACCTATTCATCCATGGCTCCACCACCTTACCACACACGATCCAATAATATCTCTAAATACACTCGATCTCTATCTCTCTTTCCTTTTCCTCTTCTTCTTTCTTCTTTCTTCTTTTCTCTTTTATTTCTCATTCTTTCTTCTTTTGCAGTTTTTCTTCTTCGGCATCTTCTTCTTTCTTTTTCTTCTTTTTCTTTTTCTATTTGAGTTTGATTATGGGTAGTGATTTTGGGTGGTAATTTTGGAAATATTATTCCACTACACTAGGGGGTGATTTTGGGGCTCTCCATTGGGACTTCTACCGCTTCTTTCTTCTTTGGCGCCTTCTTGTTCTTCTACTATTACTGCATTTTCTTCTTCTTCTTTTGCAATTTGGTTTTGATTATTTATATGGGTTTGATGATTTTTTTTTTTTTTTTTTTTTTGAGGAGAGGGTTTGATGAATTTAGGATCTAGATTTAGATTAATTAAGTTTGAAGAATTTGATGATTTGCTGTTGGGTTTAAGAGAAGATAAAAGTGGAAAGAGGGTAGAAGAAGAGAGAGAGATTGGATGAGAGAGGCGAGATAATCATATGAGAGATGATAGAGAAAAAATATAAAATAGAAAGTTATAATGACCGTGTAAATATGTACGGTTATTGTAACAATTTTGGTAATGATTAGTGATATAAAAGGATTGATGTGAATAAATTTGAAGTAAAAATTTGTAAAATAATATACTTTTCCTATCATAAAGAAACTGATGCAATTACTCTAATATATATAAAAAGAATGGGGTTTAAGAAATTGGGAGTCTATTTGGTAAGATTATCCTAATAATATTATTTATATTTTTTAAAAATATATATAAATAAAAAAATATATACATATATTTGTAATATTATTTAAACATTAAAAACTATTCCTCAAAACACCTTAATAACTCTCACACGAACTAAAGAACAATTATTTATTTATATTTTTACAATCCCACAGGTCACGGCTAGCGCCTGGCGTAAGAGATCCCAGGTTCCTCTTCTACCGTACAATATCACTATTTATTAGAATTTTGACTCACCGACTATATATTTTTCTCTCTTCCATGTCCCAAAATCGGTAATGTTGTCCTTGTCCTGTCGTCCTGACACCTGACTTGACGGCAAAGTTGGTTTGAGTCGCAGCAAGAGAAAATTTTCACCAAGTATAGAATACATGAGTCATTCCTCTCGCATGTTATAACTTGCAACGCGAAAACAAAATCTAGCTATAAAACTAGTAAGCTAATTCTAATAGGTATTCCCAGAAGCGCGCCATAAATTTCATGTAAGAGAGTCGAGGATTGACATAAGTATCAATAGTAGGAATCCCAAAGCTACAGCACCAGATCCTATCCATCCGAAAATTTCTGCCACCCCTGGTTTCCTCTGGATTAGCAAGACTGCAGTCATGCAACAAACATAACCCACCAAGTTACTAACCAGAATAAAACCAAGGAGCACCTTAGTCGAGGAAGATAGTCCACCAACATGGAAAGCAATGGCAGAAACAGTTGTTTGGACTGTTACAGCCAATGACATCTTTATTAGTTTGGATATGTCCACAATCTGTCTCAATTTCTTCTTGTCTCCACCTCCGCCTCCGCCTCCTCCTCCTCCTCCTCCACCTCCGCCTCCGCCTCCACCTCCACCTTTTCCTTCTTCTTCTTCTTCTTCTTCTTCACCTTTGCCTTTATCTCTAGAGCTACCTTTACACTCACATTTGAAGGTAGACATCTCCGATGAGATCCTACATTCTTGTTCTAATGAAGGGCCCACTTCTCGATCACTGCCTTCCACACTTTCAACCACAAATATTATTGAGTGCTGATCAGCGCAGCTGGCTTATGGACACTGCAATATTTCACAGTCGTTGGATGCCCATGGATTAGCAACATGTGTGTCCTTCCTGGATGGGACAAAACCACAATTTTGGACGATGTCTAGCAAAATCAACAGGCTGCTGACCAGCATTATGGCATCACATCTCTGTTAAAGAATAATCACAATAAACAAGATTTCAATAATCTGTTAGTTCGAATTCTTATTTTCAATTATATGAAGTTTATGCTTTGCGTTTTGACAACTCAATTTGAAAAGACAGCATGAAAATAAAAAAATAAAAATTATCATTGCAAAACCGCCCCAATGGGCCACGGAAACCCCAACAATCCTGGCAACCCACATCACTCATTGCCATTGCAAGCCTGCAAAGCCACCATCAATGGCCAAATACCACTAACCGATGTGGCTTGAGTATTATGTTAAACCACACCACTCAGCAACACGTTACACGACCCAACTTGAAAGCGTTAAGCTTTTAATTAAATAAGAAATTTTTTTAGGTTTAGTCCATAGAAAGGTGCAATTTCTTTCTCTATTTCCGTCTCTATAGATCTAGGAATTCTGTTTAATTCCAGTTTGGATCCAACGAATATGGAAAACTTAAAAACAAAAATACCACCACAGCCCAACACCCCAGACGACCACAGTCACAGCCATTGCCGCACTTGCAGACATTTGCAAATAAAAAGATGATGTAGCAAAAACAAAAGAAAATTAATGAGTGAAAGATGAGTCGATGACTTGCATTAACAAAGCAATCGTGTGAATGAAGACGTACCAAGGATAGCCCCATACGTGCCCTGACTTGACACTGCAGACTCTAGAATGGATTTAATATGCAAATTCTTGTTGAGTGGTTCACTTCAGGTTCAATTTGAGCCCCAGTTCGACCAAGGATGGCAGCAGTTAAAAGAAATTGGAGAGGGCCTACAAGGTGGGACCCTTTCTGTGGCAATACAGGCTCTTCTATCTCAATTTGTCATCACTTAGTTCAACTTATCCAACTAGTGATATTCTGTATCCAAGAGTTACCTTCTTTTAGATATACATTATTGTTAATTTTTTTAAAAATTTTATTCTCTCATCTCATGTATATTAAAATACTTAGTATTCCAATATATATATATATATATATATATATAACGAAATTTAATAATTGAGAGATATGCATACAAAGTAACTATATAAACATTCTACCACTATTCTCAAATGTGCTATTGGAATAATTGTTTTTTACATATCTCTTATTTATTGAATTTTGAAATAGCATATCATTTTGATACCTAATATCTTCACATGCTTTTTTTTTTTAGAGAGATAATTAATTACGATATGCTGCTAACCCCGCACTCGAATTCTTTTCCCTCTAAACTCCTATGCACTTTGTGCATAGAGAGGTATCAATTCAGCTACAAGCCTTTGGCATCTTCATATGCTCTTAATATCATGAGTTTGTGGAAAATATACTGCCCCTTCGAACCGTGAAGAGTTGGAGTAATTGACTAAATAATAGCTCTTTAACTCTTTTGGCAATGATTTTCCCTGTTTGATCTCCCCCTTCCCAACATTATCTACTCGTTTGGCCGGGTCTTTACATGGATTTTTATTTTGATTTTGATTTTTTAAGCTTCTCCCACAGTTCCTTCTAAGAAAATAAGGTGCGGACTTCCACGGTAGTTTAAATATATATATATATATATATATATATATATATTTCAATTTGAATCAATACAATTAAAAATTTTACCCTCTTTTAAAAATTAAAAAATCTGTCCCAATTTTTTTACCTCCTCTTATAAAAGTTTGAATCTCTTAAATTCAAATCTTCATGAGATCGAAACAATAAGAAGAAAAAAAAAAAAAATCTTACAAATAAGAATAAATATATAAATATATTACACAAGCCTTCTACTACAATCTGATAACACAGATTGGAGAAGTTAAGTCTCAAAAAGGGAAAGTGAGTTTTTAGCTTCTACAGTCAAAGACTACTGAGAGCCTGAGAGAGAGAAGTTTTTTTGGTTCTATCAAAAATAGTTGTTTAAAAGCGATATATTAACCATGTGCATTTTTTTTTAAAGAAAAAGGTAAAATAACGTGGAATAATGTATAAAAAATATGATAGAGAATCATAAGAGGTTGAAATCCAATAGGACATTTGAATTTATTAATTATGATTAAAATTGTGATAAGTAAAAAAATTTGAGATTTAAACAAAAGAAAGATTTTTTCTATATACATATATACAAGATAAAAATTATATTCTAGCCTAATCTATGTATGTCTATGTGTAATGCTCCCTCCTAGAAATTTGAACTTCAACCCTTATCCTCTACACTCTACAAGCACTTATAATTGTGAAGTGACCATTGCACAAAGGGTGTACTGTGGTAAAAGAAAGATGATATATGTTAGTGTAGATAAATGGGGGATTTGTAATAACTGTATAAAATTTAAATAACAAAAATTTTGGAATGTTTTAAAGAATTAAAAAAAAAAAAAAAAACCCCATAGAAATTTTGGAATAAGAATGAGTAGTTTTTACGTGAGGTAGTGATTTTTTTTTTTTTTTTTGAAGAAGTAATTTTGTGTGTGTGTCTGTGTGTGCGTGTGTGTGTGTATTTTGATAAAAATAATTGAAGTATTTAAATTCAAATAGATAATAAATATAGATAGGAATCGGTTATATGAATACAAATGGGTTTTTTCCTTTTGTTCGTGAAATATTATTACTGTTTTAACTTTTTTTGTTTTTTTGTAGCAAAACAAATTAAACTAAATGGTATGTTATTTCAGAATGTGTATAAGGATATTTTGGTACCCCAAAAAATTGAAGACAAAACAAAGGAATCCTCTTGATAATAGTATAAATAAACAATTTTTTTTAGAGGGTTAAGCTAAACTTTAAAATCCACACACACATATCATAGGGTAAATTTTATATACAACACCTTAAGTGCAGTACTTTAGCTTCCTTGACTCAATTTAAACACATTAGTTGTATTAAATTTAATTATCCTTAGAAAAGATTGTTTATATTTATTAGTCAATACAATCAAGTTTTTGAATTTAATTAAAATACCTAATGTAATACATCTAAGGTATTGTACATAAATTTTAATTATATAACATATTTGGTTAGGATTAAGTTACATTTGGTGTAACTTTAAATAATATTACATGATTTAATAAATTTATATTGAATTAATATTTTGAAAATACAACCGTTACATTACAAGTTTTTAATGCCAATTCAAATGTTACTTATTTTTCGATTTATAAACTCATATTTTATGCATAATTTTAAAATACAAAAATTTTCAAATTTGAGCACTTTATAGCCTAGTTAGTAAAACTGCTAGGTCCAAAACTATAAAATAAAAAATAAAAAACTTCCATCCCCATTTTGATTCCAACTATATGGAACTAAACGTGTTTTTTGTTTTAAACGAAAAAATCTAAATGTGTAATAGCTGTTTGTTAGAAAATGTAAAAGTGTAAAAACGACCGCTAAATACGTTGCTTTCCACCAAAAAAACAAAAACATCAAATTAATGGTCCGTTCGAGAATAACTTATTCAGTTGAAATTGAAAATTTTTTACTGAAAGTGTAGGGAAACAAAAAAAAAAAGTTAAAGGTTAGCTGAATAATATAGTGAGACTCGTAAATAGTACAAAAAATGTAATGAGACCCATAAATAGTACAAAAAAGCTAAAAAGTAAAGGGTGTTTGGTAATATTGTTTGAACAACAATTTTCATTGTTTAAATAACACCACGTATTTTTACAATACTTTTCATCCACATGTATTTTCACAACACTTAAATAACATTATTACAAGTTTACAACATTACCAAACAGCTCTAAATAAGCTAAAAGAAATAAACTCATCCCAAACTCACAGTGAATTATGAATCCTTAGTTTTTATCTCAATGACACCTATTCGGTCAGAAACAAAGTCATGGTTTAATATATTTTACTTTATTAAAAACAAAAGTTGCCAAAACATAATTATGACTGATGGTGCCCAACACAAAAAATTATATATATCATTGGATTTATTTTTTAAAAGTTGTGTTAAGAACACAACAAAATGCCATAACATGTTTACAATATTTAAGGGGCTAGCTCACCATATATAAGTTAAGACAAAATAAAATAAAATAATAAAAAATTATATTCAGACTGAAAGTAATTAAAAAAAAAGTTTTGTGAAAATATAGATCTCATTTGGTAGAGAAGTTTGAGTAATGTTATTTGTAATTTTTTGAAATACATGTGGGTAAAAAAGTGTGTAAAAATGTATGTAATGTTGTTTAAAAACTGAAAATATATGTTTCAGATGCTCTATCAAACGGCCAAGATTTTATTTTATTTTATTATTATTATTATTTTTTTTTTGCCCCTAGGCTCTCATGAGCAAGTGCACAGTCAATTGGGTGGAAGCAATTCGACTTCTACTTGTATTGACACAAAGACACGTTTACATATGACCGTAGAAGAACAATAGCGAATGGAATGTCATCCGATTCAGATTCCGATGACCTGTTACAGAAATTTTTTTAAGTGCGTTATTACACTAGAGTAACGCAATGCCAAAAGACTCATGGGTCCAAGTTATTACACTATAGTAACACAAAACAACTGGAACTTTTAAGCATTAAGAAGTCTAAAAAGTCTATAGGTTAAACAACAAACTGGGATAATATCAGTAGGCAAATTAAGACTTGGGTTTGCGAACTCAAAGACTTGGAAGCACTTTGCATGTATATTCTGATAATAATCAAACTCATTACTTGAACAAATTCTGTTAGATATGTTGTAACCACACTATATAATTACAATGACCACGACTTATCAACCCCACGAAAATGTGCAACGTCTGAAATTTATTTGGAGTTCCATAAAATTTCATATAACAGTTCACAACTTACATGCTCATTTGTTTCGGCTCTGGGGAGGGTGCCTAGCTACTGCTTATGCACATCTGATAATTGTTACCCACTTACCCAAAATTGTTTCTTAAACTTTTTTATTTTAATATTTTTTTTATTGCTAATTTATACAAAAATCTGGTAAGTATTGAAACTACAATCTAACTCTCCACCTTATTCTTATAAGGGATTTACTAATATGTGATCTTAGAGTATACATTAGTAAATTATTTTAGGAAATATTTTATGAAAAAATAAAAACTATTTTAGTAAAATTTTTTAATTTTTTATAAATTTTTTTTTAAAATAGATAGTTAATGTATACCTAACAAAGTGAGAAGGTTATATTTGAAACTAAAGTCCATTAAACAAAAACGCTTTCCACTTAAGCGGCTATTTGAGACTATTGCTTCGAAGGGATAAACACGCGGGAGGGTTACTTTGGCAATCATTTCAGCATATGAGTCATCTTCATGGTAGTCAAGCAGTTCACACTTCACAGTCATCATATACACAGTGTAAAGTTGTGGCTTATCCCAAGGGTTCAGACAGTACAATACATCAAAATTGGAGCTCAACTATCATCATTTGCAATAGATTCCAGACTCCCCTTCGGTTTGGCCATATAATAATGTGAAAAATCAAAATGAACATGAAATTAGAAGCTCTTATCATTCTAATTCTAAATTATGCCAAAAACTCCGATTAAAAAAATTAAAAAATTATGCCAAAAACTTGTAAGAATGTGAAAAATCAAAGTGAATGAATTTAGAAGCTCTAAAAAATGCCTGTAAAAGCAAAATCTAGCCAGTACCACGAATATATACGTGCTCCTAGTGTCCTGTAAGTATCCTTTTAACACTAAGGCAAGTGGATCTAATGCAATTTAAAAACTAGAATAACTACGATGAATTATCATTATTTTTTATAAGTAATGAAAAAGTTATGATCATAAACAGCACCGAAGTGGTCACCTTCAACTTCACAGCAGTATCCCATCAACTTCACAAAATTGGGGTGATTTACAGCATCTGGTCGAGTCAGAAAAATGCATTCACTCTACAACAACAAAGTTGAAGAAAATCAATTTTCCTTTTTCCTTTTCTTTAGGCCTTGGTTTTTACATGAGGTAACAATAATAATAATAATAATAATAATAATAATAATAATAATAATAATAATAATAATAAAATTAATTAATAAAAGAAACATATGTAAATGTATATACATACCTCCAGTCGGTAAGGCAAAAAGGAGCATAAACTTAGGCAATTGTTTTGTCATGATGTTGAAGTCAAATTTTGACAGTAACCTCTTGACCTTCTCCTATATACTTCCCCGAATTTTGTCTTTCGCTTAAGAAGCCAATTAGGACTTAGGACTTAGGAGCTGCTAGTCTCTCCATCTCCCTGGATAATTTTGTTTCATCCAATTTTAAGACTTAATTAAGAGAGTATATATTTATTTAATTGCAGCGTAGGAGTCGATTTTTTTGCACGAGAGGCCATGGGCCCTAGCCCAAAAATATGGGATAAAGAGAGAAAAGTTTGGGCCCGGCCCAAGATGAGGCCCGACCAAGCACTATTGAAGAGCAGGGTCTAAGCCCTCTTAGGGACCGTGAACTTAAGCCCATAACAGATAATGTCGACTTACTATGAAAAATTATAACAATAATATAATAAAATAATATGAATTGTGCAAATTACACGTAATAATAGAAATAGTGGTTCTAAAATCATAAATTATTCTACAATTTTTTTGTCACAACTTTGACGTGACAGACTATGAGTGGTTAACTATTACTTATACATGGATTCACTATTTTTCTTCACCAATCACACTCCATCACGTCACAATTGTGGTAAAAAGTTGTGAAAAATGTTGTGATTCTAAACTTTTTTCTAATAGCAATCACATTAGCACGTATCAAAAATAATATACACAGAAAGTCAGAAACCAATCACAAGCAAAGAAGAGAGAATAAAATTGCAAGCGTATGAATATGAACGCCCAAAATCAATTGAAAAGCAAACCCACCAAGCACCACACTACAACTACAAGGCATGATGAAAAGATAACCCTAAGAAGTAACAGAAGTGGTGACGTTCATGCCAAAACGCAAAAAATGCGTTTGAAGTTTGGAGTTTATGTACACTAGAAAATTGGTGAATCTTATGTGTTTCTCATTGTTAGGCTTATTACTTACTAGTTTGTTTTTCAATGCGACTAGGCTTATTTGTTATTAGTACTAAAAGTGATTAGTGGAATTTGTGGGTGTGTTTTTTTTTTAACAAAATTGTGGGTGTATATGATCGTCTGTTTGCTGCCTGCGATTAGAACCATTGCAAATAAGTACCCAAACAATAGCCACATCTTGGTTAAGGGCTTAAGGCTGCTTGATTAATTCTGCCCTAACCTTTTTCTTTAGTTTTACATTTTAATTTAATATTTATTTCCCAATACCAATATATTGACGGTTGTTATGTAAAAAGAAAGGAATTAGGATGGAATTTTGTCAAAAAGTAAGGGATTACAGTTTTTGTTTATTTCTTATTTGTAATTACTTTGAAATAGGAATGTATAGCCTTCTTTTTGGAGGTCCAAGGGGTATATTGGTATTTTTGGAAGTGTAGGAGTATTTTGATCATTATGGGAATTTAAGGGGTATATTCATAATTTTTGTTAGTTTTAGGGGTATTTTTGTCATTTTAGATTAAATTGGCAAGGCTTTTTTTTTTTTTTTGTTTTGGAGGAGGATTAAATTGGCAAGTTAGTAAATTAAATGATTAGGGTGGATAATGAGCATTAAATTTATATATAAAAGGGTCATAAATAGATAAATAGATAATTATCTACAAGCCTAGGATTAAAATATCACGATTGATTTATTTAATTCTATTTGAATATAATTGGGTGTTTTTTATTATAGGAAAATAGAGATTTGGTTGCTCCTTTTTTTTTTTAACAAAAGAAAATTTAATGACTAGTTAATTAATTTACAGCTCATGAATTGTTTGTAGCTATGATTTTCTCAATTTAAGCTAACAATCCTGCACTAGAATTTTTCCTGAGAGCAAGGCTACTTGACTTCAATTTGCAAAGCCACTATAACATTTTTTGTGTTCTACAGTATTACCAGGAGGTGCTGAATTTGCATATCTAAAGCATGCAGTTCGATTGATTCAAAATAATTTTGATCTATCAAAAACTTAATTGTTCAATCAATCAACTTGCTATCAAAAAACTAAAGCTTGAACTTGTTATGCAGAAACCTGAGTAGCAGTCTTGAATTTAAAGATAAACTTTCTAAGACAAATGACAGGATACTTTTGCTCATGATCTACCAACCTAGACTATTTAGAAAAAAGATGGAGAGTGCATCTACGGACCATTTTCTCTCTAGAGAGGAAGAAGTCGAACTTGCCCGTTGTAACAAGAAAGTTAAGGATGTTCACCATGAGGATTTTAATCTTAACAGGGAAAAAAGATTTCTTAGGTAGAATAGAGCTAGAAGGAGTAGTGTGTCATTTAAAGATAAACTTTTGGGAGAAATACCAGGCTTTTGAGTTAAATGGTCACATGGAAGCGAATGAAGAATCAGATGATAAGGTGGTTGTTCTGCAAGATGGTATGGCAGAAGTGACTCTAACCAAAGAGGTGAAACAAAGGATTAGAGCTCCCTGGGTAAACTCATTGATTGTTAAAGTGTATGGCAGGTCAGTGGGTTTTCATTTCTTGCAAGTAAGGCTTACTACTCTCTGGAGACCATCGGGGATGATGGATATCATTGATTTGGGAAAAGAATTCTATCTCATCCGGTTTAGGCTAAAAGAAGATTTCTTAGAAGTTCTAGAGAAGGGCCCATGGTTTATTGGAGAACATTTTCTCTTCATTAGACCATGGGAGCCCAACTTCAAACCTTCATTAGCCAATATTTCATCTGTTGCAGTTTGGATTAGATTAACTGAGTTACCCATAGAATATTATAAGTTGGATATGCTTAAGCAGATAGATAAGGCTATTGGAAATGTTTTGAGGATTGATACACATACAGCTACAGAAGCGAGGGGAAGGTATGCAAGATTATGCATCCAGGTTGACGTTGAAAAGCCATTAATTAAATCAGTGATGATTGGGGGATTAGAACAACCAATTAGTTGTGAGGGCATTCAGAAGTTTTGTTTCTTGTGTGGTCGGATTAGTCATCGGAAGAAGAATGCTTGTATTTGCTCTGAGCCACCTTGCCAACGGAGAGGGTCGAAGTTGGCACTTAGCATGAGACAGGAAGAACAACATGCATGGCGCATGAAGAAGTGGACCCCACTCGTGCGCATGGAGAGGCTGACACGTTACAAGTTGGTAGTGCTAATATGACAGATAAGGATGTCTATGGTTCGTGGGTAGTGGTCACCGAAAAGAGAAATGGGAACAAAAGTCCAAAAATTGGGAGTAAATCTACCAATAATACAGGCTTTAAGCAGTATAAAAATAAAATTCCTATTCGGACTAGTTTCTCTGCTAGACTCGGCAGTAAGGCAATGGAGGATGGGCTTGGGCTATATAGAGATGGGAAGCGCAAAGTAGGCTCAATAGTGCCTGATAAACAGATCAATGGGCCAAAGGGTGTGGGCCAAAATTCAGAGACCATTAGTAAGGGGGCTATGGTGAAGATTAATGCTTTTGGGTTTGTTAAGGGTAAGAAGGGAATTGCGAGGCTTGGGGTAACTCTAAACCCAGGTGGAAATTCAGACTTAGATGTGAAGAACTAGCCGTCGCCATTTAACTTTGGTCCACAATGCCCTGTCTTCACTTTGACAAAACTTACCCAACCAAATCATGTTTGTGAGTTCTGTTTTGTAGCTTCATCAGGAAATGTGAAGGGTAATCAAGCTATTAAGGATCGTGGGGGAGAATCCGGTAGTGGTGATTGTCGATCTACAAATGGGTCCAAGGGGTAGCTCATCGAAGAGAAGAATACCAACGTTCTTGCCGATATCAACCAGCCATTGGAGCAGCAAGAGTATCATAAAGATCGCTCAGGCCACTCAATTAAGTTTGGCGATTGATTTGTGTATCAGGTTGAAGCTCTGCCCGACTTTGATGGTAGGGAAAGGATGGGTAAAGGTGAAGGATTGATCGTAGAGGTGTTAGTGATCTTATTCAAGAAAGGATTGACCACTTTTTTGTCAATCCGGGGTTATATAATCTTTTCCTTGAAGCAAGAGTCATGTATCTCACTCACTATTTCTCTAACCATTGTCCTGTGTTGATAAAGTCCAAGCCTAGGCCTACATTGTTTTTGGAGAGGCCTTTCAAGTTCCAGAGCTTTTGGAATTCTAACCTGTCCTTCCCTTCAGTAGTTTCTAATGCCTAGAGAAATTCAGCCCCTTTGTTAGAGGCCATTGAAAGGTTCTCAAAAAATGCGGATCAATGGAACAAGGATCATTTTGGGAATGTTTTTCCAAAGAAAAAGAAGCTCATGGCAAGGTTAAATGGGATTCAGCGTTCTATTGCTACGCGCCTCCCGAATTCTCTTGTTGAACTGGAAAAGAAGCTCTAATTAGATCTGAAGCTAGTGCTTGCTCAAGAAGAAGAGCTATGGGCTTTGAAGTCAAGATTAAATTGGATGGTTTTTGGTGATCGTAATACGGCGTTCTATCACTTGTCAGCCGTAGTGAGAAGGAAAAGAAACAAGATTCAAGCGATCAAGAATAATGCAGGTGAGTGGCTGTTAGATGAAAGAGAGGTCATGAATCACATTAGGCGAAGCTTTATGGAGCTTTATTCCACATCTTACAGGAGATCATCTAGGGGCAATTAGGGCATATCGAGGTGGCAACTCGTTTTGACTGAGGAAGAAAAAAGCAGTTTGGACTGTAAGGTGACAGATGAAGAGATTAAAGATGCTCTTTGGTCGTTGAAAGCCAACAAAGCTCAGAGGCCAGATAGGTTGCATGCGGGGTTTCTTCAACAGTACTAGTTAGTGGTGGAAAATTCAGTTAAGGCAGAAATTAAAAAGGTGTTTCAGGAGAGGAAAGTGCCTGGTTATTTAAACAAAACCCATTGGAAATTACAGACCCATCAATCTGTGCAATATGGTTTACAAAATTATAACTAAGATAATTTTGGCCAGGTTAAGACCTTTTCTGAGTGGGATTGTTTCTCCATTTCAATTAGCCTTTGTGTTGGGAAGGAAGGAAACGGATAATGCAATAATTGTGCAGGAGTTTATTCACACCATCAGTAGGAAAAGGGGGAGGGTAGGCTGCATGGAAATTAAATTAGACCTTGAAAAAGCCTACGATAAGTTGGAATGGAGTTTTATTAGAGACACACTCTATTGAGCGAACCTTCCGGGAAGCCTCATTGATATTATTATAAGTTGTGTCACTTCAGCTAACACCTCAATCCTCTTTAATGGGGGCAGCCTGGAAGAGTTTAGTCCATCAAGGGGTATTAGGCAAGGAGACCCCCTTTCCCCTTACCTTTTCATTCTATGCATAGATTACCTTGGGCAGCTTTTTGCTGAAAAATGTAGCCAAGTGTTGGACTCCAGTGAAAGCTTCTAGAGGAGGTTCGACCTTTTCTCATTTGTTTTTTGTTGATGATATTGTTTTATTTTCCAATGCTGATCTAATCAATTGTTCCACTATTCGGGATGTGCTAGACCAATTTTGTGATATCACTAGGCAAACGATAAGCGAAGCTAAATCGAGGGTTTTCTTTTCGCCAAATGTAGATAGGGATACAAGGGAATCCTTTAGTGACATTCTTGGCTTTTAGTCCACTCCTAACTTGGGGAAATACCTTGGAATCCCTATTAAAAGTCTAGGTTCATCCAATCAGGATTTTAATTTTGTTTTAGAGAGGGTAAAGCAGAAATTGGCTGGCTGGAAGGCAAACATGCTATCTCTTACTGGAAGATCAATTTTAGTTCAAGCCTCGTCATCCACCATTCCTAATTATGTGATGCAATGTACCCATCTCCCAAGCAAAATTCTAGATGGCATTGACCGAGTCAACAGAAATTTCCTTTGGGGAACAATTGAACAGGCCAAAAAAGTGCATTGGGTTGGATGGGATAAGATAACAAGACCTAAAGAAGAAGGTGGGTTGGGTTTGCAAACGGCTAGGGGTAGGAACGTTGCTTTGCTTTCCAAGTTGAATTGGAGGTTCAATACGGAGAGCGAATCTCTTTGGGCTAAAGTTTTAAAGAACAAGTATTGCTCACTGCAAAGAGTCTGATCAATAAATTGTGATAGATTGCCATGCTCTCAAATCTAGTTTGGCATGAAGAAGGGGCAGAAGGTTTTTATTCAAGGTATTCGGTGGCTACTTGGGAGGAATAGCAATCTCAGCTTTTGGAATGATAAATGGCTAAATTAGGGACCTTTGAGACAGTTAACTCAAGGACCCCTGCCCCGTGCTAGTGAAGAAGAGAAAGTGAAAGATATGGTTTCTTTAATGGGGTGGAATTGGGCAAGGATTCCTTTTGAGCTCCCTCGAAGCTACAAGAAGGAAATTCAAGCAACCCCTTTTGCCCAAACTGGTGTGAGTCAGGATAGATTGATCTGGATGGGTTACCTTGATGGAGAATTTGATTTAAAGAGTGCTTATAGAAGCGCTGCAGAGCTCAGACCGCCTCGACAATTTCATGGTAATTGGGTCTGGACTACTAAAACTTTGCCAAGAATACAATCTTTCCTGTGGAAATGCTGCCATGACAGCATTGGTGTAAAAGATCGCCTGGTGGCTAGGGGAATGGTAATGGACTTAACTTGTCCTCTGTGCCACAATGATGTCAAATCAATTGCCCATGCGTTAAGGGACTGCCCTGTCAGTATGCATACTTGGAATATTATTGGAATTCCTTCTTGTAGCAACACCTTCTTCTCTCAAAGTATCCATACATAGCTGGTTGGCTAAAAATTGTACCATTGAGAGAAGGTATGTGAGGTGTTCTATCCTTTAGAAGGTTCTTTTCCCTTTTGTGGTTTGGCTAATCTAGAGCAATAGAAATCAGGTGGTTTTTAAAAATAAGAATTCCAATGCGAACTTGGCAAAAGAGATAATTCAGAGGGCTAGGGAATTTTTCTATTGCGCCTATTTTCCAAAGGTGGCAGCTACCCGTATAGTTAAGCAGATCAGGTGGGAAAGGCCAACTCGAGGTTGGGTGAAGCTTAACACTGATGGTTCATCACTAGGAAACCTCGGTCTGGCAGGAGGTGGGGGTGTGATTCGAGATGAGGAAGGGAATTGGATTGTGGGATTTGCAAGAAATATTGGCATCACAACCAGTTTTCAAGCTGAATTGTGGGGGTTACGTGATGGTCTAACATTATGCGTAGAGCGCAATTTTAATGTGGTTGAAGTAGAGCTAGATGCTAGATCTATTTTGGATGTCATTACCTCTTCTGTCTGCTCTAATAGTTTAGTCTCTTCTTTGGTGCCTGATTGTAAGCAGTTGGCTACCCATATAACTCGGATCAGTTTTAAGCACTGTTACCGTGAAGCGAATAGGAGCGTCGACAAGCTTGCTAGGATGGGGGCCAGTGACGGAACTAAGTTAGGGCTGAGGGGGGCAATGGCCCCCACCCCATTTTATTTTTTAATTTCTTAGTATATATATACATAGAAAATTGAAATTTTTTCCAAAATTTATATTATTGGCCTCTGTCCTCTATCCAAATTTACAAATTGACCAACCCTTTTACTTGTTGTCCCAAGAATAACAAGAAAAATCTTTGGACCTAACCAAAAATACCCACAAAACATATCACATTTTCAATCTAAACAAACCCAATTGTCCCAAAAATAACCAGAATAACCTTTAAACAAACCAAAATTATCAACAAATTAAGCAACAATCCAATCTAAACAAAAAAGGCACACAAAACAATCACAAATCTAAAATCACAAAACACAAATTGAGTTTTTCATTGAAACTCAATTTTTTAAAAGTCAAGTTTCAAAACAAATGTATATCTCTAAATAGTTTCAGATAGGAGGCGTTTTGCTAGAACGTTTTGCAGAAAAGGGTAAAACCCCATTTTGGCCCTCTTTTGCTAATATTAAATATATGCTAGCTTAGATTTTCATGGGAAAAAAATCTTATACCTTGGCCCCCCCCCTAGGTTTAAATTCTAGTTCTGTCCCTGACGGGGGCTGTTCAAGAAAGCATTTTTGAGATTTTCTTAAGTCCGTTTGTGGACGTAGCTAGTATTGTTAATGCTGAGATCGCTGGTGTGCTTTTGTCTAGTGAATGCCCTAAGTCTTTGTTTTTGGTTTAGTCTTTTTTTTTTTAATCCTTCCTTTACCAATAAAAAAAAAAAAAAAAAACTCTATTTATATTCACATCAAACACAATTTAGGAAACTAAAAGACACGAAAATCCCAACAACAAAAGCTTTGCGTAACTGAACTAAATTCTTTATAAAAGCAAACTTAAATACCATTACACAAAGATTCATCCCCATCGAATTTTTTTTTTTTTGGTTACATTGAGGAGGGGAGGGGGATGACTACAAACCAGAGAGCTGTGGCGTAGAGGACAATGACTAGTGCTGATAACATAAAAGCCACGCCAATAATCCTGCAAAAATATTCAACCCTTGGCTTGTGTTGGATCAACATAGAACCCATGGAGCCCAAAAATGCGCAGAGGGCAGAGATTAGAAATATGCGAAAGAGCGTCGGACGGTCTTTGAACAAGACTGGAACTAGTCTTCCTTCGATGTTTTCCTGTGGAAGAACCATAAAAGTTGCAACTGCCATGGAGGAGATGCAAGCGATTAAACGTCCAACATCCTTTGAATGGAGAGCACTTTCTTGAGGAAATTGTTCCCAAGAATTTGATTTCATCTCGTTCGTCTTGGCGGATTTCATCTCGTTATTTTGCATCTTATAAAAAGAAAACCTAGAGTTGTAGAGATTCTAGAAAACTCCTCCAGGTCAGGAACTATGTGAATTTTAAAGTAAAGGATCCCAGATTTGATCCAACGGCTTCAAATTCAACTCAGTAGCCACTTTTGACTATGACACTTGGCGTAAAGACTAATATGTAATGTGTACTAACTCGTCACATGCGATGAAACTTTTTATTTTAGCCAAAAAATATCTCGTGTTTTTATTTTAGGAGACATGTTACATTTATAATATTTTTATAATAAATTATAGGTGGTTAGTTTTTATTGGTTTAAATTTGAACCTAACGTTAAGATTACCTTTTTACCCCAACAATAACAACCAATAAAAATCTTCCACTTAAAATTTGTTGTAAAAATATTGTGAAAATATTGTAGACATATTATTTCTCTTATTTTATATATTTAATTTTTATTTTAAGAATCTAATTTATAAGTGTTTTTTTTTTTTTTAAGAATGAGTCTAATTTATAAGTGGATAAAACAATTTAAAAATTTACAAGAAAGTAGTCTTACTTTTTAGGCAATGTTTTAGTGAGAGTTAAAATTGTATTTTTACCGAATTGTCCTTTAGTTTTGTCTCTACTTAAACATAGAGATGTAAGTGCATTTTTGAACTAAAAAATGAGGAATCTAGGAGAAGTCCTTTAAATGATAGTATAGATACTAGCAGGCTTTTTTTTTTGGTAGCAATTTAAAAAAAAAAAAAACTTGTGTCTTTTCTAGATTTAGTGGTCCTATTTTATAGCAAAAAAAAAAAAAAAAAAAACTTGTGTCTTTATTTTTTATTTATAATTTTTATTTTGAAAATTTAATTGATAAGTGAATAAATTAAAGTAATTTAAAAATCAACAGGATAATGACCCTATTTTTTAGGTAACGTTTTAGTGAAAGTTAGATTTATACAGGATTATATAGATATGAACGGAAGAAACCCTACTTACAATAACTACATAACAGCATAATAGGACCCAAAAAAAAAAAACTGCAGAACTGTCGCCTTTGTTCTATACCAAATTCTTCAACTTAGTCCACCATTACAAGATATGGTGGATTTGAAACAGTATAGCAGGGTGTCATTCCTACGGACAACATTATAATTTTCAAGAACAATATATTGCAGTTAAAAAGTCACATAATTTATGAAAACCTAGTAAGTAGAATTAACTAATGTCATTGAATTTTGTTTTACGTGGACAATTTTTATTTACTTATATTTGTTTCTAGGCTAAAGTCTATTGATTGACTATACTCAAACTGGATAGAGCTAATTGTTTTTTAATAAAATTATATAGTAATATAAACACATTAATTATATTTTAAAGTTTATACCAACAAAATTCATCTTTGGCCCCCGTTAACAACTTTTAAGGAATTTTTCTGACAACTTTTTATTTACAACTTTATCTTTTTTTTCTTTTTCTTTTTAATTTTATAAGTACTGCTTGGTGTCTTTTTTTTATTTTTTACTTTTTTTTCTATCATCTTTTTGTCCTTTTTGCACCGTAACAAGCATAGGTCGGCGCTTGTTAACATTTTATTAAAATTAAATTGAGCTTGAATCATACATCATTCCTTGGCCCCCATGTTAGTGCTATTCAAACATACAAATTAATGTGTCCCTTATCATATAAATTTCATTTAAATATTATTCAACTAATACAGCACAAAAAATTAAAAAGCTTTATTACAACAAAGCTATATAATTGTAACTAGTAAGATACATGCAAATCCTAAATATAGTGTTTATATTCTTAAATAGGTTAATAGAAAAAAAAAAACATAATTTATTATAATGAAAAACATAATATAGCATTTGATGAATTAAACCTATTGCAATAAGTTATCGCAATTATTTATTTTGTTATAATAAATTTATTTTTAAAATTATTAAAAATCTTTTATTTCAACAAAAGGTTATCGTAACATAATTTTTTGTTGCGATAATTATTGCCATAGAATTTATTGTAACAGTTGGCAACAAAATTAAATGTTTTGTTATGATAGGTGTTGATAGCAACCATTTTAAGTTTATTGCAATAAAATATATTATTGTAAATTCTCTATCATATATATCCTATTAGTTTTTAATATTTTTGTGGAAAAAATTATAATACCTTTAGCATTATTCTCAACAAAATAACTCATTTTTCTTCTTTGCAATTAAAAAAATTATTTTTCTTATATAAAAAATTATTATTTTTGTTTGATATTTTGTTAAGGAAAATGCTAGAATTATTTCAAATGAACTGTTTTAAATGAAATTTGTTTTAGGGTTTCAATTTGTGGTTGTTTGGCCTGATACGTGGTTGTTTAGATTGATTTGTGATGCTATTTGGGATAATCTATAGAATTGTTTGAGAGAAACTAATGAGAAATGAATCCTTAATTTGGCGATGAATTTGATATATTTTCTGAACCTATTGGAGATAATACTGACTATGGGGGGCGCTCTTGTGTATGATTGAATATTAATTAATGGTCCATAAAACTTATTATAGTGCACTTGAGAGGAAACAATAAATGAATTTTGGAATAGAAAAGCTCTCTTGTTGCATGCAGTTTTGGTGTTGGCGTGTCAGTGTATTCCCTTATCTCATTCCCTTTCCCCTATATATATATATATGTGTGTGTGTGTGTTTCTCAAAAAAAAGAAAAGCTTTCTTGTTTAGCATTTAATATATTTTTTCTTCTAAAAAAAAAAAGCATTTGATATATTTTCATTTAAATTTTTTATTAAGTTGGAAATTTGATTTCATATAACATTAGCTCAACAACAAAGGTGTGGACGATAATGTAAAAAAAAAAAAAAGTAAAATTTTGTTCTTTTTAGGTACTCATAGCAGTATCCCAAGCCAGACATATGATAAATGATGATACTGATAGAAAATATTATTTAACAAATTAACATATACTATTTGAGATTAACAACCTACTACACGAATTTTTAGTGGGAAATCTCATGAATTTTTTCACTAAGAATTTTTTTTTTTTTTTTTGAAAGGAATGTTTGAAAACTTAAACAGCATCATTTATTAACAATTTGGGAAAAAGGAAGAAGATCAAATTGACTCAGTTTTACAGATAAACGACTAAATTGATAAAAATTAAATCTTAAGGACTCATTTGATGATTAAAGCAAAAGTCAATGAACTAAATTGATTTTTAGCCTAAAAATTACAAGAATAACTCAAGAAAGTTAGAACGCTACTAGATATATATATATATATATATATATAAAAGGGGTCGCATGACTTTAAGGCCTCTGTAGCATACTGTCTTTCCTCAATAAATACTCATCTGCTTACTTGTCTATTTTGTAGAAAATTATTTAGCCAAAAAAAAAAAAAAAAAAATTGTCTATTTTGGCAAGGCAAAGTTTTGAACAGCTAACAACTACAAAACTTGTCGATATCAACACTCCCTTAGCTCTTTTTTGTGAATATATATATATATATATATATATATATATATATATATATTGATTTGCAAAGAAAGGAGTTCAAAAAATGTGTGAAACACCTTCTTTTTTTCTTTTTCTTTTCAATTCATAAAAAAGTAGAGTATTAGGTATATTATATTTTTTTTATGCCTAAAAAATAAAAATAAGAAAGTTACCCAAAAAAAACTTGATGCCGTATCACAAATTTTTGCACTCACACTACAAAAAAAGGGGCTGTCCCAGCGTTTTTAAAAACGCTGGGATAGCCCCAAAAAACGCTGGGATAGGGTCAAAATTCCTATCCCGGCGTTTTTTTTCCCGGCGCTTCAAACCGCCGCGCAGTGACAGTCGGTATAGGGTCTCCGGACCTATACCAGCGTTTTTCAAAAGCGCCGGGAAAGGCATAGACCCTATACCAGCGCTTTTGAAAGCGCTGGTATAGGCCTTTTAAAATGTATTTATTCAAGACCTATACCAGCGCTTTGAAAAGCGCTGGAATAGGTACAACCTATGCCAGCGCTTTCAAAAGCGCTGGTATAGGGCTTGAATGAACATAATTTGAAAGACCTATACCAGCGCTTTTAAAAGCGCTGGCATAGGCAACACCTATTCCAGCGTTCTTAAAAACGCTGGTATAGGTCTTAATTGAATATAATTTAAACGGCCTATGCCAGCGCTTTCAAAAGCGCTGGAATAGGTCCTTTATAAAATAATAATAATAATAATTTTTTAAAAAAAATAATAATTTTTTTAGCACCTGTAATGTACATAAAGTATATTTTTTCCAATACCTATTTTATAGCAACTGTAATGAACCACAACTCATATTTTCCAATAGCAAATGAAATACCACATTAAGCCAAGAAACTAAATATATTTAATTACACCATATCAATAATTACATCTCAAATGTCTAGAATTTTATACCCAAAATAATACATCACAAGTGTCTAGAATGTTAAAAAAAATAATACATTCTAAATAACTATGTACAAATTCCTACAAAAAAAGAATACACTCTAATTGTCTAGAATGTTATAATAAAGTTTCCAACTAGGATGTGTATATATATATATATATATATATATATCAAAGTTTGAAACTTTATTATAAATATCAAAATGTCATAGTAACTACTCCAAAATAGGTGCCCAAAGTATCACCATCACCATCACCATCCTACGAATTAAGAAACACACAATGAATTAGTGTACTAAACAACAAAGTTAGTAGCTAAATGACACAATATCACTTGTATTACTACCAAGTGTCACATTAGCAATTAAAACACACTCAAAATTTGAGATTTCAGTCAAGCATTCGAACATTCTATTCCTTCAAAAACTCTCAAATTTATCTCCCTTGAAATGGTCCATAAAAGGCAAGTCAGAGTAGCTCCCCACAAAGTAAAACAAGTCTTTTTACCACACAGTCTAGACCAAATAATGAGCAAGTCTGGCACCAAAAATAACCTTGAATTGCAGTAAGGTATTTAGACTAGTGTGGTAAAAAGTGTAGAGAAAAGGTTCAAACCTTAACTCTAACTCTCCTAAAAAGACCCAAGCAATACATTAAGTTATATGAGAAACATGTTTTAGATATCACATTCTATATTAGCAGAACACTTAAATAAGTTCAATTAAATACTACATCTTTCAAACTTATTCCTTCAAGTAGGCACTCTCATGTTGTCCAATCCAACTTATTTAGTTCACTCATAAAGTCACTCATAATTTACCAACTAAAAATTGCTTAGCAAAAGTGACACCACTCTTCAACCAGTACATAAAAGCAAACTTCCCTAGTATCAATCAATTACTATGCCTTACAAATCACAATATTTTATGTCTCTCCATCCTTCCTTCCCCTCTCTTCTACTTCTTTCTCAAATTCAAATAAACTCAATTGTCTTATTTTGCTAGGAAACTAATTCTTTTTTTCTTTTTTTTGGAGAAACACACACACACACACACACACACACACATAGAGAAAGGAGGATGAGATAAGGGAATACACTCACACGCCAAAATTCCTAAGCGACTGTAAAGGCAAAAAACATATATAATAATCTTTGACTGCACTATCAGGAGTAAAGTGAGATATAAGGTTCCTCTCATTAATAATTCATCACACATCACATTTACAGGCTTTTGATGTGCGTGTTTGTGACTCATTTTACTAACAAATTTTGACAATTCTATGTTAATAGAAATGTGAAAATTCCACCACAAAAGTGTCAAAAAGTTTAGCTTTCAAATCCAATGTATTAGACTTTCTAATGCCAAAAATGGTGCAAGTTTGCCTGGAAAACCCTAATGCCATTTTGGTGATAGAATGGTGATCTAAGCCCGAGGAAATTAGCAAATATAGGACAACTGAATGCAAAGATTGACAACTTGTTTGCATAAGCATGCAATTATGACAAATTGAACCACAACTACTGTCCTTGGGGGTCTAGCACCATATTATTAACCCTAAAATATGGTGCATCTTATTATTTACTTATTTTTCTAGCACAACAAAAAAAAAAAAATCACTAATTATTTGTCATGTCTACTGGCTTTCCATTATTTTTTTTCTAACAACAATGTCATTACATTAAGAAAAATAGAGCAACGGTGTTGAAACACATTTACTTCTACTTTAAAACACAAAATGATTTAAGTTTGATTATATTTTGGCATGTTACTAATATATAAATTTTAATTCTTACAAGGAGATCCACCATTTGGGCATAGCTTTTGGAACCACAAGTATGTATCTCATGCTTCTCAATTATTACCAAATGGCCTTTTGGCCACCTTTACAAATCATATTTTCCATGAAAGACATAAAACAAGCACAAAATAAAAATTCAATCTATAGCCAACTAAGAACACATTTTAAAGAAATAACAATCAACACTCCCAATAATGAAAAGTAGACCACCTTATATCACCATGTAAGCCACCTGCTTACTCCAAATCAACAACCCACCACAACAGTAATTTTGACATATAATTATAGAGTAGTAGGATATTATGAAGCAGATTTTACTCACCCTATAGCAACTCACTGCTTGACTCAGAAAGAACTCAAACTTATAACAAGCTGCTAATCCTGCAAAAGCTAAGTCTAAATTATAAACTACTAAGATAACCAGTGCATAAAGATAAAGTAAAGAAGGTATGAATAGGATGCATCAATTTACTTCCTCAACAACAAAAGTCTGTAGTGAGAATAATAATTATCATCATCAATTTTTATTTTTTATTTTTGGTTTTTTCATTCTTAGTATATTAGGCTAGGAAGTGTTGACCAACTTATAGAGCCCACATCAGCCATGAACAATATAACATATAATTGATTTAATCTTTTTTATTCAATGAATTAATCCCAATTTAGATTTTTCCCACCATCCAAGCTTCAAGGGGCAAACAAACAACACCGAAACCAAAATTTAACTTTGGTTGAAATAAAAACCATATAAAATAAACCCACTTTAAACCTACCATAGAAATTATTTCATTTTATCCCTATGCTGAGTTCCAAAATAAAGAGCAAATTGACTTTGGAAGTTCACAGTACATAGACTTCCACATAAAATGAGATGCACTCACACAATAGAAATTGTAACAAGATAAATCCTCTATCATTCCTTAAAGGTGGATATATAATGCAAATAAAGTAAATAAATAAAAAAAACTACAAACTTGGTTTTATTGCAAATAAAATCACAACTACATTTTTTTTTTTTCATACTAAAACCAATTTTTATATTTGATAACAAAATCTGAAAACAAAGATTGTAAAAGATGAGAAAGTTGAAAAGGAATGAGGATAGAGAGGAAGTAGTAGTTCATGAGCTACTTAGTAATGCTGGGATATATATCAAATTAATGGGAAATAATGAAAGTAAATTACTAGGATATTTATATATATATTAAGGAAGAAGGTGAGTCTTTGGAAACACACTAGCTGAATGTTCTTCAGCTCACAGCTTTTTTCTACAAGTGCATGATGTTGGATAGGAAGTTGAGGATCACCAACAGCCTTTTCAGTTTCTTCTAGAAGTTGCACAGGAGTTAGTTTGGCAAACTCACAGACCCTATCTTGTGGTAAAAACTACATCACCCCCACCCCTCCCCCTCCAAAAAAAAAAAGAAGAGAGAAAAGAAAAAGCAAATTTAGTTTAAAAGGCATGTCTCCTATGAAACATATATCTAAACCAGAAATTCATATTTAAAAAAATAACAAAAAACACGTAGCTAAAACATATATCTAATAAAAGAAACAAAATATTTTTGTTTCTTATATGGTCACACAATCGTACCACCATGTTGCAAACGAGAAAGCACCAGCTTGAGGAGAAAAAGGAAGTTCAACAGGATCCCAAATTGAAGAAAAGAAACCACTACCAGCAGATCACAAGGGCCATGATGGCACTCAATCAGAATAACTGGTATATGAGGCTAAGGACGATGCATAGGTATTACCATATTAGATAAACATTTCTAAAGTGTTTCATACCAAATGCAAACAGACATGCTTAAGTGTGCTTTCAGGCAATGAGTTCAATTTCAATTACAAAACCATTCTTCATGATGAGAAATTGAACATATATAAATATATATATACAAATGTAAAAAGAAGCATAATCGCATTTATTAAATTACGTTTTATAGTTGATGCATGTGTCCTAATCTAGATCCTTCAAACTTACTTGAGTCAAATTGTTGACTTAGACATTGAACCTTTGAATGACTTGAAGTATATCTTTTTTAGGCACAGCCTCTCCTGAAACCAACAAATGACAGATAAGAAATGGCTAGACTGTTATGCTTTCTTTGTTCTTATTATAAAAGCTATACCACTCTTCTTATTATAAAAGCTAAACCACTCTCCTTTATAAATGTATCATGAGAGAGAGAGAGAGAGATACTTAGCAAACAAATAAAACTCAGCCTAAGTCCTATATTTCTTGCACTTAAACCGCTAAAATTTTCAAATTTTCAATCTAATGTAGAAGAAATGCAATTAAAAAGGGGTTTTCAGTATTTTTAATTATTTTTGTTTATGCTAAGTATGTACAGCTAGGATGAGATTATTTTAATGGCTAATATAGGTTGTTTGTAAGTTTTATGGGATTTTACTTTATTATGGTGAAAACATTACAATGACTTAATATTAAATAAAATGCCCCCTCCCCTTTGGTTTTTAGTTCTTTTGGGGCGCTTACTACTTAAAATGGCACCTAAAGTGAAGTTTCCTCAATATCTTCATCTAAGAAAGGCTTCAAAGGAAAGTTTAAGTACACTTTCACATTACAAATCAACCCTCATGAAATCAAAATCTAACAAAAAAAAAGTAATATTTGGCAAAACTTGAACATAAACTGTGAATGTGATCTGAATGTGGGATGTTTAATATGAATGCCTTGTATTTTAGCCATTTTAGCTCCAATGTTTTGTACTAACTCTATCCCAAATTGTTGGTTCTCTATTCCATTTTGGAATGTCCCAACATGTAGTCCTCTTTAAAAAGTTAATAAATAAATTTCCTAACTTACTCATTCTTTCACTAAAAGAAAAGGCATTGAATGATGTTCCCTTAAAAATTTGAATTTTCTAAACATGACATACAATATGGGATGGAGGTAGGAATTAAAAATAGGCTGAGGGAAAGTAACAAATGAAGTATAAATGATCTACACAAGCCAGGGCAGCACTAGGCCAAGACCCAACCACGGCTCTTTAGGATTGTCCAAAGCCCAGGCAAGCCAAACTCAATCAATACTTAAAGTACTAAATATCATACCATTAAACAACCACTCAAACTTGTTACATGTATCAATTTTTTATTATTTATTTTATTAATAAATATCTTAAGAACTCATGCCAAATGAAACTGACCCTAGTAAACACACACAAAATTTGGAGAATTAATTACCCTCTTATAGTCTTCTCATAATTCCACCAATGCCCAGTGTTTAAGACCAACACATCTGCATCTCTCCACTTCACAGAGTTCCAATCCATTTTATCCAACTTCAAGGTTGTCCTCAAAAAATAGAGCAAACTTTAACCAAAATCAAAAATAAAAAGCCAGAAAATCAACTAAACTTTAACCAAAACTAAAACCCACACAATCAACCAACAATTACAAAAAAATATACACATAACCCAAACCAAACTTCAACCAAAATCAAAACTAAAAAACCAGAAATTTAACAACAAATATATATACAAATATTGCTACAAAATAGAAATGAGAGCTAGAGAGACTTACCTTGCTTTGGGTAGGGTTTGTGGTTTTGGGTAGTATTTTTGTGTTTGAAATTTTGGAAAAGAAATGGTGGGTTTTGAGTAAAGACCCTAGTAAACACATACAAAATTTGGAGAATTAATTACCCTCTTATAGTCTCCTCATAATTCCACCAATGCCCATTGTTTAACCAAAATCAAAAATAAAAAGCTAGAAAATCAACTAAACTTTAACCAAAACCAAAACTAAAACCCATACAATCAACCAACAATTACAAAAAAATTTACACATAACCCAAACCAAACTTCAACCAAAATCAAAACTAAAAAAATAGAAATTTATCAACAAATATATATACAAATATTGCTACAAAATCGAAATGAGAGCTAGAGAGACTTACCTTGCTTTGGGTTGGGTTTGTGGTTTTGGGTAGTATTTTGTGTTTGAAATTTTGGAAAAGAAATGGTGGGTTTTGAGTAAAGATGAAGAGAGGAGGTGGGGAAATGGGTTAAGGAAGAGGGAGAGGGAGAGAAAATGTGGGTGAGAGCAAAACATCTGAAGTAAAGAAGTGGGAGATCAAAAATGAGAGGCCCAAGTGGTGGGAAGGTGAAAAAAATAAGTGGGAAGTCTGAAAATTTTTTAGTGGTACGGGGGACTTATTGTGACGAAAATGGAACTTATTGCATCAGTAAAAACCGCTGTAATAAGTTTGCAACTTATTATGGCTACTTTTTCACTTATTACAACGACTTTAAACCGCCACAATAAGTCATGAAATTTTCAAATTTTTTAAAAAATTTTGGAAGACCGGCTTTTTACTTCAGACCTATAGCAGCGGTTTTAAAACCGCCGTAATAGGCCTTTAGGGATTTTTTTTTTTTCCTACACTTTAATAAAATTAATAAAAATTAATAAAATTATTTTATTAATACTAAAAATTATTTAGTATTTAGGGCCTTTAGTATTTTATTAATACTAAAAATTAATAAAATATAATTTAATAATTAATAAAATTATAAGATGAAACTCTAGGACCAAAATTAATAAAATATAATTTAATAATCATTAAAATGACTGAAATACCCCTAAGATTTAATATAATACTTCAAATTAATAAAATATAATTTAACACTACAAATTAATAAACTGAAATATATTAATTAATATAAATATATTTTCATAATTAAATTTAACAAAATTTAATTGAATTTAATACTTCAAACTAATTTAATATATTTTAATTTAATACTTCAAATTAATAAAATATAATTCCTCGCTACAAATTAGTAAGATATGATGTACTAACTAGGAAAAAAAATGTAAGATGAGACTGGAGGACCAAAAAATTAAAATATAATTTAATATTACTTTGAAATGACTAAAATACTCCTAAAACTAAAAGAAGGTCAACTTACCTGCATAACGGTAGAAAATAATCGAAACACCCCTACCACCCAAAAAATTGCTGAAACACCCCTCAAGTAAGAAAAATCGCAGGTATTTACAATAGCAAATACAATAGCAAATATATTTACAATACCACATTAAACCAACAAAGTAAATATATTTACAATAGCAAATACAATACCACAATACCACAATACCAACAAACTATTTACACTAAAATGGTACAAAAATGAGCTAAATTCACAGGTATTTCAATATACTTTCAACTAAATTCATTAGATTATACTCTTATTACACCTAATTTTCACTCAAATTTCAAAGCAGAATATAAGGCAATAATTCCTTGCATCTAATAATTTAACTATACTCAATTTCCATGATCTACAACACTGATTATGACAATGCGTTTAATGAATAATACAAAATACATTAGGTTGATAGTTACACTTTCAACTAGTACTTTACATGATAAGCAAAAAAGGAAGGAATTTATATAAATGTTTTCTTTTCACGTGCAATGCAGTGACTAAAAATTAGAAAGTTGCTATTTTTTTATAATACACTATACGTATTAAAAAAAAAAAAAAAGATTAGACGAATTTGATGAATAATTTGGATTATTACATACTACACTAGGAAATAAGGATTAGATGGATTAGGTGAACAATTTGGATTATAACACACTATACTAAAAATATATGAAGATAATGAAATCTAATGATAGATTTGTCTTAACTCACATCGAACTAAGAAATATAGGGTTGGGTTCAAGTTACACTTGATGTAACTCTAAAAAATGTTACACCAACCAATAACTTATTGTTGAATTCATATTTTGAAAATCCAGCCATTGGATTACATGTTCTATATGTTCTTAACATGCATGCTAATTTTCATGCCAATCAGGTGTAATTTACCATTTGATCTTTAAAGTCATCTTTTATGCATTATTTTAAACTACAAAAACTTGAATTTAAATAATTAATTGATGACATGGCTGCTAATCTTTGATCACCTTCAAATTTTGTAAGCATGAAAAATATATAAAGCTAATGTAATCTAACGGTAGATTTGTCAAAATTCACATTGAATTAAGAAATATATGGTTGTGTTCAAGTTACATTTAATGTAACTCTATAAAATGTTACACCAACCAATAACTTATTGTTGAATTCATATTTTGAAAATCCAACCGTTGGATCACATTTTCTATCTGTTCTTAACATGCATGCCAATTTTCATGCCAATTGGATGTAATTTACCATTTGATCTTTAAACTCATCTTTTATGCATTATTTTAAACTACAAAAACTTGAATTTAAACAGTTGATTGATGACATGGCTATTAAGCTTTGATCACCTTGAAATTTTGTAAGCATGAAAAATATATGAAGATAATGTAATTTAACGGTAGATTTTTCAAAATTCACATCGAATTAAGAAATATAATTTAATAATTAATAAAAATATAAGATGAAACTCAAGGACCAAAATTATTAAAATATAATTTAATAATAATTAAAATGACTAAAATACCCCTAAGACTAAAAAAAGGGCAAGATACCCCCATAAACTTACAAAATGACGGGAACACCCCTACCACCCAAAAAATGGTTGAAATACCCCCTGCAAAATGAAAAATGACCAAAATACCCTTGAAGCCTACAAAAGACCAAAATACCCTTGAAACCTTAAAAAAGACTGAAATTGATAAAAATATAATTTAATAATTCTTGAAAATTACTGAGGGTATTTTGGTTATTTTTTAGGTTTCAGGGGGTATTTTGGTAAATTTTATAATTTTAGGGGGGTATTTTGGTAATTTTTAGGTTTCAAGATTATTTTCATCAATTTTTAGGCTTCGGGGTTATTTTGGACATTTTTTTAGGTTCTGGAGGGTATTTTGGTCATTTTTAGGTTTCAAGGTTATTTTGATTAATTTTTAGGCTTTGAGGTTATTTTGGCCATTTTGAAGGTTTCAAAGTTATTTTGGTCATTTTTTAGGTTTCGAGAGGTATTTTGGTCATTTTTTGGATTTTAGGGGTATTTTGGTAATTTTTAGATGTCAGGGGAATTTGGGCCATCTTTTAGGTTTCACGGGTATTTGGGTCATTTTTTGGATTTCAAGGGTATTTTGGTAATTTTTTAAGTTTTGGAAGTATTTTGGTCATTTTTTGGGTTTTAGGGGTATTTTGGTCATTTTATGATTTTGGGGGTATTTTAGTCATTTTTTTAGTTTCAAAGGTATTTTGGTCATTTTCTAGAAATTTAGATTTTATGTTGTTTATTTAAATTTTAGATGGCTTTTAGTGGGTACTAGTGGGTTTATCCATTAACACTCATATAATTAAAAAACCAAAAATACATTATAGGTGACCTATCCCAGCGCTTTTTGAAGCGCTGGAATAGGGTGACCCTATTCCAGCGCTTCAAAAAGCGCTGGGATAGGCCTTTCTCCATAAGGGAATGGAGAGACCTATCCCAGCGCTTTTTGAAGCGCTGGAATAGGGTCACCCTATTCCAGCGCTTCAAAAAGCGCTGGGACAGGTCTATCTCCATAAGGGAATGGAGTGACCCTATCCCAGCGCTTTTGGAAGCGCTGGAATAGGGTTCACCTATTCCAGCGCTTTCAAAAGCGCTGGGACAGGTCTCTTAATTTTCTTATGGAGAAAGACCTGTCCCAGCGCTTTTTGAAGCGCTGGAATAGGTAGACCCTATTCCAGCGCTTTTAAAAGCGCCGGGATAGGTCTCTCCATTCCCTTATGGAGAAAGGCCTATCCCAGCGCTTTTTGAAGCGCTGGAATAGGGTCACCCTATTCCAGCGCTTTCAAAAGCGCTGGGATAGGGTCACTCCATTCCCTTATGGAGATAGACCTGTCCCAGCGCTTTTTGAAGCGCTGGAATAGGTAGACCCTATTCCAGCGCTTTTAAAAGCGCTGGGATATGTCTTCCCTAGAAGGGAAATCAATTACCCTATTCCAGCGCAATTAGGCTACCTGTACCAGCGTTTTTGAAAAGCGCCGCTATAGACCTCCTATTGCAGCAATTTGTAAAGCGCTGGTTTTGAGCCGCCGTAATAGGGTTTCCTATACCAGCGCTTTCAAAAAGCGCTGGTATAGGCTTATCTGTTACAGCGTTTTTTAAAAACGCTGGAAAAAAAACGCTGGGATAGGCTGATTTTTTTGTAGTGTCATCCACGCTGGATATACTTTAAATCTATCTTTTAATCTTTTGATTTTTTTTTTTTTTGAATACATCAATTGATTATGGCTAAAATGACTCTAAATCCTACAGTTTTGATTAGAAAATGGATGAGTGTACTCTTTCTTTTGACCTACTTAAGAGCTGACTTATTATAACTTATATTAGATATAATGAGCTCTTTTGTGAGAAATTTTTTTTCTTCAAATTCAACGATATTTTTGTCTTCATAACAATTATTTGGAACCTGCTCGTGCAGTTCACGACCTGGATAGTCGTGTAATGGTCGCAACTTGTTTAGTTAGCAGTGTCTCTCAATCTTTTGCCACATCTCACTCGCAAACAATGCAAGTCACTTGAGGTAACGAGCCGGCCTAGAATGCAGATTTCACACATGTCAAGTGCTCAAGTACTTTCTAACCTAGAGAAATACATTAAAATGGGAAGAAAATACATGTAAATTTCTCACTGGCTAAAGCCAATAAAAACATGGGTTTGCAATATTTGTCTTGCAATTTAATAATTCTACATTATTTTTGCAATAACTCTAGATAATTTTGGTGGTTTAATAACATTTAGGTCCTAGCAGTATTTACAATTCTTCAACTAGTTCAAAAGCATAAAATTTTTTCAAATGAATCAAGGAAAAGGAAACTCATAAGAAGCTAAAATCAACAAGTTGTTGCACTAAAGTGTCTTTTAGTATTAAATTACAAAGATTGGACCTACTCAACTGCAAGAAAGTGCTTTTTTGGTTGGATTAACTGAAGATAGAATAAAATAAAATAAAGGCTTTATTACTCAAAATCAGAATCAACTATATTATAAAAACTACTTTGTGATCGTTATTGTGTGCATAAAGTCTATTTATTTAATAAAATACAAAAATATATTTAAAAAGAAGGGTCTAAATAGTCACCGGAAGGATATGATCAATTATTGTTTTTCAAAATATACTCATCAAATAATAAGATCTACTAAATGAGGTATAGTGGGAAATCTCATGAATTTTTTCACTAAAAGTTTTAATTTTTTATTTTTTTGAAACAAATGTTTGCAAACTTAAACAACATCATTTGTTAACAATTTGGAAAAAAAAAAAAAATTCAAATTGATTCAGTTTTTACAGAATAAGCAACTAAATTGACAAAATTTAAATCTTACTTTGATGATTAAAGTAAAAGTCAATGAACTAAATTGATTTTTAGCCCAAAAATTACAAGAATAACTCAAGAAAGTTAGAACACGGCCAGATATAGAGAAGAAATAAAATAGGGGTTGCATTTAGATCACTCAATAGCAGAGTAGTAGTCCAATTAATGTTAAAGACTGTGAGGTCTCTGTAATGTAACGTCTTTGCTCAATAAATAATCTTCTGTTTACTTGTCTATTGTGCAAAAAATTATTTAGCAAAAAAAATAAATTGTCAATTTTGGCAAAGCAAAGCTTTGAACAACTAACAACTACAAAACTTGTCAATAACAACATTCCCTTAGCTCTTTTTTGTGAGAAAAAAAAAAAACAAAAGTATTTAATGTTTCTTTTTTCTTTTGATTTGCAAAGAAAGGAGTTCAAAAAATGTGTGAAACATCTTTTTTTTTTTTTTTTTTTTTTTTCAATTCATAAAAAAAGTAGGGTATTAGGTATATTATATTTTTTTTTTATGCCTACAAAATTAAAAGGGATAATTACAGATTACCCACCTGTGGTTTGCCTCAAATTTAACTTATCCACATGTGGTTTCATTTCTGACACTTTACCCACCTTTGTTTCATTCTTTTTATGCTCCGTAACCCACCTCTAATTTTTTCGTTACTCTAACAAGTTTCATCAAAAAATAAAACAAGTAATCAGATCAAACACTCTTCTCCCACGCACTTTCTCACGCTTGCTAACCCACCTGAGATCTTAGATGCTACAATGGCACCCACTTGATTTATTAGTCGGAGAATCATCTGGGTTTTCGTCGTGCAAGGAAACCGAGGAAGAAGGAGACCTACAGATTTTGGGTTTTGAGCGTTACCAACCTGTTCATGTTTGGGAACACTTTCAGTCTTAATCCATTTGTGCTTCTCTCTATTGGGTGGGCTTCTTATCAACATGGGGTCGTGGTGCTATGGGTGGACTTGAGTTCGTGGGGCTGTGGGTAGCAGCTCGCCATGGGTCTTGGGATTGATGGATAGAAAAGCGGCAGAGATAGGAGCATAGTGTTGGACAAAGAAGGAGGCAAGATCGACTATGACAAGCTCATCGATAAGTTTGGCCATCATTATTGATTATTGCTTTCAAGGTGTTAATGTGGATATTTCTTTGTTGGGTTTGTTTTAAATTGAGATATAGAGAGGGGCTATTTTAAATTTTTAATGCAATGGACATTACCCAGTGTTTTAGCTTGTTGTTTCGTGGAGATAATATTTTAAGATAATTTGTGCTCTTTTTTCTTATGCTATAGTATTGGTAAAAGATGAATTTTTAACATTGTTTTGTTAAGAAAAAAGATAATGTGACTTGAATAAATTAGCGATTTTGAATCTTGGATAATATGTGCTTGGGAACTTGAAGAAACTTGTAGGGATACAATTCAAGCCTAGACCCAAATGCTTGTCGGGGGCAGGCCTAAAAGGCCTAAACAATGAAATTTGTAGAAGGTGGGCTTGAAACCTAGGTTTCTTTGGACGATGAAAAACAAAGACGTTGGGCTAGGTCCACGAATAGCAAGCAAAGAACTTTTGATGTATCATAAGCTCTCCTCAGATGTAAGCCAAGGACTCTATGTATTGATCTTCTTAGTTCCTAAGACAGTTTACAAATTCCCCCCCCCCCCTCTCATGTTCTCTCCCTCTCTATTTATATTCTTCTTCCCCTTTGTGCTTCAATTGATGGAATCATCAATGTAGATGCCTTTCCTATCCACTGCCCTCTTGTAATCTTCCCTTAAGAGATATAAGGCTGATCATCATCATCTCAGATGTCATTTCTTCATTAATATGGCCAGAGGGGTAGGTGTGAAGTCTTTAATGCGATGGCAGCGACTTTCTGCGAGACACTTCTTACTTGTTCTTCCTTTTTGCATTCCTCTGGAGTACATCTTCGCTTGTTAAGCTTTCTGGGTTCTCCCCTAAGCACCATGGTGCATCTTATGATCTTCACCTCAGTTAGCCGAGGATGCCTCCCTCCTCGGACCATTCCAACTAGCCTCTACTCCCACAGTGGGCTTGTGGGCCTTTAAGTTCGGTGCCCTTGTTGTCGCCAGGCCATACTCGGACAAGTTAATGCCCTCGGATTAGGCCCAAGGTTCAAAGGCATGCCTTTACATTTCTGTCCCCACAACAGCCCCTCAAAATTTTATTTTACTCCCATCTGAGGAGAAAAATGAATTTTTGACTGAAATCTATAGCCTCCATGTGCCTCCCAAACCGTTGCACGCGAGAAGTCCACCTGAATCTCCTGAAACGGCTCCTGACGCTTCGAATCCTGCGACGCCCTCATTAATTGCTCAAAGTAACTCCTTATCGCCCACGTTCAACGGTGAGATGCAAATCCAACGGCCCGGGTTTTTTCCCGAAAATTTGAGCGGGATAAATCTCATGAATTTCCGCCTCCCAAATATTTAAAAGGTTTAAGAAATCACAAAATTAGCCACTACTCCAAAAAGCAATCGCATCCTAGAAACGTCTATCTTCATTTTCTTTCAAGAAGCTCTCAAAACGTCGTACACCTTTCTCCAGTAAGTTCTCATTCTACTAGACCTTTTCTCCTCGGTTGTTACCTTCTACCCTTTTTCTTTCTAAATCTCCACTCTTACTTTGACCAAATGGGTAGGTTCAAATGTCTAGTAGACTCTGACTCCGGCATGGAAGGATTCCGAGCCAAATACCACATTCCTCCGGAAGTGGGTTTAAAGTACTACCTCCCAGAAGCCGTAGCTGACTCTAGGAAAGAAGGGCAAGTTGTCATTCCCATAATCGCCTTCTTAGAGGGTGGGATGACACTTCCCATGAAAAACGTTACCAGTGAATACCTCCCTAACCATAGGTTGTGCCCTGACCAGTGTACACCCAACATGTTTAGGGTCTTAGGTTGTGTCAAAGCTCTAAATGAGTAAATGGGTCTAAACCTCACGTGGCGTGATGTTGCCTTCTTGTATGAGTGCAACCAGTTGAAAAATGTAGGCTATTATCTCAAATCCCGGTCTAGCGTCGTTAGAATTATATCATGCGTCCCCAAATCTAACAAAGGCATGAAGGATGACTACTTAGTTGCCTCCAGGAGATGGTACGACGGTCCTCATTGCCCTATCAAAGAGGGAAAACCAAGTGTGGTTGCTTAGGATTTCTGGTCTGAGCTTCAGTTCCTTTAGCTTCGTCCTTTGAATTCACCACAATTTAATGCTTTCATTGCTTAAAGTTTGTTTGAACCTAACCATATTTGACCTTTTGGGTGTCTCTTTAGCAGACAAACAACACGTATCTCCTCGTTTAGGGGAAGTTAGCATTTCGAATCTTAACAGAGTTTTGAGATCCGAGGTGTTTGTCAACGAGGACCTACAAGTGAGGGCTGCTCATCTTATACTGGGGTACGACTCTCTGTCAAATGTCTACCAAGAGGTCGGCAATGCTGTCATCGCGGGTGACAAGAGGTGTAGAAGGATAGACGTTTCTAAGCCTGACTTCCTCGCTTCATTTGACTAGCCAGACAACCCTTCTGTCATCCTGTACGTGCCTCCCCTCAAAGCGGTCCCCCTTTCGGTGCAACTCGTAACACCCGTTGCCCGAGAAGAGTCCACATCTCCCCGTCTATCTCTTGAGGAGGAAGTAGACCAATTCAGGCTCGAGGAAGCTAAGAACCCTGAAGAGGGTCACATCGTCAACATCTCAAATGTAGAAGATGAACCCATCGAGGCTTCTGGGATAAGGGGTTTAATAATTTCAAAGGTAGACAGTAGCACCGAGGAGGAAGACATGTTTACTTTAAGGTCACTCATGAATGTGCGAGGTGCACAAGTGGCCAAAAAGGGTGCCACTGGATCTCAACCTCCTCCTCAGCTACCCCCTCCTCCTTCTCCTCCTCCTACTGACTCCAAGGTTCTCGCCCTTGACCTTAAGAAGAAAAGGAAGAATGAGAGCGAGGACGCCGAACTAGCATAACAAAAGAAGCTGAAGCAACAACAGCAACAGCCAAAAGTTGCCAAGGGTAGAACATGCGCCCCCTTGGTGGAGAGCGGAGAGAGCCATGGGCTGGCCGAGGTGCACCACGCACAGTCCTACTGGTCTCTTGCGATGGAGTTGGATGGAGCTCCCATTCTCGTCCATTCCAGTATAAGAGAGTTCCAGAAAGGACACTCCCATTATCTGGCCGAGGCCCTATAATAGCCCCTTCTCCTCCCTAAAGACATGGAAGCCCTTGAACAAATGAAGCAACAACAACTCTTCCTTTCCCTCAAAAGGGACCTAGGCTTGGTACGTGTTATCCAACTTATCTTATTTACATAAGCTTGTGAATATGCTTTTTCTTTCTTTTTCTTTTTCTTTTTTTGTGATTCTCGTCATATTGCACATGCATTCCACATGCGTACAGGCCATCCAGGAGGTCTTTGTGGCTGAAAAATGGGTAGAAGATGCTTGGAAGAAAGCCAGCGCCGAGTTCAATATTAGGGTTGAGATGGAAAAAGCTCTTGGCCTAGCTGAGACGGAGAAGGAGAAGCTTGCCAAGATGCTGACAACAGAGGAGCAGCTGAGGAGAAGCACTGAGGCTAGACTTAAAACAGTCGAGGCTCAAGCCGAGGGGCAGCGCAAGGAGCTCCGAGACTATAAGGAGGATCTTGCCACTGCCCAACAGGATAATGCATGCTTAAAAGAGGAGCTAGCAAAAGTAGAAGACAAAGCTTGTTCCATTAAGGAGGAAGCTGACGCTGCATCACTAACTTCTTTCAATAGGGGGGTTGAAGAAACAGAGACTCGTCTGGTTGAAGAGTTAGCTGATTTGTGCAGAGAATACTACAAGCAAGTATGGATGGAGGCTCTCAATGTGGTAGGTGCTCCTGCCACATTTGAGTGGAGAAAGGCCGAGAGCGTGTAGTATCCCCCCGATATTCGCGAATTTGATGCCCCACCTCTTACAGCACCTTTCACCTCCCCCGTGACTCCTCCTCCTCCTCAAGGCTCTATGGGTTCAGGCCAAGACATTCCCCTAGAGGAAAAGACCGACAAGGACCAGGGCAAACAAGCTGGCCAAAATGATCCTTCTCTTGGGGCAAAGAATAAAGGAAAGCAGCCCATGGCTCTACTAGAGACAGAATCTACTAATGCTTCTCTGATCCTTAAGGAAGCGGCCTCTAAGTCCACAGAGCTTGAATTAAAAGGAGTAGAAGACAAGATCAATTTGGCTGAAGCAAAGCCCAAAGAGGATCCTACTCCAAAGGCCAAGATATAAGCTGCTAAGGGCTCCTTTGGATTTTTGTTTAATATGAAGAATTTATCGTTGTAGCCGCCTCTCTTTTTTTTTTTATTTATTTATTTTTTTTTTATTTTTATCATCATCATTTCCTATGTGAATTATGCTACAATGACTAATACAAGGATTTTGATTTTTAATTTCTTTACGGGCATTTCTTATATGTAATTTCTATTATCGGTATCTCTTGCAAACACGCTATGAAGGTATTTAAGATATAAATAGATACGATCAGCTTCATCTATGTGTTGAACAACACTATGAATCCCTAGTAGGAAAGGTTTCACTTTATAGACTTACTCCCTCAATAGATAATTTGTATGCGAGAATTATGCTAAGTTTCACGCCACACGCATAAGGATGATAAAGATTTAGTTCAAGACTTGAACTTATGTAACACTCAAACATGGGAATAGATTTAGTTCCACTGAACACTTAGAGGCATAAACTGAAATGTTAATTTTCTCAAAAATGGGTGGTCCGAGGACCAGGCATAATTAAGGTTCTGTCTAACACTTAGTGAAAAAGGTGAATTGAATGTTAATTTCCCTAAAGCAGATGGTCCGAGGATCCGGCGTAGCTAAGGTTCTGTTTAACACTTAGTAAAAATGAAATGCATGTTAATTTTTCCAAAGCAGATGGTCCAAGGACCCGGCATAGCTAAGGTTCTATTTAACACTTAGTAAAAATGGACTGCATATTAATTTTCCCAAAGCAGATGGTCCGAGGACCCATCGTAGCTAAGGTTCTGTTTAACACTTAGTAAAAACGGACTGCATGTTAATTTTTCCAAAACAGATGGTCTGAGGACCCGGTGTAACTAAGGTTCTATTTAACACTTAGTAAAAATGGATTGCATGTTAATTTTCCCAAAACAGATGGTCCGAGGACCCGGTGTAGCTAAGGTTCTGTTTAAAACTTAATAAAAACGGACTGCATGTTAATTTTCCCAAAGTAGATGGTCTGAGGACTCGGCGTAGCTAAGGTTCTGTTTAACACTTAGTAAAAATAAATTGCATGTTAATATTTCCCAAAGTAGATGGTCTGAGGACCCGGCGTAGCTATGGTTCTGTTTAACTCTTAGTAAAAATGGACTGCATGTTAATTTTCCCAAAGCAGATGGTCCTCAAACCCGACGTAGCTAAGGTTTTGTTTAACACTTAGTAAAAATATATTGATTTTTCACGTGGCATGTGGTCCGTGAAGCCAGGAATGACCAAGTTTCTTTTTGATACTAAAAACTATAAAACTGACAATCCATGCAACATAACGATAGCTGAACAAAAATGGCCTAAATGCCTTTCATTAATAATAGTACATTCGTAGGTTATTTACATTCCAGGGATGTTGTATGACCTTTTCATCTAGGTTGGCAAGATAATACGCCCTTATACCAGCTACTAAAGTTATACGGTAGGGCCCTTCCTAGTTAGGCCCTAATTTACCCCATGCTGGGTTCCTAGCGGTACCCGCAACCTTCCTTAAGACTAAGTCGCCAAAAGCAAGTGGCCTTGATTTCATGTGGGAGTCATACCCTTGTTTAAGCTTCTGCTGATAGTAAGCTAGCTGAATCATAGCATTTTCTTGCCTTTTTTCAACTAGGTCTAGCCCCTTTCACAGTAAGTCGTCATTATTGTCCAGGGTGAAGGAGTGCGTTCTCATTGTCGGGAACCCCATTTTTAGAGGGATCACAGCTTCAGCTCCATAAGCCATCGAAAAGGGTGTTTCTCTCGTGGAACTTCGTGGTGTAGTTCGATATGTCCATAAAACATGCAACACTTCTTTCACCCATCAACCTTTAGCATCATCCAGTCTTTTCTTGAGTCCATTGACTATCGCTTTATTGACCGCCTCGGCTTGGCCATTCCCTTGCGGATAAGCTGGTGTAGAATATCTATTTGTGATGTCGAGGTCCGCACAATACTTTCTGAAGGCTTTACTATCAAACTGCAGGCCGTTATCCTAGATAAGGGTATGGGGGACTCCAAACCAGGTAACAATGTTCTTCCAAACAAAATTTTTCGCATTCACATTTCTAATGTTTGATAGGGGCTTTGCTTCAACCCACTTGGTGAAATAGTCTTTTTCGACAAGCAACCACATTTTATTCCTGGCTGCCCTTGGGAAGGGTTCCACAATATCCAAACCCCACTAAGCAAACGACCAAGGACTAATCAAAGGATTAAGGACACCCCCTGGCTGATTAATGTTGAGAGCAAAGCTTTGACATTGATCACACTTCCTCACATAATCTTTCACATCTCTCTGCATGTTTGGCCACCAATATCCCTAGGTAAGAGCTCTATGAGCTATGACCTTCCTCTCGTGTGACCACTACATATTCCTTCATGAAATTCTTCCAAGAGCAGCTCTGTTACTTCAGGGTGTACACACAGTAGGTAAGGCCCAGAAAAAGAGCGTTTATATCATTTCTCATCCTCGGATAGCCAAAACCGCGAGGCTTTTCTCCGTATCTTGTCGGCTTCAGACTTTTCTTCTGGTAAGACATCATTTTTAAGGAAGGATACTATCGAATCCATATAACTGGAACCCATTCTAATCTGGTGAGCCTGGATGGTACCACCACCCATCCCAGTGGGTTTAAATAAGTCTTTAACGAGGATGACCTGAGGTAGACTCTATGCCGAGGAGGTTGCAAGCGTGGCCAATGAGTCGGCATGGGTATTCCCACTCTTGGAGACATGCGACACTGCAAAAGATTCAAATTTAGACTGCAAGAACTTGACACGGGCTAAATACCCTTGCATCCTCGGTTCCCTAGCCTCCAACTTTCCGTCCACCTGACTGACCACCAGCTATGAATCTGAGAACATCCCTACTGCCTTTCCACCCATTTTTTGAACCATATCCATTCCCACTAACAAAGTTTCGTACTTGGTTTCATTGTTGGTAGCTGAGAACGCCAATCTTAGGGACTTTTCTAAGACAATTCCCTCTGGGGATATCAGAACTATCCTTACACCAGATCCCTTTTGGTTCGCTGCTCCATCAACATATACTTTCCACATCGGGGATTCCTTGCACGAGATCATGCCAACTGATTTTTCGTCCACACCCCACCTCTTAGGACTCTCCTCCACCGAAGGCTCAGTAAACTCTGCCACTAGGTCAGCAAGGACTTGCCCCTTCACAGAGGTACGAGGCATATATTTGATGTCAAAGGCTCCCAAGATCGTTCCCCATTTGGCAATCCTACTTGAGTAGTCAGCACTACGCAGCACGAATTGAAGGGAGAGCTGAGTCAGCACAACAACTATATGAGATTGAAAATAGAATGGCAGCCTGCGCGTAGCATGCACCACGGCTAGAATCGCTTTTTCCAACTGTAAATACCGTATCTAAGCTTCTTGTAGAGACTTACTCACATAGTAGACTGGTCTTTGTATACCATTGTCATCCCGTATTAGAACCAAACTGACGGCATGAATAGCCACGACTATATATGCAAACACGAAGGTACGAGGCATATATTTGATGTCAAAGGCTCCCAAGATCATTCCCCATTTGGCAATCCTGCTTGAGTAGTCAGCACTACGTAGCACGAACTTAAGGGGGAGCTGAGTTAGCACAACAACTGTATGAGATTGAAAATAGTGTGGCAGCCTACGCTAGCATGCACCACGGCTAGAATCGCTTTTTCCAACGGTAAATACCATATCTCAGCTTCTTCAGAGATTTACTCACATAGTAGACTGGTCTTTGTATACCATTGTCATCCTGTAGTAGAACCAAACTGACGGCATGAATAGCCATGACTATATATGCAAACAAAACTTCATCCATGTTTGGACAGGACATAATGGGTGGCCTAGAGAGATACTCATTCAACTGTTGAAAGGCCAAAAAGCATTCCTCATTCCATTCGAATCCCTTCCACTTGTTTAACAGTTGGAAAAAGGGTCGGCATCTATCCGCTGATCGAGAAATAAACCTATTGAGAGCAGCCGTCATCCCGGTCAACTTCTGAATCTCCTTTGGATTCTGAGAAGGTTGCAAACCGCAGATTGCTGTGATTTAGGCGGGGTTGGTCTCGATCCCTCTATGAGTGAGCATGTAACCCAGAAACTTACCAGACCCCACACCAAAAGAGCACTTAGAGGCATTGAGATGCAATTCGTGCCTCCTTAACGTCTAGAAAGTGTCACTTAAGTCGGCCACATGCATAGATATAACCTTACTTTTTACAACCATGTCATCCACATACACTTTGAAAGTTTTCCCTAACAGAGCCTCGAACATCCTGGTCATCATCCTCTGATAGGTAGCTCCAGCATTTTTCAAGCCAAAAGGCATTACCTTGTAATGATAGTTGCTGGTGGGAGTGACAAAAGTTGTTTTCTCTTGATCCTCCGAAGCTAGAGGTATTTGATGGTACCCCTGAAAGGCATCCAGGAAGCTCATCCGAGGATGACCAACAGTAGCATCCACTAGCTGATCGATTCGAGGCATTGGGAAGAAATCCTTAGGACAAGCCCTATTTAGGTCCGTAAAATCCACACATACCCTCTATTTTCCACTTTTTTTCTTCACCACAACTGTGTGTGCTAGCTATTTAGGATAAAATACTTCCTTGATAGCCCCAGCTCTCTTGAGTCTGACAACCTTCTCTTTAACGGCATCAGAATATTCCTTGGAAGAGCGCCGCCGAGGTGGTTGCCTCTTCGGCACTACAGTCGGACTGACATTCAGATGGTGATAGATGAAGTTCGGGTCAACCCTAGGAACCTCATAAGCGTCCCATGCGAACACGTCAAGGTTTCCTTTCAAGAACACGACTAACACCTCCCTTTCCTCGGGTGGCAATTGAGCCCTTACTTGGAAGAACCTTTCAAGGTCACCATCTACAAGAACTCTATCCAACTCTTCACTCGTGGGATCTTCTACCACTCTCTCCCCAATTGTGGTAGAAGATGCTGATTGCTATGGGATAAATGCAGCCGAGGCCGAGGACTCTGGCTCAGGTCTATGCAAAACTGCGGCTGTTATGCACTGTCTTGCCGCAAACTGACTCTTGATAATCTCTTCAACCTGACTGCCAAATGGGAACTTCACCTTGGCGTGGAGAGTCGAGGAGACAGCACCCAGAGCGTGCAGCCACGGTCTCCCGACAATGGTGGTGTAGGGAGAGTAGGCGTCAACCACGATGAAATCCACTTCGACCACAACTGAACCTGACTGCACAGGCAGCCTAATCTGCCCTTTTGGCATAACGACCTTCCCTTCGAAGCTTATTAGAGGCGAATGATAAGCTGAAAGATCCTTCAGCTCCAAGCTCAACCCCTAAAACAGATCAAGATACATAATGTCTGCACCACTTTCTTGAACAGCCATTACCCTCTTCACATCTTAGCCCCTTATTCTTAGTGTGATGACCAAGGCATCATCGTGTGGTTGGATGGTCCCCACTTTGTCCTTTTCCAAGAAGCCTAGAATTGGAGGTACGTTACCCTTAATCCTCTTTGGCTCAGAGCTAGAGTTTTTGACAAGAGCTTGCGCCACCAACATCACCCTAGAAGGACAAGAACCAGTCCTCCCAAGAGCAGTAAAAATGACATTAATTATCCGCAAAGAAGGTCTTGAAGCATTGTTGTCCTGATTTTCCGGACCAGGATGCTTTCCTTGCTCGTCCGGCCGATATAAGAATTGCTTCAATTTTCCCTCCTTCACCAACTGCTCCAGATAATTCCACAAATTCCTACAATTCTCTGTTATATGACCTCTCTCTTGATGATATTGGCAATGAAGGTTCTGATTACGCTTCGTGGGATCCCCTACCATCTTGCTAGGCCACCTAAAATATGGTTCATGACAGATTTTCTCAAACACCTGTTGTACGAGTTCACGAAACATGGTGCTAATCACCTGAGAAGAGGCTGGACCAGACTGCCCAACGAAATCTCTCCTAGGCCTGCTGTTGTTATTTTTTGTCCGACCTAAAACCCCTCATTTCCTGAGGGATAACCTTTGCTTTCCTTTTCCTTGTTGCTGATCTTCCTCAACCCGTTTGTACTCGTCAATGCGATCCATAAGCCGACATACATTTTTAACAGGCCTCTTGGTCAAAGATTTCCTCAGATCATGCTTATTTGGAAGGCCGACCTTGAAAGTGCTTATGGCAACATCGTCGAAGTCCCCATCAATCTCATTGAATATCTCCCAATACCTGTTGGAGTACGTCTTGAGAGTCTAAAGGCCAGGGAACCCTACTGCAGGTGATGAAACGAGAACCAAATGCCCTGGTGAGCTCCATGAGGGAATCCACGGAGCTTGCTTTTAGGCCATTGAACCATCTCATCGCAATAAGTTCCAAGCTGGAGGGGAAGACTTTGCACATCAAGGTCTCATTCTTAGAGTGTACCGCCATTCTCTAGTTGAAATGACTCACATGTTCCACCGGGCCCGTCTGCCCATTATAAATGGTGAAAGTTGGTTGGGTAAACTGTCTTGGAAGCTTCCCCTTTTCAATCCTACAGGTGAAAGGCGATTTGGAGATTCGGTGGAGTGCCTTGCTCAAAGCATCGTTTCCCAAGCCCTTGGAAGAAGTCTTTTTACCCTTAGGGTTGCGAGGGTAATCATCCTCATATGAGGAAGACTCACTAGGAGGAGTTCTTGACCTGAGGCTACCGCTGCCACTGTGAGAATCTTCTGAAGAAGGGTCTGAAAGAAAGGGAGTACGCCTTCGTTTCTCCTGACATAGCTTCTTCTTCAAATGGTCAATCTTCTTTTGCATGGCCTTAACATTTTCTTCGCAAGAAGTTCTGCTTCCAACCCATGCATGACTCCGCCCTCACGTATTCTCTGTACGCACACTACCTTCTCGATCTCTTTCCCGCTCTAGCTGTGAGAGGTGATCCTCATGCTGGGATCTCAGGGATTTTGCATGGTGTGAATCTAAGCCTTCCATGATGCCTCACATCCTCTAACTCAAGGTTTCCCACAGACGGCGCCAATTGTAGGGACACAATTCAACCCTGGACACAAATGCGTGTCGAGGGCAGGCCTAAGAGGCCTAAACAATGAAATTTGTAGAGGGTGGGCTTGAAACCTAGGTTTCTTTGGACGATGAAAAACAAAGACGTTGGGCTAAGTCCACAAATTGCAAGCAAAGAACCTTGATGTATCGTAAGCTCTCCTCGGATGTAAGCCGATGACTCTATGTATTGATCTTCTTCGTTCCTAAGACAGTTTACAGATTCCCCCCCCCCCCCCTCATGTTCTTTCCCTCTCTATTTATATTCTTCTTCCCCTTTGTGCTTCAATTGATGGAATCATCAATGCAGATGTCTTTCCCATCCACCGCCGTCTTGTAATCTTCCCCCAATAGTTGTAAGGCTGATTACCATCATCTCAGATGTCACTTCTTCATTAATGCGGCCAGAGGGATAGGTGTGAAGTCTTTAATACGGTAGCAACAGCTTTCTGCGAGACACTTCCCACTCGTTCTCCCTTTTTGCATTCCTCTGGAGTACATCTTTGCTTGTTGAGCTTTTTGGGTTTACCCCCAAGCACCATGGTGTATCTTATGATCTTCACCTCAGTTAGCCGAGGATGCATCCCTCCTCGAATCATTCCAACTAGCCTCTACTCCCACAATGGGCTTGTGGGCCTTTAAGTTCAGTGCCCTTGTTGTTGCCAGGCCATCCTTGGACAAGTTAATGCCCTTAGATTAGGCCCAAGGCCCAAAGGCATGCCTTTACATTTCTGCCCCCACAGAACTAATTACTCAGTTCTGGAACAAGAGGCCAGGATGTTAAATATTGTAATGTAATAAGTTTGTTTGTAAATACTACAATTAATAATAATTCTAATATGTGTTTTCATACTCATGGAATTGAATTACTTCATTTCTTTTTACTTAGTGGTAATACTGATGTTACAAACCCATATTCATGTGTGGAGGAAATCTGTGAGCTATTGCCATGGTAGTTTATAAATTTTACTTATAAAAAAAAATAAAAGTTTATAAATTTGGTTATATTTTGCTCTATTAAAGTTTATACTATGATTAGTGATAGTAATTGCAATTTTGTGCAATGCTGGTGTTCAAATCAGTATATTTGTACAAGAAAAATAAAAAGCTATGTGTAAAAAATTAAACTAGTGGGGCAATACAGTTTATTATTGAGTTGTAATAGTTCCCTTTTTACTTTAATTTATATGTCTGATGTGGTTCTCAAACTAATGTGAATACTCGAGTAGTTTATTATTATAGGGAGGTTTTTAGTGGATTATGGTTTTGATGTAGTTCAGTAATTGCATTGGCACCTTACAGGTCAATGAAGAAGCTGGTGACAAGGTGTTGGAAATTGAGTATACATATAATGAGATACGCAGGCCAGTCTACAACACACGGAATGAGATTATCAAAACCATTCTTGACTTCCGGTTAACTACTGTTAGTGACTAATTTATCCTCAAAAAAACCTTTTATTTCTAATTGACTTAATAAAGTTTCATCCTGTTCTGGGTTTGAGAACTCCTTGAAATATATGTCTGAATTTGAAATTGGGGTTTCAAATATATGCCTGGGTTTGAATTCATTTGTTCTTAAGTTCCATTAAAGTTCTCTAAATTTTTTTTTTCTTTTTCTTCCAATAAAAAAGTTAAAACTGTGATTTTTCTCTCTCTGCATGCTATTTTTCAAATGTTGTGCTATATTTTTTTTCTTCTTTGTTTATTTGATTTAGGGATTGGGTTTCTTTTGGTTGTTGGGGTTTGAAAAATGTGATTTGAGACATGGTTACTAATGGATCCGTGGGTTTGGATGTGTGTGGGTGTGTTGATGTTTGTATTTTGACTTGGGTTTTGGGGTTGTATTTTGATAGGTCTATGGTTTATACTTTGATGGTATTGCTTGATTTGATTTGTATTAGCTTTCTGGGTGTATGTTCTTCATGTTTGTGAATTGTGAGAAACTAATACCTTATTTAAATCTTGTTTTTCTTTTGTATTTCTTGTTTTTGGAGGAGAGAGACATAAAATGAGTGTAAAAAGACTTATTTATCCCTCTTTTTTAATAGATTTGGCTAACAGAGACTAAACGGAAGTAATCTCAGGTAGATAAAGTGTCAAAAATGAAATCACGGGTGGGTAAGTTAAATTCGAGTTAAACCACATGCGGGTAATCTGTAATTATCCCAAATTAAAAATTAAAAAGTTACCCCAAAAAAACTTGATGCCTTACCTCAAATTTTTGCATCATGAATGCTTGATAGGCTCTAATATCTGTCTTTTAATCTTTTGATATTTCTTTTTGAAAACATCAATTGATTATGACTAAAATGTCTCTAAAGCCTACAGTTTTTATGAGAAAATGGATTTTTTTTTTTTTTTTTTTAAGAACAAGAACCTTTTCTCTACTTTCTGTCATTAGTGAAGATGAAATTCTACTTTTGGTCATTAGTGAAGATGAAATCATCACGGTACATCATCCAACCCCAGTACCACCCCTCTCAAACAAATCACAAAGAACAAGGATCTTTTCTCTACTTTCTGTCATTAGTAAAGATGAAATCCTCATGGTCCATTATCCAACCCCGGTACCACCCTTCTTAGCCTTGCCCTCCCCAGCCTTTCCCTTCTCAATCTTGCCCCACCAGAAGGTAGAGGCAAAGCATCTAAAGAATGATGAATGCTTGGTTGACGACTTAGCCTCCAGCCTCTCACACACTTCAAGTATTTTTAAAGTCCTCGTATCCAACTTCTTGGAGGTTTCAATTGCCTGGAGGTTTCAAGTGCCTGGAAGTTTCAAGTACCAAAGTATCTATTCATCTTACCAGTTTGAACTTATAATTGACCCAAATGCAAATAAGACAGTATAACATATGCCAACGATTTCTATTTCAAACCTTCTTTCTACGAATTTTTTTAAAAGTATTCAAATGCGTGTTGTTTCGAGCTACTTGAAATCTGGCTTATTATAATTTATATTAGATATTGTGAGCTCTTTTGTGAGAAGAAAAAAAGTATTCTCCAAATTCAATGATATTTTTGTCATCATAACAATTATTTGGAACCTGCTCATGTAGTTCGCGACCTGGCTAGTCACGTAATGGTCGCGACTTGTCTAGTCAGCAATCTCATTCGATCTTTTGCCACATCTCACTTACGAACTATGCAAGTTACCTGAGGTAGCGAGTTGGCCTAGAATGCAGCTTCACACATATCAAGCACTCAAGTACTTTCTACCCTAGAGAAATACATTAAAATAGGAAGAAAATGCAGGTAAATTTCTCCCTAAATAAAGCTAATAAAAACATGGCCTTTGCGGTATTTATCTTGTAATTTAATAATTCTGCATTATTCTTGTAATAACTCTAGGTAATTCTGCCAAAAGAGGTTTGGCGGTTTAATGACATTTATGTCCTAGCAATAACAATTCTTCAACTAATTTGGAAGCGTAAAATTTTTTCAACTAAATCAAGGAAAAGGAAACTCATAAGAAGCTAAAATCAACAAGATGTTGCACAAAAGTGTCTTCTAGTATTAAATTACGAAGATTGGACCTACTTAACTGCAAGAGAGGAGATTTTTGGTTGGATTAACTGAAGATAGAATAAAATAAAATAAAGGCTTTATTACTCAAAATTAGAATCAGCTATATTATAAAAACTACTTTGTGATCATTGTTATGTGCATAAAGTCTATTTATTTAATAACATACAAAAATATATTTAAAAATAAGGGTCTAAATAGTCACGGGAAGGATATGATCTTTTTTTTAAAAAAATATACTCAGCAAATAATAAGATCTACTAAATGAGGTATAGTGGGAAATCTCACGAATTTTTTTCACTAAAAATTTTAATTTTTAATTTTTTTGAAAGGAATGTTTGAAAACTTAAGCAACATCATTTGTTTACAATTTGAAAAAAAAAAAAATCAAATTGACTTAGTTTTTACAGAATAAGCAACTAAATTGACAATAATTAAGTCTTAGTTTGATGATTAAAGTAAAAGTCAATGAACTAAATTGATTTTTAGCCCAAAAATTACAAGAATAACTCAAGAAAGTTAGAACACAGCTAGATATAGAGAAGAAACAAAATAGGGGCTGCATTTAGACCACTCAATAGCAGGGTAGTAGTCCAATTAATGTTAAAGACTGTGAAGCCTCTGTAGCATAATTTCTTTGCTTCATAAATAATCTTCTGTCTACTTGTCTATTGTGCAGAAAATTATTTAGCGAAAAAAATAAATTGTCTATTTTGGCAAAGCAAAGCTTCGAACAGTTAACAAAGATAAAACTTGTCAATACCAAAACTCCCTTACCTCTTTTTTGTGAAAAAAAAAAAAAGTATTTAATTAGTGCTTCCTCTATCTTTTGATTTGCAAAGAAAGGAGTTCAAAAAATGTGTGAAACATCTTCTTCTTTTTTTTTTTTTTTTCAATTCAAAAAAAAGTTGGGTATTAGGTATATTATATTTGTTTATGCCTAAAATATTAAAAATTAAAAAGTTACCCAAAAAAAACAAGATGCCTTACCACAAATTTTTGCCTCAAGAAGATAAACTCTAATATCTATCTTTTAATCTTTTGATATTTCTTTTTGAAAACGTCAATTGATTATGTCTAAAATGACTCTAAGGCTTACAGTTTTGATGAGAAAATGGATTTTTTTTTTTTTTTTAAGAACAAGAACCTTTTCTCTACTTTCTTTCATTAGTGAAGATGAAATTCTCTACATTCTGTCATTAGTGAAGACGAAATTCTCATGGTACATTATCCAACCCCAATACCAAACCTCTCAAACAAATCACAAAGAACAAGGACTTTTACTCTACTTTTTGTCATTAGTGAAGATGAAATCCTCATGGTACATTATCTAACCCCAGTACCACCGTTCTTAGACTCGCCCTCCCCAGCCTTGCCCCTCTCGGTCTTGCCCCACCAGAAGGTGAAGGCAAAGCATCTAAATAACGATGAATTCTTGGTTGACGACTTAGCATCCAGCCTCTCACATAGTTCAAGTATTTTTATAGTCCTCGTATCCAAGTTCTTGGAGGTTTCAAGTGCCTTCTTGAAGGATTTAAGTACCAAAGTACTCTTTCCATCTTGCCGGTTTGAACTTATAATTAACCCAAATGCAAATAAGACTGTATAACATATGCCAACAATTTCTGTTTACAATCTTCTTCCTTCGGTTTTTTTTAAAAAAATATTCAAATGAGTGTTATTTCGAGCTACTTAAAAGCTGGCTTATTATAGCTTATATTAGGTATTGTGAGCTCTTTTGTGAGAAAAAAAATTTTGTTTCCAAATTCAATGATATTTTTGTCATCATAACAATTATTTGGAACCTGGTCGTGTAGTTCGCGACCTAGCTAGTCACATAATGGTCGCGACTTGTCTAGCCAGCAATCCCTTTCGATCTTTTGCCACATCTCACTTATAGACTATGCAAGTCACTTGAGGTAGCGAGTTAGCCTAGAATGCAGCTTCACACATATCAAGCACTCAAGTACTTTCTACCTTAGAGAAATACAATAAAATAGGAAGAAAATGCATGTAAATTTCTCCCTAAACAAAGCTAATAAAAACATGGCCTTTGCAATATTTATCTTGTAATTTAATAATTCTACATCATTCTTTTAATAACTCTGGGTAATTCTGCTAGAAGAGGTTTAGTGGTTTAATGACATTTTTGTCCTAGTAGTAACAATTCTTCAACTAATTCGGAAGCGTAAAATTTTTTCAACTGAATTAAGGAAAAGGAAACTCATAAGAAGCCAAAATCAACAAGATGTTGCACTAAAGTGTGTCTTCTAGTATTAAATTACGAAGATTGGACCTACTCAACTGCAAGAGAGGTGCTTTGTGATTTAAAATAAAGGATTTGTTACTCAAAATCAAAATCAGCTATATTATAAAAACTACTTTGTGATCGTTATTGTGTGTATGAAGTCTATTTATTTAATAAAATACAACAATATATTTAAAAAGAAGGGTCTAAATAGACACTGGAAGGATATGATCTATCATTGTTTTTTAAAATATACTCATCAAATAATATGATCTAGTAAATGAGGTATATAGTGGGAAATCTCATGAATTTTTTCACTAAAAATTTTAATTTTTCATTTTTTTGAGAGGAATGTTTGAAAACTTAAACAACATCATTGGTTAAAAATTTGGAAAAATAAAATCAAATTGACTCAATTTTTACAAAATAAGCAACTAAATTGACAAAAATTAAATCATAGTTTGATGATTAAAGTAAAACTCAATGAACTAAATTGATTTTTAGCCCAAAAATTACAAGAATAACTCAAGAAAGTTAAAAACAGCCAGAGAGAGAGAAGAAATAAAATAGGGATTGGATTGAGACCACTCAATAGCAAAGTAGTAGTCCAATTAATGTTAAAGACTTTGAGGCCACTGTAGCGTAATGTCTTTTCTCAATAGATAATCTTCTGTCTACGTGTCTATTGTGCAAAAAATTATTTAGCGGAAAAAATAAATTGTCTATTTTTACAAAGCAAAGATTTGAACCTCTAGCAACTACAAAACTTGTCAATACCAACACTCACTTAGCTCTTTTTTGTGAAAAAATAGTATTTAGTGTTTCTTTTTTCTATTGATTTGCAAAGAAAGGAGTTCAAAATATGTGTGAAATATCTTCTTCTTTTTTACAATTGATAAAAAAAGTAGGGTATTAGGTATATTATATATTTTTTTTATGCCTAAAAAATTAAAAATTAAAAAGTTACCCAAAAAAAAAGGTGCCTTACCACAAATTTTTGCCTCAAGAAGATAAACTCTAATATCTATCTTCTAATCTTTTGATATTTCTTTTTGAAAACATCAATTGATTATGGCTAAAATGACTCTAAAGCCTACAGTTTTTTTAGAGAACAAGAACCTTTTCTCTACTCTCTATCATTAGTGAAGATGAAATTCTCTACTTTCTGTCATTAGCAAAGATAAAATCCTCATGGTACATTATCCAAAGCCAATACCACCCTACTCAAACAAATCACAAACAGCAATGACATTTTCTCTACTTTTTGCCATTAGTGAAGTTGAAATCCTCATGGTACATTATTCAACCGCAGTACCACTCTTCTTAGACTCACCCTCCCCAGCCTAGCCCTTCTCAATCTTGCCCCCACTAGAAGGCAGAGGGAAAGCATCTAAAGAAGGATGAATGCCTGGTTGACAACTTAGCCTCCAGCCTCTCACACACTTCAAGTATTTTTGAAGTCCTTGTATCCAGCCTCTTGGAGGTTTCAAGTACCAGAGTACTCTTTTCATCTTGCCGGTTTGAACTTTTAATTAACCCAAATGCAAATAAGACTATAACATATGCCAACGAGTTCTATTTCAAAACTTCTTTCTACGATTTTTTTTTTAAAATATTCATATGAGTGTTGTTTCGAGCTACTTAAGAGCTGGCGTATTATAACTTATATTAGATATTGTGAGCTCTTTTGTGAGAAAAAAAGAAGTTTTCTCCAAATTCAATGATATTTTTGTCATCATAACAATTGTTTGGAACCTGCTCGTGTATTCTGCGACCTGGCTAGTCGTGTAATGGTCACGACTTGTTAATCAGCAATCTCTTTCGATCTTTTGCCACATCTCACTTACGGACTATGCAAGTATCAAGCACTGAAGTACTTTCTACCCTAGAGAAATACATTAAAATAGGAAGAAAATGCATGTAAATTTCTCCCTAAATAAAGCTAATAAAGACATGGCCTTTGCAATATTTATCTTGTAATTTAATAATTCTACATCATTCTTTTAATAACTCTAGGTAATTCTACTAGAAGAGGTTTGGTAGTTTAATGACATTTTTGTACTAGTAGTAACAATTCTTCAACTAATTTGGAAGCGTAAAATTTTTTCAATTGAATTAAGGAAATGGAAACTCATAAGAAGCCAAAATCAGCGAGATGTTGCACTAAAGTGTCATCTAGTATTAAATTACGAAGATTGGACCTACTCAACTACAAGAGAGGTGCTTTTTTGGTTGGATTAACTGAAGATAGAATAAAATAAAATAAAATAAAATAAAGTAAAGGATTTATTACTCAAAATCAGAATTAGCTATATTATAAAAACTACTTTGCGATTGTTATTGTGACCATAAAGTCTGTTTATTTAATAAAATACAACAATATATTTAAAAAGAAGGGTCTAAATAGTCACTGGAGGGATATGACCTATTATTGTTTTTTAAAATATACTCATGAAATAATATGATCTAGTAAATGAGGTATAGTGGGAAATCTCACTAATTTTTTCACTAAAAAAATTTAATTTTTTATTTTTTTGGGAGGAATGTTTGAAAACTTAAACAACATCATTTGTTAACAATTTGGAAAAAAAAATCAAATTGACTCAATTTTTATAGAATAAGCAACTAAATTGACAAAAATTAAACCATAGTTTGATGATTAAAGTAAAACTCAATGAACTAAATTGATTTTTAGCCCAAAAATTACAAGAATAACTCAAAAAAGTTAGAAAATAGCCGGAGAGAGAAGGAATAAAATAGGGATTGCATTGAGACCACTCAATAGCAAAGTAATAGTCCAATTAATGTTAAAGACTTTGAGGCCTCTGTAGCGTAATGTCTTTTCTCAATAAATAATCTTTTGTCTACATGTCTATTGTGCAAAATCTTATTTAGCGCAAAAAATAAAATGTCTATTTTGGCAAAGCAAAGATTTGAACTGCTAGCAACTACAAAACTTGTCAATACCAACACTCACTTAGCTCTTTTTTGTGGAAAAAAAAAAAGTATTTAGTGTTTCTTTTCTCTTTTGATTTGCAAAGAAAGGAGTTCAAAATATGTGTGAAACATCTTCTTCTTTTTTTCAGTTGATAAGAAAAGTAGGGTATTAGGTATATTATATTTTTTTTATGCCTAAAAAATTAAAAATTAAAAAGTTACCCAAAAAAAACTTGATGCCTTACCACAAATTTTTGCCTCATGAATGCTTGATAGACTCTAATATCTATCTTTTAATCTTTTGATATTTCCTTTTGAAAACATCAATTAATTATGGCTAAAATGACTCTAAAGCCTACAGTTTTGATGAGAAAATGGATTTTTTTTTTTTTTAGAGAACAAGAACCTTTTCTCTACTCTCTGTCATTAGTGAAGATGAAATTCTCTACTTTCTGTCATTGGAAAAAGAACCTTTTCTCTACTCTATGTCGAGAGGGGGCAGTTGGCCCCCCCGGCCCGCCAAAAAATAGTAGGGTGGCTTTTAAATTTTAGTAAGGAGAAAGTTTGTATTTGGTTTGACAATATATCAATCTCAAAGTTGCATCTCTTTCTCTTTCTTTTTTTTTTTTGGGTAGAAAAAGGTGCATCTCTTAAGTCTTAAAGAGCAAATAACTGACATGTAGCTTTGGCTGGAGGTTGGCTTGGCATGCATATAATAGCCAACTAGCTTTGGCTGGGACTTGGTGTAAGTTCTCCACTTCACCATGTGGATCCTTACTAAAAGAAATTCTTTATGTAATAATTATTCTACTCCATAAAATTTTGTATAATAAACCAAAATTTTGAGATAATTATACAATAACACAAAATTACATTAGTTATATTTGGTGTTTATACTAAATTACAAAAAATATTTTCATTTATAAATGGAATTTCTACTTTAAAAAAAAAAAACAAAAACAAAAAATGGCTTATTTATGCAAAAAAAAAAAAAAAAAAAAAAACAAAAAAAAAATCCTTTACAACTACCCAACATATACGTAATATGTGTGTTTCAATGTACATGCTTAGTGTATATAAGTTTTGCCCCCCTGAAGTCAAATCCTAGCTCTGCCACTGAATTTTCGGATAAGTGCCTCTTTTAAAATCAAATGTGAACATAGGTTTTTTTTTCTTTTTCTTTTTTCCGAGTTATGTTGACAAAAACTAGTTCTTTTTATAAATTAAAAAAAAAAATGTTCTTTAAAAACTAGTACTTTTTATCTTCGAAGTAAAAGTTCTTTAAAATTCTTCAACTCATGGTTGGAATGGAGCTTTAATTGGTCGTACGCATGTGTGAGACATTTTTAAAGTGTTCGTTGGCATCTTGAAATCAGACTAAATTCCTAGTGAAAAAGTTTATTGTGAGTACTATTTGTTTGTCTACATTAATTCTACATGTTTTCTCTACATACAGTGCTCTAGTTTAATGCAATCTTGAAATTCCTGTGCCTCTTGTAAAAAAATTAGTAAAAAAAAAGACTGTAGGGCATTGGGGTACGAACCCAAAAACACTCTTTATCCAACCCCAATACAACCCTTCTCAAACAAATCACAAAGAACAAGGATCTTTTCTCTACTTTTTGTCATTAGTGAAATTGAAATCCTCACAGTACATTTTTCAACCCCAGTACCACCCTTCTTAGACTCACCCTCCCCAGCCTTGCCCTTCTCAATCTTGCCCCACTAGAAGGCAGAGGCAAAGCATCTAAAGAAGGATGAATGCTTGGTTGACGACTTAGCCTCCAGCCTCTCACACACTTCAAGTATTTTTGAAGTCCACATATCCAATTTGTTGGAGGTCTCAAGTACCAGAATACTTTTTTCATCTTGCCAGTTTGAACTAATAATTGACCCAAATGCAAATAAGACTGTATAAAATATGCCAACGATTTCTATTTCAAACCTTCTTTCTTCGATTTTTTTTTAAAAATATTCGGATGAGTGTTGTTTCGAGCTACTTAAGAGCTGGCTTATTATAACTTATATTAGATATTGTGAGCTCTATTGTGACAAAAAAAAAAGTTTTCTCCAAATTCAATGATATTTTTGTAATCATAACAATTATTTGGAATTTGCTCGTGTAGTTCGTGACCTAGCTAGTCGCATATTGGTCGCGACTTGTTTAGTTAGTAGTCTCTTTTGATCTTTTGCCACATTTCTCTTACAGACTATGCAAGTCACTTGAGGTAGCGAGTTGTTCTAGAATGCAGCTTCACACATATCAAGCACTCAAGTACTTTCTACCCTAGAGAAATACTTAAAATAGGAAGAAAATGCATGTAAATTTCTCCCTAAATAAAGCTAATACAAACATGGCCTTTGCAATATTTATGTTATAATTTAATAATTTAACTCTAGGTAATTTTTCTAGAAGAGGTTTGGTGGTTTAATAACGTTTCTGTCCTAACTGTAACAATTCTTCAACTAATTCGGAAGCGTAAAATTTTTTCAACTAAATTAAGGAAAAGGAAACTCATAAGAAGCCAAAATCAACATGATGTTACGCTAAAGTGTCTTCTAGTATTAAATTATGAAGATTGGACCTACTCAACCACAAGAGAGGTGCTTTTTTGGTTGGATTAACTGAAGATAGAATAAAATAAAATAAAGGATTTATTACTTAAAATCAGAATTTGCTATATTATAAAAACTACTTTGTGATTGTTATTGTGTGCATAAAGTCTATTTATTTAATAAAATACAACAATATATTTTAAAAGAAGGGTCTAAATAGTCACTGGAAGGAGATAATCTATTATTGTTTTTTAAAAGATACTCATCAAATAATATGATCTAGTAAATGATGTATAGTGGGAAATCTCATGAATTTTTTCACTCAAAATTTTAATTTTTAATTTTTTTGAGAGGAATGTTTGAAAACTTAAACAACATCATTTGTTAACAATTTGGAAAAAAAAAAAAAAAATCAAATTAACTCATTTTTTACAAAATAAGCAACTAAATTGACAAATATCAAATCTTAGTTTGATGATTAAAGTAAAAGTTAATGAACTAAATTGATTTTTAGCCCAAAAATTAGAATAATAACTCAAGAAAGTTGGAACACAGCCAGATATAGAGAAGAAATAAAATAGAGGTTTAATTTAGACCACTCAGTAGCAGAGTAGTAGTCCAATTAAGGTTAAAGAATTTGAGGCCTCTGTACCGGAATGTATTTGCTCAATAGATAATCTTCTGTATACTTGTCTATTGTGCCGAAAATTATTTAGTGAAAAAAGTAAATTGTCTATTTTGGCAAAGCAAAGATTTGAACAGCTGACAACTACAGAACTTGTCAATACCAACACTCCCTAAGCTCTTTTTTGTGAAAAAAAATGTATTTAGTGTTTCTTTTTTCCTTTGATTTGCAAAGAAAGTAGTTCAAAATATGTGTGAAACACTTCTTTTATTTTTTTTCAATTCATTAGGGTATTAGGTATATTATATTTTTTTATTCCTAAAAAATTAAAAATTAGAAAGTTACCCAAAAACATCTTGATGCCTTACCACAAATTTCTGCCTTGATAGACTCTAATATCTGTCTTTTAATCATTTGATATTTCTTTTTGAAAATATCAATTAATTATGGCAAAAATGACTCTAAAGCCTACAGTTTTGATGAGAAAATGATTTTTTTTTTTTTTTAAGAACAAGAACCTTTTCTCTACTTTCTGTCATTAGTGAAGATGAAATTCTCTACTTTCTGTCATTAGTGAAGATGAAATCATCACAATACATTATCCAACCCTAGTACCACCCTTCTTAGACTCGCCCTCACCAACCTTGCCCTTCTCAGTCTTGACCCACTAGAAGGTGGAGGCAAAGCATCTAAGAAGGATGAATGCTTGGTTGACGACTTAGCCTCTAGCCTCTCACACACTTCTAGTATTTTTAAAGTCCTCGTATCCAACTTCTTGGAGGTTTCAAGTACCAGAGTACTCTTTTCATCCTACCAGTTTGAACTTATAATTGACCCAAATACAAATAAGACTGTATAACATATGTCAACGATTTCTGTTTCAAACCTTCTTTTTTCGAATTTTTTTTAAATATTCAAATAAGTGTTGTTTCAAGCTACTTAAGGGCTGGCTTATTATAACTTATATTAGATATTGTGAGAACTTTTGTGACAAAAAAAAAAAAAAAAAAGTATTCTCCAAATTCAATGATATTTTGGTCATCATAACAATTAGTTGGAACCTGCTCGTGTAGTTTGTGACCTGGCTAGTCGCATAATGGCCATGACTTATCTAGTCAGCAGTCTCTTTCAATCTTTTGCCACATCTCACTTACGGACTATGCAAGTCACTTGAGGTAGCGAGTTGGCCTAGAATGCAGCTTCAAACATATCAAGCACTCAAGTTGTTTCTACCTTAGAGAAATACATTAAAATAGGAAGAAAATGCATGTAAATTTCTCCCTAAATAAAGCTAATAAAAACATAGCATTTGCAATATTTATCTTGTAATTTAATAATTCTGCATTATTCTTGTAATTTCTCTAGGTAATTCTGCTAGAAGAGGTTTGGTGGTTTAATGACATTTATGTCGTAGCAGTAACAATTCTTCAACTAATTTGGAAGCGTAAAATTTTTCAACTAAATCAAGGAAAAGGAAACTCATAAGAAGCTAAAATCAACAAGATGTAGCACTAAAGATGTAATACGACTCATTGAATTACGAAGATTGGACCTATCCAACTGCAAGGGAGGTGCTTTTTTGGTTGGATTCACTAAACATAGAAAAAATAAAATAAAATAAAATAAAATTGAAAGGCTTTATGACTCAAAATCAGATGTATGGTAGTAGATTGAGCACTGCCTAGTTCTTGACTTTTTATTGAAGGAGTGATTTAGAAAATGTTTGGTCTAAAATATGATTCATAGACAACTATTCTTGGACTAGCTACTTCAGTATTATTTGTATTTCTGATTTTATTCATGTTTCTATATTTGTTTCCAGGTTAGAAGGTTTCAGGTTGCACAATTTCTTGTGTTTTTGTTAACAAAAACAAAAAAAAAAAAAACTAAACTAAACATGTTCAATGCATAAATAATTTGGAACACTTAAATATACTCACAAGTTTGATAAATTCAAAATGATAAATGCAAATATAAACAAGTCTAATGTTTGACACTATTTCCTTAAGACAAATTTTGACCTTCACACTATTTCATGAGTGGTGCTTTGAGACTCATGAACATCTACCTCTCGGATAACCATAATTATTTGCTCACAATAGACTCACTACAATCTCTGTGCATAGCAAACTAAACTATGTCTCGCTCTCTTTAAAATGATTGCAATAATAATAATAACAATAATAAGTGGGCGACTCCTATTTCTAGACACACTTGCTCCAATTCAGATTAGGTGCAATATCGAATAGACAAAATTTTCCACTTTTCTAACAAGCATTGTCTTGCCATCTCATGAAGTGCACAGTCATCGTGGTGATCAAAGTCACTTGCAATAAAGACAAAAGGAAAACACAACGGGTAAATTCCTTGTTACTTGACACTTTTTATTATTATTTTTATACAAGATAAAATTTTTACTCTATCCTAATCTAAGTGTATGTATGTGTAAAACACCCCTTTGAAGACTTGAACCCCGGCCATTACCCTCCACACCCCACAAGCATTTATACTTGTGGAGTGGTCACCACGCTAAGGGTACGTGTTAGGTTCTAAGATTTTAGGAACTAAAATGTATTAGAACTTCAATTTGTAATATGTTGGCAAACCATGATCAAAACATAAAGTCTTGGTTTAGACTTGCTCAAAGTGTGTTTTATTATAAAATTGGAATCGAGTGGTTGCAGAATTTATAGGACAAAATTTGTAAGGCTCAATTGATCGAAAATTAGGCTCGATCGATCAAACCACGTGCAAATTTATTTTTTTGCAGCAATTCCAATTCTGCCCAAGCCTAACCACGTTTAGATTCTTCTTTTTCTTTTTTCTTTTTTTGCGCAAAAATTTCAATTCTGCCCAAGCCCGTTTGATGTGTAGAGTATTATGTTTTACTCCAAGTATAAAAAGAAAAATCCTAGCTACGTTTTAGAAGGCTTTTGAAGTGTTGTGTTGAATTTTTTGTGAGATCTATAGGTGTTTACTTTCATACACACACATAGAGTTATCCAGATCAAGATTCATGTCAAAAACTTGATGATTTCTTCAATTGCTACTGACAGGCCACAAACGCGTTGACCCCTTGTGATAATTTAGATTAATTAAATTAGCCCAGTTATTAATTAATCAAATTAACATGCAAATTTACGTGGCAGCACAAACAAATCACCGAAACTAAGTTATGCAGCGGAAAATAAATAACACGGTGATTTGTTCACGAATGGGGAAAACCTTGCGGCAAAAACCCCACCGGGTGATTTAAGGTCACCACTCCCGAAACTCCACTATTATCACAACAAGCAGTTACAAGTAAGGAATCCCAGTACCTCACCAACCTGCAGTTGAACTCTTACCCCAATACCCAATTGGACTTGTTCTGTAGTGACAGTTTCTCCTTTTCAATGCACGGCTCCCAAGTACGTGACTAACCAATTTGATGCGCGGATCCCAGTACGCGGCTTACTCCTTTGCACGAATCCAAGTACGTGACTCACTCACCAACTTGAGGAAGAAAGAATGTTGGCTGCAAAGTTCTTCAAATCATCAGAGATGAACTAGGGCACGAACTTTGTCTCACAGATCACAAATTGCATGAAAGAGAAGAAGCAACTTGTATCTTGTGATTTCTGCTTGTTGCTTGCTTTGACGGCCCTTAAAATAATTCTTTTATATATCTAGGGTTAGGAGAAAAGAAGTCCCAAAGACACACACACGGATTGGACTTGAAACAGACCTGGAAATCTGTTTTCTTTAATTCTCGACAGATAGAGGTGTTGAGAGGTGTCGAGACAGCTGTCGAGGCTCGGGCAAAACAGCTCTTTTAAATCTCGATAGATGTATCTGTCGAGGTAGGTGTCGAGATTTAAAAACCAGCACTTCCTTGCTTGTAGCTTGGACAGACTTTGACGGCTTCAACACTTAATCTTGAACCACGGTTTCTTGAAGTGTTTAACACATCCTAGATCTACCCAATTACAAATAAAGTGCGTTTTGTCTAAGGATAAGCCAATTACATAAAATAGCGACATATGTTCACAAGCTTGAACAACTACATATGTCCTAACAATCTCCCCCTTTGGCAATCCGTGACAAAACCACAACACACAAATGAAGACATGAGAGAAGTCATAAATCACTCAACTCATATTCACTTGTTACATACAATAAAATCTATCCTAACACAAACTCTTGAAAAACTTTGCAAGAAGAGAGTTTATGGCAAGAAGACTTTGACAACCTGTATTTCTGAAACACTTGTAAACAAAACACATCAAGGCATCTTTGTGTAAAACAGAAATAATAGATTGCATACAAGTAAAGAAACATGTGTATAAAGATAGAAAAGAACCAACACATGTAGAGGTAGGTGAAAAAGAAAACATACATCATCATATAGAGAAAGAGAATAAGTACAATGTATGTAAGTACATGATCAATGTATCTCTAAAAGATAAGAAAAGAAAAAAATACATAGATCACCTCACTACATCCCTCAATCCACACTCCCCCTAACAAAAATGTCCTATGTCCTATGCTAACACTCCCCCTAAGTATGACTACTCTCATACAAAACTACTCCCCCTTTTTGTCACGAGTAACAAAGGGTAGAGTGTCAAGTAGACATCTCATCTGAAGAGCTAGCATCTCCATCATCATCATCGGAAGCATCATCATCATCGCCATCATCATCAGCCTCGGTCTCAGTCGACACATGAGGTGGCAGAGGAGAAGCCTCTGCAGCAAAGCCGCCCATGGTCGCCTGTCGCCTGGCGATGCGACCAACACGGACATTCACCTGATACAACTCCGTGGAGAGTGTATCTAGGCGAGCATCCATGCGCTGTAGCTGCGCCATGATGTCTCCCAAGCTGACATCGCTCGAAGAAGTAGAAGCAGAAGCTCGAGCGGATCTGGAGGTGGTAGGACGGGTGGAAGGAGTGGCATCGTCGGACTGTCGCGATTGGAACTGTGCCTCGCTACGTTTTACGGTAGCGGGGTCTATGGCGGACATGACGCGGTAAGGATCGGACGAAGGGAAGGGAATGGAAAAACGACTCAGAATCCTCGTGATAGCGGAAGGGAAAATGAGCTTATCACGGGTGGCCGTATCTCTATAGACATCTATGATGGAACAAATAAAGTGAGAAGGAAAGTCTATAAAGAGATCCTCAAGGAGGGACAACAAGAACCGAGCACGAGGCTCTGTGATCGAGTTGTAGTGAGAGAGTGGGTGCAAAACAAAAGTCATCACCATGTTAAGGAATCTAGGACCTTTAGCAAAAGGTCTACATGGTGTGTACATGTGATCTCCCTAAGAGGTAGGACGTTCACAGAACGCCGAGATCATCTCGTCTTTGGACACAGTCCAGAGACGCTCACAGCTAGGGTAATCGGGATGATCCACCCTAGGTACATGGAGAACCTCAGAGACTAGCTCTGGGGTGACACAGAAGCGCGTACCTCGGACGCTAGAATAGAAAGAAGGTACTGAAGAATCTATCCCGTGGATGTTGGAGTAAAACTCCTGTATCAACACGAGAGGTGATGTGACCGGGACGTCACACAGTGACTCCCATCCCCGAGTGTGAATGACATCGGGAAGGTCAGTGTCGGCAAAGTCTGCCAGGACGACGTGGCGTTCCGAATGAACACCGCGTTTAGAAAAGTTCTCCGAGAAGTCCTTATGGGCTTTCTCATCACGGAACCGGACAGAGATAGGGGTAGAGTCAGAAGAAGACTGTCCCTTAGAACGCAGAGGGTTCTGGGACGGAATGGACTTACGTTTAGGAGCCATAGACGCTACTAACGCAAACATAGAAGAGGGGGAAAGAGGAGACAAACAGAAAAGTCCCAAACAAATCAATATTGGCAGAATGAAATATTGAAATGGAAAGAACGTATGCATGAAAATGCATGAGCATGTGACATGCAACTCAAAAACATCATGGGCTCAGCCCAATCCAAACCTAACAGCACACAATAGATTTGCACACATCTAAATGCATGAAAATACAATGAGAATGCTAATGTGATGCAATGCATGTGGTTTTGAAGATTAAAACTAGAAAACCAACACAAAAATTTCATGAAAACCCCAACAATTTTGAAAACTCCCAAAAAATTTTCAAAAACACAAACCTAGGGTTTTAAAACAATGCAATGCATGAAAATGAGGGATAGAATGCTTACCAAAAGATGAAGAACACGAAGAATCACTTGAGAAAGCCTTGAGAGAGGTTTGGAGGGAGAGGGAAAAGTTTTTGAGAGAGATCAGAGAGTTTTCGAGCGAGAGAGATCGAGAGAATGTCCTGAAAAATCGCGAAGGACCCTTTTATAGAGCATCAGTAATTCTCGACAGCTGAAGGTGTCGAGAGCTGTCGAGGTAGCTGTCGAGGGAAGCTATCGAGAAAAGCACGTGGACAGATGCAGCTATCGAGGTCAGCTATCGAGGGAGAAGAAACAACCAAGTGGGAACCTCGATCGATCCAGCAGCTATCGAGGAGCTATCGAGTAAACAGAAAGTTTCTCGATCGATCCAGCTGCTATCAAGGTATCTGTCGAGACTGCGATAAGAAAGAGTCTGAGGATCTCGACAGATAGCTATGTATCGAGAGGTATCGAGGAGGTGTCGAGATGCCTTTCAAAACAGTTTTTCAAAAGAAGAAAAACACAGACATGAATGCAATCATGCATGCAGCTCAACCAAAGATACAACCAATACATTAAGCTCTCAAAATCATCTCTCAACAAGAAATATGATGCTCATATATCTCAAAACACGCACACACACACTAAACAAGTCTAACCAATTTTATATTTTAAAAACAAGTCCAGACAGTTTAGTGAGCATACATTAAAGCATGTAAACTTTGTGATGGCCAAATCACATTGTACCTGCACATGTATCAAGAATAGCAAAGAGTATTGCGTGTCGTGTGTGAAAACATCGCAAGATTGCATAAGTGTCTCAATGTTATGACGATTTGAGATATGAGAAAATCACTTTAACTCACACACAATCATAACCGTTTGATGGGGACTATCACCTTCGAGGTACATCCTATAACTCCCACATCTCCTAGAAAACACGCTGTTGGTTAAAAATCTGGTTTTGTATCTCATACAAAACACACAGCGGAAGCAACAAACAAGGATCTATTTCATTCATGATTGACAATATGCACTCTGTAAATTTCAGAATTTAAGAACAAAATAGCGTACCTTGGTATGGAGAATTTCAAAACAAAGATTAGAAGCACTTGGGAAAACTTTTAATCTTCACTCCAATTCCACTTTACGCCCAAGATGTGTGGTCTCTCAATCAGTTTCCAAAAGGGAGAATAAAAGTGTGTCTCACACTCTTTCTTTTTCTCTACAATAAAAACCTTTAAAAAATTCTGTATGTTTCTCCCTTTATAACTAACTGATTATCTAATTGGGCCGGCCTATTGGGCCTTTCCAATTGGGCTTTAATATGTGGCTTGGAATGGGACCAAAAGGGACCAATAAGACACTAGCTCCAATGGGCCTTGGGCTTTTCCGTCAACTCTTGACAAGTCCAAAGTTACCATTAATTATATTTAATACCACTATATAAATATAATTGCACTCTAGGCCTTATTAATAAATTATATCCCAAGACTTTATTTTACACGCAACCCTTTCATAAAATATTCGTAGTAATACAAAGTCATAAATATAGACTGCCACTTTGTAAATTACTATATCTTATCCTTGAGTACCCGGTTTAATCCTTTAAAGTTATTCATCATATATTTATGAAATCCAATCTCATAAATATATACTTTAGTAATTTCTTACCAAAATGGTTAGGCCTAACTCTCTGAATAACCATACCCATTAAACTTATCTCAAGGGAATATTTTGTATCTCCATTAAGAGACTATGAATTCCATCTTGAGAATATATGTTCCATCAACACTAAATGTGGCTGCCCAACATACTGAGGTTTTGACCGTTACTTTAGATCTCACTCCTGATATATCAAAGCAACCTACACCTCATGATCAGGTCCATTATTCTCTCAGGATTAAGAGTTCATGCAAATAGAAGTCGTGAGATTTATTATTCATTTGACAGTCGTTAGGAGAATAATAAATCTCACAACGGTCCAGTTCAATATGTCTTAACTCTTAAAACATATCAACATATCAACTAGAAGTCACCACTTCCATGATCAAGACAAATCATCTTAGTTGATACGTTATAGTCTTCGCAGATGAAATGCCCAATTTCATCACCGACTACGAACTATAAATTCTGAGTTTACAAAGAACTTGTGATTTATATCTTCTGTGACTAAATCACATAAATCACATACTATGCATCTCATGGACTATATGATAATGTCCAAATATTCATGTTACCATTATTTTAGATAAAAATAAATAACTTTATTAAACACAACATTAAGTCATACATAATGTCATGCATAGTATCATACAATAGGATTTAAGGGCATATATCCTAACACACGCTTGCAACCATATTTTAAAGCATTTTTAATCTTTTTGCTTTTTATTTCTTTGCATATTTTCTTTTTAACAAGCATATCATACATGGGCATACAAGAGAAAGAAAAGAAATACCCAATGATGTTAAGCTTTTGACACTGCACTTTTGCTATGCCGAAGCATACCGGTGTCTTTTGACATTGCACTTTTGCTATGCCGAAGCATACAGATGTCATATTATGATTGGCGAGTAACAGTGGTGAGATGGTTATTTATGCCTTTCTCTTAGGATTTTCTAGTTCAACCCGTCAACAAGAGTGATACGAGTGTTAAGAAGAAGAGATTACTTAACCTTACTCATCACAAACAAAGAGCTACAAAGCTCACTCGCTTAGTTGTGCAAAAGAATGCTCATCTAAGCTATAGATGATACAAAGTTTAGAAAACTCTGTTTCATTGGCCATTTTAAAAGCTTGCATGAACTAATGCACACAAACACACACTGTTTTTGTATTTTTCAATTTTTTATTTTTATTTTTATTTTTATTAGAGAAGCAAAAATAAAACACAAACTGAAAACACACAGACAAAAACATGCAAAAAAAACAAAACATGCATAAAAACTAGACTGACTCAAAACAGTAAAGAAACACACAAGTAATGCAACACACGAAAACAGGGGAGAGAAGAAAAAAAAAGTGACTAAAATCACTTAGAACCCTTTGGCTTCCACACGTTGGAAGAACTTTTCCTTTTGGTTGACTCTTGAACCGGTGAAGAGGGAGAAGAAATAGAACCGTTCAAGTTTGAAAGGAACATAAGAGCTTTTAGAATGTCTCCAAGAGGAGCGAGAGAAGACTGAAGCTGATTCTGGCTCCCAGATGCTATTGTGCCATTGCTCTTTTGAGTGGCAAGCCACTTGTAGCAATTTGGTCGAGTATGACCGGCAACACCACAATGATAACAGAGATGCGGCTTCTTTTGCTTGGGCTTTTGAGAGATAGCCTTCTTAGTCCTAGGGTTTCTAGCTTCCCTTTTTCCAATTTTAGGGGGTGCTCCTAGAATGGACTTGTCTTTGTCTACGTTCTCACTAGCTAAATCATTTTTAACATTATTCTCCTCAGTCTTAATGTTATTAGCAGGTGGAACAAAAACTGTAGTACTAGCAGAAGGAGTATTAGAGATAGAGAATTCATACCCCAATCCAGTACGATCTGAAGAATATTTCTGAGCACTCAGCATCTCGTCCAGTTTAGCACTTGATGTCCTCTCCAGTTGTGCTCTGACTTGAAACAGCTCTGCTTCAAGCTTCTTGGTCCTCTCAACCAAGAAATTATTTTCGAACCTCAGTGCTCTAATGGTTTGATTCGCTTCATCGACCTTTGTGGACAGCTCCTCACGGTTGAGTTCCACATCACTGAGCTTCTTGGTGGCCAGCCTATATAGTTTCTCATGCTTCTCAGAAAGCTTGTATAGCTTCTCATAGGCGGTATGGATATCGTCTTGATCGTCCATAATTTCACACTTGGAATCCACCAATTCTTCTTCTTCATCCACTTTTTCACTAACCCCATCAGTAGGATTAACAGTGGCAGTAAAGGCGTTCAAGATTCCGTCGTCTTCATCTTCGGAATCATCCTCTGGCTCTGTGTCGCTCAAGGTAACAGCAAGTGCCTTGCTTTTCCCTATGCTCTTGAGGTACGTAGGACACTCTTGTTTCATGTGTCCAAAGCCTTGACACCCAAAACATTTTGGCCCAGCTAGAACAGTGTACTGACCGCCATCCTTGACATCTTTCTTCTGTTTATCTGAACTCTTGAATTGAGAAGAACTCGATTGTCTACGGTCTTTGTTGAAACCCTTTCCGTTTGCATTCTTCATAAATTTCTTGAACTGCCTTGTGATGTAGGACTTCATCTTGGAATCTTCATCATCTGACGAGTCATCCGTATCACTGCTTTTGGTCTTCAGTGCCAAACTCTTGCCCTTACTCGACTTGCCTAACCTAGTCAACCCTAACTCATAGGTTTGCAAGTTTCCAACCAACTCAGTCAAAGGAATTCTGTCAATATCCTTTGATTCTTCGATCGCCGTAATCTTGGCATGGAATCTTTCCGGCAGCGATCTGAGCACCTTCCTTACTATCTTGGGTTCTGGGATGGTCTCCCCAAGATTGAAGGCTGAGTTCACTATGTCCTTCAGCTTGGCACAGAACTCATCGAACGACTCATCCTCCTCCATCTTGATTTCTTCAAAGCGTGTGGTGAGCCTCTGCAGCTTTGAATCTTTGACAGCCTTGGTGCCCTCATAGGTTGTCTGGAGGATGGTCCATGCTTCCTTAGCAGTTTCAGTTGAGGATATTTTCTTGAACTCCTCATTGGTGACTGCACTGAATAGGGCATTCAATGCTCGGCTGTTAAAGTTTGCCGCCTTGATCTTAGCATCATCCCAGTCGGCCGGCGCTTCTGTAGGCTTGGTCCAGCCTATCTCCACAGCTTGCCACACTTTCTCATCTAAAGACTGCAAGAAAGCTTTCATGCGTACTTTCCAGTATGCATAGTTAGTGCCATCAAATAAAGGAGGTATAATAAGAGATTGTCCTCTATCCATGACAGCAGGGGTCAATGGATCACACACAATAGATTAAACCCTAATCAGAGTGTGCTTGCTCCGATACCACTTGACAGGCCACAAACGCGTTGACCCCTTGTGATAATTTAGATTAATTAAATTAGCCCAGTTATTAATTAATCAAATTAACATGCAAATTTACGTGGCAGCACAAACAAATCACCGAAACTAAGTTATGCAGCGGAAAATAAATAACACGGTGATTTGTTCACGAATGGGGAAAACCTTGCGGCAAAAACCCCACCGGGTGATTTAAGATCACCACTCCCGAAACTCCACTATTATCACAACAAGCAGTTACAAGTAAGGAATCCCAGTACCTCACCAACCTACAGTTGAACTCTTACCCCAATACCCAATTGGACTTGTTCTGTAGTGACAGTTTCTCCTTTTCAATGCACGGCTCCCAAGTACGTGACTAACCAATTTGATGCGCGGATCCCAGTACGCGGCTTACTCCTTTGCACGAATCCAAGTACGTGACTCACTCACCAACTTAAGGAAGAAATAATGTTGGCTGCAAAGTTCTTCAAATCATCAGAGATGAACTAGGGCACGAACTTTGTCTCACAGATCACAAATTGCATGAAAGAGAAGAAGCAACTTGTATCTTATGATTTCTGCTTGTTGCTTGCTTTGATGGCCCTTAAAATAATTCTTTTATATGTCTAGGGTTAGGAGAAAAGAAGTCCCAAAGACACACACACGGATTGGACTTGAAACAGACCTGGAAATCTGTTTTCTTTAATTCTCGACAGATAGAGGTGTCGAGAGGTGTCGAGACAGCTGTCGAGGCTCGGGCAAAACAGCTCTTTTAAATCTCGATAGATGTATCTGTCGAGGTAGGTGTCGAGATTTAAAAACCAGCACTTCCTTACTTGTAGCTTGGACAGACTTTGACGGCTTCAACACTTAATCTTGAACCACGGTTTCTTGAAGTGTTTAACACATCCTAGATCTACCCAATTACAAGTAAAGTGCGTTTTGTCTAAGGATAAGCCAATTACATAAAATAGCGACATATGTTCACAAGCTTGAACAACTACATATGTCCTAACAGCTACTTAAAGAACTTAAAGAAGATCTGAAACCTTTAAGTGAAGTCTCAAAATCACAAGTAGGAGAACTTGAAGTAGTCTATGGACTCGGAGTTATTACGTGGTCGTGGTAGTAAGTTTTCTACTCGAAGTAGTAAAAGGATGTTAGCAGTCTAAGTTCTATTGTAAAAACTTTAATTCTTTTATGGTGGATCTATTTTGCTTTGAGAATAGTTAAGTTAAATCCTCCTTAAGTTTTTTACTGGTTTGATTTTCCTGAGTTATTATATTGTTATGTTCTTTATATTTCCGTATTATATACATGATATGATTTAAATGTGTTAACCTCGAACTGAATAATTTATCTAAGTAATTATTTGGCTAAATAACTAAGTTAAACAATTTGCGTTTAAGGGGTCTAAAAATGTACAGTGGGTGGTTTGATTTGTTTTAAAATTTGGGTTTGAAATGATAATGTAATTGATCTTATGGATTTTCATTAAATTTTTGAAAGTTCAGGGGTCAAGGTGTGATTTTGGGAGATAGGGTCAAACTGTAATTTTGGGGAAGTACTAGTGTCGAAACGTGATTTTTGGAAAGTTTTGGGCTCAAACTATAAATGCTGATCCGGGCCTTGTGTATACATGAAGTGAGCCTGAGTTTGATGTTTGATTGGGTCTGTTTTCGTATTAGCTTACGGTTTTAGAGTGCATTGGATTTAGGTGTTTAGGCTTGATTCGGCTTGGTAGTTTTAAGTCATTTCCATGGGCCATATGGATTACTGGGCTTGGGATTTAAATGGGTTATATGATTTTTTTTTTCTAATTATTTGGTAAATGCTGATCTGGGAGGGCCACACTAGTTGGATCGAGCCAACCTAGTTCAAATCTATGATACATATTTCCAATGAAGAATCCAAGAAGTTTATTAAGGGGGTAAATTCATCTATTTTGCTGAAATAACTCATTTATAGGTGGTTTAATAACTATCTATATAAAAAAATTATTTATGATTAATTTTTTAAAATCATATGAGAAATAATTGGTTTGTAATGTGACAATATTGCTCAAGTTGAGTTTCTTTGGTAACAACTAAAACAAAATCCAATAAAATGCAAAAGAAAATTCCATCACATGCAAATAAAGAGCACAAAAAACTTATTTAATTGAAATTAGTGGATTTATTTAAACATTTTTTCAATTGACTCAAGTAATAAATTTATTACTTAAAATTATACGTATTAATCTTAAAAGCTTATATTTTATCTCTTCTAAATGACATCATGACATGTAATATAACAGAAATTAATTTCCCAAATATTATAACAATTAATCATTATTATATATATATTTTTTAATATTTTAAACTGAATCTAGAACATATCCTTATATCATGAGGGACATTAGCTAATATTTATCAATATTGCATACATTGTTCATAACCTGAATCTTATGAATAAAACCAGCTCATTGTTTACTTAGCAAACAAGAGAGTGGACGAAAAACATAGTTGTTAATAGTATGAACCCGAAGGCAACAACTATAAATCCGATCCCTCCAAGAATTTCTGCAACATATGGCTTCTTATGACTTAAGAAGATAGCAATCATGCAACAAAGGAAACCCACTAAGTTAACAACCAAGATAGAATCTAGGAAGACCTTATTCAGGAAATGATGGGGATGTTGCTCATTGCAATATTGGAAGCCAATACAAGCTGCAGTAGTTTGGATTGTGACCATGATGAACATCTTTGCTAGTTTGGATATGTTCGACCTACGGTTCCTATCTTCACCTCCACTTTCCACTTCACCTCGGTCTTCTCCTCCATCTCCCCCTCCCCGTCCAGCTTCGCCTCCACCTCCACCTCCGCCTACTGCACCTTCTCCACTTTCACCTTCTCTACCTTCACCAATGTCTAACCTTACACTATTGCCTTCAATATTGCTGCCAACTACAACAACTCTTAAGTGCTGCTCATCAGGGCGCTCTTCGGGAGACTGCAATGCTTCGTTGTCGTTGAAGCTCACTTGATATGAATTCATGGATGACCATGGATCATGAGTTGGTACGAGATTTAGAAAAATCAAAACTTTTAGCAACCTCACTATGTAGTCCAACAGCAACCATGTATCATGCACCTGTAACAAAGTGTTACTTAAAACTTGTTATTTTCCTTATAAGAGAATTCTATCACTAGGTCATTGGGTTGCTTGGGAAGGCTAAAACTTATGTACAATTATTTAGCTGTTTATACTTTTAAGTTTTTCAATTAAATTCAACCAGTTGATAGCATTACCTTCACTTCTTCTTCTCCTTCTTCTTCTTCTTCTTCTTCTTCTTCTTTTATTTGTTATTTTTTATTTTTATTTTTATTTTGTGTGTGTGTGTGGGGGGGTTGAAAATCAACCTTAGAACTTTTATTTAAGCTGGGCTAAATTGTCAATGTATATTACATTTTTTAATTTAATTATCCTTTGAAAAAACATCAATTTTTTTGTTATATTGTTTAATTTTTTGTCCCTTTAATCCTTCTAGGATCATCACTTTGCATACTCATTTCATTATTCAAACTAAATATTACAAATCTAAAAGTGTATCTACTCTAATGTTATTTAAATTATTAAATCTAAAAAATAAAATTGTAATCATCATTTGCTTCAAATTAAATGGATCTGGTCCAAAAAGTACACTTAGAGCCCTAGCATCAGGATAGCTAAACTATAGTTAGTAAAACAATTAATTAAACTTGTTCAAATTACCCATGCATGAGGATCCATAATTTGTTTTATAATCTTATTGAGATATTGTTCATCGCCAAATCGAATTAAAAGTTTATTTTACTAAATGTGTTTGCACACACGCACACGCATATTGTAACACCATCAATATCAACCACCACCACACCTAGCCACCACCAATCGAACCAAATCCATTTGAAACCCACATCATGGCATGGCACAACCAAAGACCTAGCCACCAAAGACCAGAAAACCCGACCAACCACTATATAGTTGAACCAAACAATTAGCCACCACAACATGGCACCACCAAACACAACAAAAGCACCAAACACAACCACACCAATCAACTACATCCAACATCAATCCCAACAGACCTATCATAAGCCCCCATAAAAAACCTAGATCTAATTCACATGGGTTGAAGAAGACCCATTTGTTGGGCAAAGATTAAGATCGAGGTAAGCAACGGCACCAAGATTGAGGTAAGCAACAACACTTAGAGGTAAAGGCTGAGTAATGATTTCGATGATGGTGCATGGCGAGGAATATCACGAGTGGATTTTGTTGGGTAGTGGGTGTGCTAGGTGGTTGTGAAATTTGGAATTAAAATTGTAAATGGAAGAAAATAATAATTAATAATTGAAATAGTGATATAATATTAAGACTGATGTACGTGTATGTTAAAAAAAAAAAAGAAAAAAAAAAAGAAAAACTAAACTAGGAAAGAAGAATTTTTTGGGTTTATTAGATATAAATCTGATGAGGCTGATTAGTCCCAAATCTTGATACACTTTGAGGTATATATGTGTGGTGATTACGCTACAAAAGCGTATCATAGTTATTAGAAACTTTCAAGGGGGGGTGTGAAATATGAATATGGCACAGAATTTAGGGAAAAAGTTTTCCTCCTAGAATTTATTCGTGGATTTGGTTCGATTGGCAGTGCTTTTGGGGGTACAAATGCTTAAGCAGTGTTTGGTTCAACTATTAGAATGAAATTACAAATTCACAACTTCCTAGGCGTAAAGTATATTGTAAAAAAAAAAAAAAAAATTGTTTGGTTGGATATTTTGAAATGAATAATTATTTTTTGGGAAATGTTAACAAATGCCCTTAGGACATTAGTTAATAATTTATTTCAAAAAAATTTATGGAAAAAGAAAAAAAACAACTAATATTTTGACAATTTTTTTCAATTTTCATAAAAGTGGTATAAAAATTTTTTTAAAATAAATTGTTAATTAATGCTCTAAGAGCATTCGTTAACATATCCTATATTTTTTTACATTAGATCATATCTACTATTTCACATATGTATCTAGAATTATTTTAAGAATGTTCACATTTTAATCCATAAAAAATAAATACAAAAATCTGTGATGTGTGAGAATCAAAACTATTTTGTCGTTTTGTCGGGTATGCATTTTTCAAATCCTATTTTCTAAAGCAGAAGTCAAAAAGTCAATAAAATTGCGACTTCTCATTTTGCTTCTCATTTAGCTAAAACAAGTCAAACCCACCGATATTGCATTAAAAACAGCGCCTAACTTTGTTTTTCGGATAACAAAACAGCACTTAACTACTTTTTCTTTTTCTTCCTCTTTCAGTTTTATATTCCGGATTATATGTAATTTTTCGTTACCATACTCATCCTAATAAAAACTGGTATAATGTTCTGAGAATATATACATTCTGCACTTTTTCAAACCAAACACAACTTCATTCAGCACAATTACTTTTTAGTAAAAGTTAATGCGTAATATCAAATGCAACTTTTTAAGGAAAATAAATTTTACACTAGTACTTTTACTTTTACAGAATGCATTCTCCTGGAACGCATTCCAATGGAACACATCCTCTCAGTATAGTCATTCTAAACACTACCTTTAATAGCGACGAGTGAAACTGTGGGGGTTTCTCGTGCAAACACGGTTTTTCAATCTTCACGCACTCAGTCATTACTCGTACTACGCAAAACGTGCAAGCAGACTCTTTTTCCCCAATTAACAGATAGAACAGTACGTGCAACAATCATTTGCCTATGTAATGAAAAAAGAGGTTGCAAGCTCTCGGGTCAAGTCCACACATGGAAGGGTTCTCCTCCTTTCATTCAGCATATTTTAGAAGATGACTTAATATAATTCTGTTTTTTTTAGTTCTGTTGTTATCCGATTTCAGATCATTGGAATTTCCATATTTCCCTGTCAAAAAAAAAAAAAAAAAAAAAGGAGGGTTGCAAGCATACCTATATAAAGACATCAAAAAGTAAAAATAGTCACTTGATAGGTTTCAAATGTTTGACATGACATTTTGTTATTTGCCTTTTGAGAATAGGTTTGGCATAGGTTTGGTATCTTGTACACCAGACCCGGTAAGATGTTGCCATATGAAAGCATCTCATACAGTTCAATGCATAATAAACAATAGACCTAAGTCTGTCTTTTTGAAAACTAAGCTAAAAAGTTTGAAATTTTAGAATTGAGGTGTTGTCTTACTTTTTAACTCTTCTTAGAGCATGTCTGAGTATAGTTTATTTAGGATAGTTTATTTATATAGTATTTTATAATAGACATAGTTTTTAATAACTTTTATATTAAATGTGTGGCAAAAGGTTAAATAATTAATTATTTTTAAAAATAAACAATTAGAGTATTTGTAAAAAAATTGAGAAAAAAAAGCAAAACACCTTTACCAAATGCACTCTTAAAGGATTGATTATATATATATATACACATTTCATTTGGGATTTTAAATATATATATATATATATATATATTATACTGGCATCATTGGCAGTTTTTAAGTTAAAATAATATTGGATATATATTGAGATGATATATAAGAATTCTAATTTTTATGGTCTACACAATTTCTTTCTGGATTAGCGATCATCCTGTGAATAATTTAGAATTGATGCAATAACTATTTTTATATATTAATTTCTTTTTGAATTTTAGTAGTTTTACTATCTTTAAAGAGGTAAATTTTTTTGCTTCATGGAGAGAAAATCTTGAATTTATGCCTCCGTTCATTTCTTACAAACTTCCTTAGACCACATACATGCCAAAAGAGGCATGCATTTTACATAAACCCTACGCCCAAAGGTTTGTATTGTTCTCTCATTGTCTCTCTTAAAAAGGTTTTGTTGGACTCTTCGAGGCCGCCACCACCACCACCACATGGGAACCTTGCACCACACCCCGCAATTCTAATTTCGAAAGGGAGTTTGATAACCTTGTCACCTTGAGAAAATTCTAATAGACTAATTAATTTATACAAGAGATTAAGCTTCACTCTCTCTCTCTCTCTCTCTCTCTCTCTCATCTTGAAGAGCTCTCTTCACCGTCACTTCCACTTCCTCTCCCTGTTTTCTCTCATTATCTCTCCCCATTTTGATGAGCCCACTATTGTAACAGTACGTATATGCATGGTACGTGATATAAACTTTATGTATATTATTACACATTCAAATAATATGATGCATGTGGGGGGGGGGGGGGGGGGGTGGGAGAGAGAAAGGAAGAAGAGAAAGTGAGAGTTATGACACATGCAAATAATATGATGCAAATGGGGGGGGGGGGGGGGGAGAGAGAGAGAAAGGAAGAAGAGAAAGTGAGAGTCATGAAGATGAAGACAAAGCAAATTAAGATGCCTCCATGGCCTTGCGTACCTCAATTGACGCGACAGAGTCCCCAGCCGATTTGGAGGTTGAAAGGCCTTTGGAGCACGATCCTGCATACAAAGTATAGGACAACTGAGCAGAGACCATTCCCACCTCACTTGACACGACAGAGTCTCCAGCCGATTTGGAGGTTGAAAGGCCTTTGGAGCACGATCCTGCATAAAAATTATAGGACAACTGAGCAGAGACCATTCCCACAAGAAGTGTCAATATTAGCAGGCAGAATCTAATCGTAGAGAGAATTGAGGATGAGGTAGAAGAAGAAGAAGAAGAAGGCATTATATTGATCTCGTGTGAAGAAGTAGGCTTTTGGCGAAGAGGAAGTTTTCCTTCAGTAAAAAGTGGGAGTTCTAAATGATATGAAGAAAAGAATGAAAATTACGAGTGGTGTATCAATGACATTTATATCTACATAGAGCACTTACAAGTCAAAGATTGAAGAGAGGTGCCTTATCAGAACAAAAAAATATCTGCATAGAGCACTTATAAGTCAAAGATTGGAGAGAGGTGCCTTGTCAAAACAAAAACAAAAAATATCTACATAGAGCACAGTACGTCTAAAAAAAAAATGTAGATTTTGCTTTTTTATGGATATGTTCTCTCAAGCTCAACTATTACAAACTCACTGCATACCCCGTCTTGCATATGTTATAATATGCTATATTTAAGCATCAAAGTTAAATAAAAAAAAATTTTTTAAATTTACAATTGTGCTACAGTACCATCCTAAATTTAGGATGATATTGTAGCTCACTTGCAGAATTAAAATAATGTTTTTTATTCATTCACCTCAAAGGCATCTTCTTCTTCTTCTTCTTCTTCTTCTTCTTCTTCTCTCTCTCTCTCTCTCTCTCTCTCTCCACAAATTTAAAATACTGTTTTTTATCGTTTTGGGTTATATATCTTATTGTGTTGATATATTATTTTAATATGTTGTATGTTAGGTGCAAGCACCGTGTGGGTCCAACCCACATGCTTAGGTCAAAGCAAGCTTGCTTCCTCAAGCTTCCAAAGTCAGCATGCCATTCCTTGGGCAGTGCCTTAGGCGTGTGGGACACGCTGAAACTAAAACAGGAGAAAAGAAAGAAAACTAAGGCCATTCGGCCTAGTGAGAAGAGCTGAAGCAAGAGAGTCATATTTGGCCATTTTGTGTGTGAGTTTCAGATCAGAGAACAAGACACAGAGAAAAAGAGTGCTTCAACTTGAGTGGTGCAATCCGAATGAAGAGATAGAGAGTGAGAGCATGAGAGAGTGAAAAAGAAAAGTGAGATATTTTTCTTTGCTCAAGTTACACACAAGGAAGATAAATTGGTGGAGTTCTCATGGAGTTTTTGAGTACTACAACTATGGAGAGTTGGAGTATTCAGAGGAATATTCTGCTACTGGGTTTGTGATAAGATTGTATTTACTCTTTGAAATTTATTTGTTGTATATCCAATTTATTGTGAACTCAAGTTTAGCATAAACTTGATAGTTGTAATCTCTATTTCATAGTGGATATTTTTCAGAACTGCCCCGTGATTTTTCCCTCTAAACCGGAGGATTTTCCACGAAAAATTTGGTGTTCTTGTGTGGTTGTGTTTATGTTGTGTTTGCTAAAATTTTTTGTTTCCATAATATTGTTATTGCTTGGTAGTTATATATTTTAATTCACACATAGACACAAAGGGGATTAGCATTTTTCCCTAACAAGTGGTATCAGAGCTTTTGGTTGCTTGGGTTTAATTGTCTTGTGTTGAATTAAATTGAGAATATGACTATGAATACTATGGTTAAACTCTCAGCATCGAATTATTCGATATGGAAGCCGATGATGGAGGATGTCCTTTATTGCAAGGATTTACATGACCCTATTGAGGGTGATAGTGTCAGGCCTAGTGATATGTCAGATAGAGACTGAGAGAAATTAAATAGAAAAACTATCGGGTGTATTAGGCAATGCGTCGATGTTAGTGTTTTTCACCATGTGTCTTAGGAAACAAATGCAAAGGCTCTTTGGGAAAAATTAAGGAGTCTTTATGAAAGAAAAACAGCTCAAAATAAAGCTTTTATTGCTAGAAAACTTGTGAATTTGAAGCTTGAGGAGGGTAAGTCCATTGTTGAGCACCTTAGTGAGTTTCAAGACATGGTTAATCAGATGGTTACAATGAAGCTAGTAATAGATGATGAGTTGCAAGCTTTATTACTTCTGAGTTCCTTACCTGATAGTTGGGAGACTTTGGTAATGTCACTTAGTAATTCTGCTCCAAATAGTGTGTTACAACTTGCCATGGTTAAAGATAGTTTGCTTAATGAAGAAACTAGAATAAAGGATATGGGCAAGGATATTGCACGGACTCTTGTCACAGAAAACAGGGGGAGAAGTAAGAGTATAAGTTCTAAATGGCGAGGTAAATTCAAAGGTTGGTCAGAGTCAAAAGGAAAATTCAAATGCTTTTACTGTGATAAAAAATGTCACATAAAAAGAAATTTCATGGCTTCGAAGAACAAACAAAAAGAGGATAAAAAAAAAAAAAAGGTGGATGGTGAGAACACTGCTGCTGTTATGGTGTTGGAAGATGAGATCCTAGCCATAGGACAAGATGATTGTTGTACAGTTTCAAATTTTTATGTTGAATGGGTGATTGATTCAGCTGCTTCCTACCATGTCACTCCAAGAAAGGAGTGATTCACTTCATACAAAGCGGGAAACTTTGGGAGAGTGAAGATGGGCAATGATAGTTACGCAGACATTGTGGGAATTGGTGATATATATGTTAGAGCTAACACTAGATACACCCTGATTTTGAAGGATGTGAGACAAGTTCCGGATATTCGCCTAAATTTGATTTCCAATCATGTTCTTGATAACGAAGGTTATGGAAATTATTTCAATGATGGAAAATGGAGGCTTAGCAAAGGATCATTGGTGTTTGCTAGAGGGAAGATTTGTTATACACTTTACAAGACACAAGTAAAGTTGTGCAAGGATGTTGTTAGTGTAGCTTAGGAGAATTCTTCACCTAACTTGTGGCATAGGCGGCTAGCTCACATGAGTGAAAAAGAGTTGTAGTTTTAGCAAAGAAATCTCTCACTCCCTTTGCCAAAAGTACGTCACTAAATCCTAGTGACTTTTGTTTATTTGGTAAACAACATAGAGTTTCATTTAATATACCCTCTACTAGAAAACACAATGTATTAGATCTTGTTTATTCTGATGTATGTGGTCCCATTGATGTTGAGACTTTAGGTGGCAATAAATATTTTGTTACATTTATTGATGATGCTTCACGAAAGGTATGGGTTTATGTTTTAAAAACAAAAAACTAGATATTTGAGCACTTCAAGAAATTCTATGCCATGGTGGAAAGAGAGAAAGGAAAACCTTTGAAGTGTCTCCATAGTGATAACGGAGGTGAATACACATTTAATGAATTTAAGAGTTACTGCTCCGAGAAAGGAATTAGATATGAGAAGACAGTTCCTAATACCCTACAGCAAAATGGTGTGGTAGAAAGGATGAACCGCATTATTGTTGAGAAGATCAGATGTATGTTGATAATGGCTAATCTGTCTAAGTCATTCTGGGGTGAAGGTGTTGTGACTGCATGATACCTAATTAATAGATCTCAATCAGTTCCTTTGGGTTTTGATATTCTAAAAAGGGTATGGACAGGAAAAGATGTTTCTTACTCTCACTTGAAGGTATGTGGGTGCAAGGCATGTGGGTGCAGGGCATTTGTACATGTGCTTAAGGAACAAAGATCAAAGCTTGATAGCAAATCCACTCCTTGTATATTTGTTGGGTATGGAGATGCAGAATTTGGCTACAAGTTATGGGATCCTAAGGAAAAAAAAATGATAAGAAGTCGAGATGTAGTTTTTCATGAGAATGAAAACTTGGTAGACTTTAAGAAAAATAAGAAGCCTAAAGCTATAGTTAGAGGTGTTCCTGATCTTACACCTCTACCTCTTCTTCCTCAAATAATGCCACAAATAGGGAAGAAGTACAAGATCAGAATTATGATGATGAACCAATTAAATTTGATGTTGATGAGCCAGCAGGTGTTGATGGTGATGATGTGACAGATACAGATGGTGTTAAGCAAGAGGAGCAACCTCCTCCACTAGAGATGGTAGAACCTTAGGTGAGAAGGTCTACTAGAGAGCATCATCCATCAACTAGATACCACACTTCTGAGAATACTATGATTACTAAAGAAGGGGAGCCAAAAAGTTTTTAGAAAGTACAGTCTCATAAGGATAAGCAAAGCTAGTTGAAGGCTATGCATGGAGAGATGAATTCTTTAAACAAAAATAAGACTTATGACTTGGTGGAACTTTCTAAAGGCAAGAAGGTATTGAAAAACAAGTGGGTGTTCAAGCTGAAGAAAGATGGTGACGAGTTAGTGAAGTATAAAGCTCGATTGGTGGTTAAGGGTTTCAATCAGAAACAAGGGATTGACTTTGATGAGATATTTTCTCCAGTAGTCAAGATGAGTTCCATTCGGGTATTTCTAGGATTAGTAGCTAGCTTGGATCTTGAACTTAAGCAACTTGATGTGAAGACAGCTTTTCTTCATGGTGATTTGAAAGAAGAAATCTACATAAATCAGCCAGAAGGATTCAAAGTGAAAGGGAAAGAACATATGGTTTGCAAGTTAAAGAAGAGTTTGTATGGCTTGAAGCAAGCTCTAAGACAGTGGTACAAGAAGTTTAACTCATTTATGGTGGGTCATGGGTACACATGGACAAATACAGATCATTGTGTGTATGTCAGAAAATTTTCCAATGGTAAATTTGTTATTCTTCTGCTATATGTAGACGATATGTTGATAGTAGGACAAGATGCAGGTGTGATTAGAAATTTGAAGGACTTGCTCAAGTCATTTGATATGAAAGACTTGGGTCCAGCAAGACAAATTTTGGGTATGCAGATTCTACATAACAGGAAAGCTAAGAAACTATGGTTATCACAAGAGAAATATATTGAGCGGGTTCTTGAAAGGTTCAATATGAACTAGGCCAAGCCAGTTAGTACACCTTTTGGTGCTCATTTCAAGCTAACAAAGAAATCTTGTTCTTCATCCAAGAAAGAGAAAAAAGACATAGTATCAACTATTTATTCCTCAGTAGTTAGAAGTTTAATGTATGCAATGGTTTGCACACGACCAGATATTGCTCATGCAGTTGGTGTTGTCAGCAAGTTCATGGTTAATCCTGGTAAAGATTACTGTGAAGCAGTGAAGTGGATTTTCAAGTATTTGAGAGGTAGCTCTAAATTATGCTTGACTTTTAGTGATTCTAAACCAGTTTTAGAGGGTTACGTAGATGCAGATTGGGCAGGTGAATTTGATGGTAGAAAATCTACATCCGGATATTATTTACTTTTGTAAGGGGAGTTGTATCATGGTAGTCAAGATTGCAAAAGTGTGTTGCCTTATCTACAACTGAGGCTGAGTATATTACAGCTAATGAAGCAGGTAAAGAGATGCTTTGGTTGAAATGATTTCTCCAAGAATTGGGTTTGAAGCAAGATGAGTATGTAGTTAATTGTGATAGTCAGAGTACTATAGACTTAAGAAAGAATCCTACGTACCATTCACACTCGAAACACATTAAGGTAAGATACAATTGGTTGAGACTAGTTATTAAACAACAATCATTTGAATTAGAGAAGTTTCACACAGATGAAAATCCAGCTGACATGTTGACCAAGGTGTTAGGATGTGTGCCCTTAAATCCTATTGTATGATGCTATGTATAACATTATGTATGACTTAATGTTATGATAAATAAAGTTGTTTTATTATTATCTGAAATAATATTAACATGAATATTTGGACATTATCATATAGTCTATGAGATGTATAGTATATGATTTATGTGATTTAGTCACAGAAAAAATAAATCACAAGTTCTTTGTAAATTCAAAATTGTAGTTCATAGTCGGTGATAAAATTTGGCATTTCATCTATGAAGACTATAACATATCAACTAAGATGATTTGTCTTAATCATGGAAATGGAGATTTCTAGTTGGTATGTTGATATGCTTTAATAGTTAAAACATGTTGAACTAGACCACTGTGAGATTTATTATTCTCCTAACAATTGTCAAATGAATAATAAACTCACGACTTCTATTTACATGAACTCTTAATCCTAAGAGGATAATGGACCTGAACATGAAATATAGGTTGCTTTGATATATCAGGAGTGAAGTCTAAAGTCACGATCAAAATTTCAGTATGTTAGGTAGCCACATTTAGTGTTGATTGAACATATATTCTCAAGATGGAATTCATAGTCTCTTACCAGAGATATAAAATATTCTCTTAAGATAAGTTTAATGGGTTTGGTTATTTAAAGTGTTAGGCCTAACTACTTTAGTAAGGAGTTACTAAAGTATATATTTATGGAATTGAATTTCATAAATATATGATGAATAACTTAAAGGATTAAATCGGGTACTCGAGGAATTAAGATGTAGTAATATTCAAAGTGGCAGTCTATATTTATGACTTTGTATTACTACGAATATTTTATTAAGGGGTTGCATATACAATAAAATCTTGAGATATAATTTATTAATAAGGCTTAGAGTGAAATTATATTTATATAGTGGTATTAAATATAATTAATGATAGTTTTGGACTTGTTAAGAGTTGACAGAAAAGCCCAAGGCCTATTAGAACTAGTGTCTTATTGGTCCTTTTTGGTCCCACTCTAAGCCACACACTGAAGCCCAATTGGAAAGGTCCAATAGGTCAACCCAATTAGATAATCAATTAGATATAAAGAGAAAAACATACATTATTATTAGGAAAGAGAGAGAAAAATCATTATGAAATAGTGTGTATGTATGAGTGAAGCCACTTCTTTATTCTCCTTTGGAAACTGATTGAGAGACCACACTTCTTGGGTGTAAAAGTGGAATTGGAATAAAGATTAAAAGTATTCTCAAGTACTTCTAATTATTTGTTTTGAATTTCACCACACCAAGGTACTTTATCTTGTACTTAAATTCTGAAATTTACATAGTGCATGCTATCAATCATGAATAAAATAGATCCATATTTGTTGCTTCCGCTGTGTGTTTTGTATGAAATAAAAAATCAAATTAACCAACAGAAGGTTGTTTATAGAGAGAAGCTAAAGCTTTGTGTCGGGTTAGCCAGCATGAAATCTAATTGAAGACTTGAGTTGAAGATCTCCTCCATAGTGGGCTAAAGGGGGAGATTGTTGGGTGCAAGCACCGTGTGGGTCCAGCCCACATGCTTGGGTCAAAGCTCATTAAATGAGCTTGCTTCCTCAAGCTTCCAAAGCCAGCATGCCATTCCTTGGGCAATGACTTAGGCGTGTGGGACACGCTAAAACTGAAAAAGGAGAAAAGAAAGAAAACTGAGGCCATTTGGCCTAGTGAGAAGAGCTAAAGCAAGAGAGTCATATTTGGCCATTTTGTGTGTGAGTTTCAGATCAGAGAACAAGACACAGAGAAAGAGAGTGCTTCAACTTGACTGGTGCAATTTGAATGAAGAGATAGAGAGTGAGAGTGTGAGAGAGTGAAAAAGAAAAATGAGAAATTTTTCTTTGCTTAGGTTACACACAAGGAAGATAAATTGGTGGAGTTCTCATGGAATTTTTGAGTGCTACAACCATGGAGAGTTGGAGTATTCAGAGGAAGATTTTGCTACTAAATTTGTGGTGAGATTGTATTTACTCCTTGAGATTTATTTTTTGTTTATCCAATTTATTGTGGACTCAAGTTTAGCATAAACTTGATAGTTGTAATCTCTATTTCATAGTAGATATTTTTTTGAGCTGCCCCGTGGTTTTTCCCTCTACACCGAAGGGTTTTCTATGTAAGATTTAGTGTTCTTGTGTGATTGTGTTTATGTGGTGTTTGCTGAAATTTTTTGTTTCTATAATATTACTATTGCTTGGTAGTTATATATTTTAATTCATACATAGACATAGAGGGGATTAGGGTTTTTCCCCAACATTCTATAGGAATATAAAAATTGAGATGTTAAGTGTGTTGTAAAATGGTATAAAATGATAGATAAAATAATTTTTGAAATGATAAAATGAAATATTTTTAGAAACAGGATGCTAATGCTTTAAACGTAGGACAACTTGGTCTTAAATAGTTATAATATTGACTCATTTAGGTTAGGTTGACATCTTCTCTTATATTTTATCACTTCACAAAACTTCTTTGATATATAGAGCAGTCAAAGAAATGATCGTTTTAAGTACATTTGATAATAAAATTTTCACGTCTCGATATTACACCAATATAGCTAGGATGCACTGATGCTAGCACGCCGAAGATAACAAGGACGGGCCCAGCCGCCCAAGTTAGCTTCTCCTAACTCTTATTAAGACTTCAAAGTTCAAACTACACTTGCATTGAGAAAAATTATTCTAACCCTAAAGGATAAGGATGAAGATTTTCTTTAAGGGTAAAACTTGAAAAAGTATTCTAACCCTAAAGGGTAAGGATGAAGATTTTCTTTAAGGGTAAAAATTATTACATGCTAGCGTGCTACGTAGGACTCACGTTTTTTAAAACCTAAGTATTTCAGTGTTATTTCACTCTTGTGTGCATCTATATAAGTGTGTAATAAACATTGCCATTTCTTAAATATTTTTTTTGTAAGTAAAATTTGTTTATTTTTGGAAGGTTAATTTTTAGATTTTCAAATTTGAAACTAACAATACAAAATATAAATAATTTTTTTCCAATTAAATGATTTAATTTATCATTATAAAAAATAATTTAAAAGTCCTACATATTGTGTGGCTTGTGTTGCACTTATTAAAAGAGAGTTTTAGCCCACTCGTGTTACATATCCTACATTTTGAGTTCCATTTTTAAGGATGAGTTTAGGCTCACATCTGAAGGGTGTTGGAATATCAATTAAATGATTAAATATATTATTTTTAATAATAAAAGAATCTCATATGTCAAACCCCACTTATTAAAGGCATGTTTTAGTCCATGTGAGTGTTATCCTATGTGTTGGGTCTCATTTATTAAGGACAAATTTAGGCCTACACATAAAGGAAGTGTTAGAATATTGATAAAATAATTAAATTCACAATTTTCTAATAGCTTAATCTTTTAAAAAAATTAGTATTCTATCAAGGACAAATAAAATATTAACAAATGACATGACATGTTTTAAAGGATGAAATTCAATTTTGAACTAAATTATAATGATGAAAAACATAATTCAATCTTAAAAGTAGTTATACAAAATTATATTCTATTTTAACTTTTATAAAATTTTCATGCACACATGCTACCAATAGTTAAGGTCAAGTGATTGGTTTATATTCTATTGACTTCAATTAATTCATACGCAACATGAACAAAGTCATGGTTGGACTTGGGGGTAATGGCCCCCCAAATGTTTTTTTTTTTAAATATTATTATATATATGGGTACTAATTTTAGTAATTTTGTTTTATAAAATTACATTTTTGTCTCCTTAACAATATTATTGATTTTCTAAGAGTATTGTTATAGCCACAAATTTTTTTACAACATTTTTATAAATTGTTATGATAGAAATTTCTTATTGATTCACATTTAGGCCCATCATTTACATTAATTTTTTTATTTACTAATAACCACTCATCACATAAGCAATTTGTAAAAAACATTTGTAGCTCTAGCATTTTCCTCATTTTAAAGACCAAATCTAAAACAAAATATACAAGCCCAAAAAAATTAGTCCAACAACAAAATTACCAATATTAAAACTTAAAAAAATGAAGCTTAGTCAACCAATTTTACTCAAAACAAACAATCTAGCCTTTTAAAAAATTTTAAACAACCAGCAGCTAAAAATTTAAGCAACAGCAAAGTTGGATGCCGAAATCACTACACACAACCAGCAACAAAGTTGTCCCTGATAGGCCACAAACGCGTTGACCCCTTGTGATTAATTAAGTTAATTAATTAGCTGAGTTATTAATTAATCAAGTTAACATGCAAATTCACGTAGCAGCACAAACAAATCACCAATAACTAAAGTATGCAACGAAAAATAAATGACACAGTGATTTGTTTACAAATGGGGAAAACCTGACGGCAAAAACCCCACCGGGTGATTTAAGGTCACCACTTCTGAAACTCCACTATTATCACAACAAGCGGTTACAAGCAAGGAATCCCAAGTACCTTACCAACCTATAGTTGAACCCTTACCCCAATACCCAATTGGACTTGCTCTGTAGTGACAGTTTCTCCTTTTGATGCACGGCTCCCAAGTACGTGACTAACCAATTGCATGGACCCCAGTACGTGACTTCAATTCACCAATTAGAGAAAGAGATGTTAGTTGCAAAGTTCTTCAAATCATCCACACGATGAAGATCAAGAAGATGCTTGGTTACAAAACCTTACGGTGCATAATACACAACAACCTCTTCACAAGAGATGAACTAGGGCATAAACTTTGTCTTTTGTCACAAATTGCATAAACAATAATTACTCAATATTTGTGCAACTTGTGTCTATTTGACGGCCCTTAAAACAATCATTTTCTATGTCTAGGGTTAGGAGAAAAGAAGTCCCAAAAACACATTCATGGATTGGAATTAAAACAGAACTGAAAATTTATTTTCCATAAATTTCGACAGAAAGAGGTGTCGAGGATGTGTCGAGAAGCTGTCGAGCCTCGGGGCTGAAACAGCTTCTAAAGCTCGATAGATGCATGTGTCGAGACTAGGTATCGAGCTTTAGTAACTTGTACTTTCTAGCTTGTTTCTTGGATAGACTTGATGATTTCAACACTTGATTTTGAAACACAGTTTCTTGAAGCGTTAAATACATTCTAAATCTACCCAATTACAAATAAAGTGTGTTTTGTCAAAGGATAAGCCAATTACATAAAATAGTGACATATGTCAACAACTACTTGAATTACATATGTCCTAACAATCTCCCCCTTTGGCAATCCGTGACAAAACCACAACAAACAAATGAAGATATGAGAGAAGTCATAAATCACTCAACTCATATTCACTTGTTAAGTACAATAAAATCTATCCTAACACAAACTCTTGAAAAATTTTGCAAGAAGAGAATTTATGGCAAGTAGACTTTGACAACCTGTATTTCTGAAACACTTTTAAACAAAACACATCAAGGCATCTTTGTGTGAAGCAGAAATAATAGATTGCATACAAGTAAAAGAAATATGTGTATAGAGACAGAAAAGAAACAACACATGGAAAGACAGGTGAAAGAAACATACATCAATACATATATATATATATATATATATATATATATATATCAAGAAGTAATCACAATGTATGTCAATAAATGGTCACAAGACCGGGGTGCATGATCAATGTATCTCTAAAAAGATAGAAAAGAAAAAAAAAAAAAATACATGTAATCCTCACTACATCACTCATATCAACACTCCCCCTATCAAAAATGTCCTATATAAGCCCTCCCCCTAAGTATTACTACTCTCATAACCAAAACTACTCCTCCTTTTTGTCACGAGTGACAAAGGGGAGAGTGTCAAGTAGACATCTCATCAGAAGAGCTCGCATCTCCATCATCCTCATCTGAAGCATCATCCTCATCACCGTCATCATCCTCAGTCTCTGAAGCTACATGAGGAAGTGGAGGAGAAGTCTCAGAAGCGAAACCGCCCATGGTCGCCTGTCGCCTAGCGATGCGACCAATACAAACGTTCACCTGATACAACTCCATGGAGAGTGTATCAAGGTGAGCATCCATGCGCTAAAGCTGTACCATGATGTCTCTAAGAATGACGTCACTCGAGGAATAGGAAGGAGCAGATGTCGCTCGAGCAGATCAGGATGGAGCCGGACAGGAGAAAGGAGCAATAGAATCCGATTGTCGCGACCTGAACTGTGCCTCGCTACGTTTTATGGTAGCAGCGTTTATGGCAGACATGACATGAAAAGGGTCGGACGATGGAAAGGGGATGGAGAAACGGCGAGGAATCCTCGTGATAGCGGAAGGGAAAATGAGCTTACCACGGGTGGTCGTATCTCTATAGACATCTATAATAGATAAGATGAAGTGTGAAGGAAAGTCTATAGTAAGATGCTCTAAAAGAGACAACAAAAATCAAGCATGAGGCTCTGTGATAGAGTTGTAGTGTGAAAGAAGGTGCGAAACAAAAGTTAACACCATATTAAGAAAACGAGGACCTTTAGCAAAAGGCCTACATGGTGTGTACTGATGATCTCCCCACTCAGAGGGGTACTCACAGAACGCAGAGATCATCTCATCTTTGGACACAATCCATAAACGCTCACATCCAAGGTAATTAGGATGATCAACCCCAGGTACATGAAGCACCTCGGAGACTAACTCCGGAGTGATAACAAAGCGTGTACCTCGAACGCGAGTATGAAAAAGAGGTACTAAAGAATCTATCCCGTGGATGTTGGAGTAAAACGCTTGTATCAACATGAGAGGACAAGTGACCGGGACGTCACACAGTGACTCCTAAGCCCTACTGTGGATGACATCGGGTAGGTCAGTGTCGGCAAAGTCTACTAGGATAACTTGGCGTTCCGAATGAACACCTTGTTTAGAGAAATTCTCCGAGAAGTCCTGTTGGGCTTTCTCATCACAGAACCGGACGGACATGGGAGTAGAATCAGAAGAAGAAGAAGAGCCCCGAGAATGCAAAGGGTTCTCGGATGGAATGGATTTATGCTTAGGTGCCATAGACACTACTAACGCAAACATAGAGAGAAGGAGAAAAACACACAGAAAAGTCCCAAACAGTTCAATATATGACAAGTATATTGAAAAAAAAGAACGTATGCATGGAAAATGCATGAATATGTGATATGCAAAATAAAGAACATCATGGGCTCAGCCCAATCTAATCCTACCAGCACACAATCAGAGAACACACATCTAAATGTATAAAAATATAGTTAGAATGCTAATGTGATACAATGCATGTAGTTTTAAAGATCAAATCTATAAAACCAACCCAAAAATTTCAATCAAAACTCATCAATTTTGAAAAACCCCAAAATTTTTCAAAAACCCCAAAACTTAGGTTTTAAAACATGAAATGCATGAAGAATGAAAGGATTTAAGCTTACCAAGTGAGGAAGATCTTGAGAAAAACTTGAGAAATCCTTAGGAAGGGGTTTGGAGTGAGTGAGAGAGGTTTTGGGAGAGAAAGACTCAATGTATCGAGAGAGAGATCGAGAGAAATGAGAGAAAAAATCGCGAGAATCCCTTAAATACATCTTCAGTAATTCTCAACAAATGCAGGTATCGAGAAGTGTCGAGACAGCTATCAAGGTAGGTATCGAGAAAATGCACTTCGACAAATACAGCTATCGAGAACAGGTGTTGAGAAAGGAAGATCAAACACCAAAGAATCTCGATCGATCCAGAAGCTGTCGAGAAGCTATTGAGCAAACAGAAAGTTTCTCGATCGATCCACCAGGTGTCGAGAATGTGTCGAGACTGCGATAAGAAAAAGACTGAGAAGCTCGACAGATAACCAGGTGTCGAGGAGGTATCAAGGAGGTGTCGAGGAGGTGTCGAGCTTGCCTTAAAACAGTTTTTCAAGAGAAGAAAAATATAGACATGAATGCAATCACGCATGCAACTTAACCAATGATCCAAGCAACACATTAAGCTTTCAAAATCATCTCTCAACACTAAGTTTAAGCACATGGATCCCAAAGCACGCACACACACACACACACTAGACAAGTCTACCCAAGTTTATATTTTAAAAATGAGTTAAGACAGTTAGTGAGCATACATTAACGCATGTAAACCTTGTGATGGCCAAATCACATTGTACATGTACATGTATCAAGAATAGCAAAGAATATTGCGTGTTGTGTGTGAAAAATATCGTAAGATTGCTTAAGTGTCTTAAAGTTATGACAATTTGAGATATGAGAAAATCATTTTCACTCACATACAATCATAACTGTTTGATGGGAACTATCACCTTCGAAATATATCCTATAACTCCCACATCTCCTAAAAAACACGCTTGCAATCATATTTTTAAAGCATTTTGATTTTTTTGTTTTTTATTTCTTTGCATATTTTCTTTTATTAAGCATATCACGCATGGGCATATAAGAGAGAGAAAAGAAATACCCAATTATGTTAAGCTTTTAACATTACACTTTTGCTATACCGAAGTATACAGATGTCATTTCATGATTGGCGGGTAACAGTGGTAAGATGGTTATTTATGCCTTTCTCTTAGAATATTCTAGTCCTACCCGTCAAAAAGAGTGATATGAGTGTTAAGTACAAGAGATCACTTAACATTACTTATCACAAACAAAGAGTTACAAAGCTCACTTGCTTTGTTGTACATATGAATGCTCATCTAAGTTACAAGAGATACAAAATCTAGAAAACTCTGTTTCAATGACCATTTTAAGGTTCACAAGAACCAATGCACACAAACACACACTATTTTTGTATTTTTTTTTTTTATCAGAAAAGCAAAGATAAAACACAAAAACTGAAAACATATAGACAAAAACATGTTAAGGAAAGCAAAATAATGCATAAAACTAAACTGACTCAAAACAGTAAAGCAACACACAAGTAATGCAACACACAAGTAATGCAAAAACAATGAAACGGGGTGAGAGAGAAGAAGTGAACAAAATCACTTAGAACCCTTTTCCTTCCACACCTAGGAAGAACCTTTCCCTTTTGCCAACCCTTGTACTAGTGATGAGGGGGAAGAATTTAAACCGTTCAAGTTCAAAAGGAATATAAAGGCTTTGAGAATATCTCCAAGAGGAGCGAGAGAGGTCTGAAGCTGATTCTGGTTTCCAGATGCTATCATGCCATTGCTTTGTTAAGTGGCTAACCACTTATAGCAATTTGGTCGAGTATGACCGGCAACACCACAATGATAACAAAGATGCTGCTTCTTCTGTTTGGGCTTTTGAAAGATAGCCTTCTTAATTCTAGGGTTTCTAATTTCACTTTTCTCAAGCTTAGGGGGCGCTCCTAAGATAGACTTACCCTTGTCTAAGTTCTTACTAGCTAATTCAGTTTTAACATCTTTATCCTCAGTTTTAATGTTATTAGCAGGAGGAACAAAAACAGTAGTACTAGCAGAAAGAGTATTCAAGAGAGAGAATTTATACCCCAATCCTGTACGGTCCGAAGCAGACTTCTGAACGCTGAGGATCTCATCCAGTTTTGCACTTGACGTCCTCTCCAATTGAACTCTAACTTGAAATAGCTCCGCTTCAAGCTTCTTGGTCTTCTCAGTCAGGAAATTATTCTCGAACCTCAATGCCCCAATGGTCTGATTTGCTTCATCAACTTTAGTGAAAAGCTCCTCACGGTTAAGTTCCACATCACTGAGCTTTTTGGTGGCCAGCCTATAGAGTTTCTCATGCTTCTCAGAAAGCTTGTGCAGTTTCTCATAGGCAGTATGGATATCATCTTGATCATCTATAGTTTCAAGATTCCGTCATCTTCATTGTCAGAATCATCCTCGAGCTCCGTGTCACTCAAGGTAACTGCAAGTGCCTTACTCTTCCCAATGCTCTTGAGGTACGTTGGACACTCTTGTTTTATGTGTCCGAAGCCTTGACACCCAAAGCATTTTGGTCCAGCGGGAACAGTGTACTGACCGCCATCCTTAATATCCCTCTTTCCTTTATATGGATTCTTGAACTGAGAAAAACTGGATTGCCTACGGTCTTTGTTGAAGCCTTTTCCATTGGCATTCTTCATGAATTTCTTGAATTGCCTGGTAATGTAGGACTTCGTCTTAAAATCTTCATCATCCGAAGACTCATCTGTATCACTATTCTTGGCCTTTAATGCCAAGCTCTTGCCTTTGCTTGACTTGCCCATTCTAGTCAACCCTAGCTCATAGGTTTGCAAATTCCAAACTAGCTCAGTTAGAGGAATCTTGTCAATATCCTTCGATTCCTCTATCGCTGTGATCTTGGCATGGAATCTCTTCAGCAAAGATCTGAGCACTTTTCTCACTATCTTGGGTTCAAGAATGGTTTCTCCAAGATTGAAAGCTGAGTTCACTATGTCTTTGAGCTTTGCATAGAACTCATCAAATGACTTATCCTCCTCCATCTTAATTTCCTCCAAGCTTGTAGTGAGCCTCTGTAACTTCGAATCTTTGACAGCTTTGGTTCCCTCATAGGTTGTCTGGAGAATGGTCTATGGTTCCTTAGCAGTTTCCGTGGAGGAAATTTTCTTGAACTCCTCATTGGTGACCGCACTAAATAAGGCATTCAATGCTCTACTGTTGAAATTAGCTGCCTTGATCTTAACATCATCCCAATCGGCCAGTGCTTCTATAGGCTTGGTCCAGCCTATCTCTATTGCTTGCCATACCTTCTCATCAAGTGACTGCAAGAAAGCTGTCATGCGTACTTTTCAGTATGCATAGTTAGTACCATCAAACAATGGAGGTATACTAAGTGACTGTCCTCTATCCATGACAAACAGGGGTCAATGGATCACACACAAGGATTAAACCCTAATCAGAGTATGTCTGCTCTGATACCAGTTGATAGGCCACAAACACGTTGATCCCTTGTGATTAATTAAGTTGATTAATTAGCCTAGTTATTAATTAATCAAGTTAACATGCAAATTTACGTGGCAGCACAAACAAATCACCAATAACTAAAGTATGCAGCGGAAAATAAATGACAAGGTGATTTTTTTACGAATTGGAAAAACCTAACGGCAAAAACACCACCGGGTGATTTAAAGTCACCACTCCCGAAACTCCACTATTATCACAACAAGCGATTACAAGTAAGGAATTCCAAGTACCTTACCAACCTATAGTTGAACCCTTACCCCAATACCCAATTAGACTTGCTCTGTAGTGACAGTTTCTCCTTTTGATGCACGGCTCCCAAGTACGTGACTAACCAATTGCGCTGATCCCAGTACGCAACTACAATTCACCAACTAAAGAGAGAGATGTTGGCTGCAAAGTTCTTCAAATCATCCACACGATGAAGATCAAGAAGATGCTTGGTTACAAAACCCTACGGTGCACATTACACAGCAACTTCTTCACAAGAGATGAACTAGGGCATGAACTTTGTCTTTTGTCACAAATTGCATAAACAACAATTACTCAATACTTGTGCAACTTGCGTCTATTTGACGACCCTTAAATCAATCCTTTTATATGTCTAGGGTTAGGAGAAAAGAAGTCCCAAAGATACATTCATGGATTGAAATTAAAACAGAACTGAAAATTTGTTTTCCATAAATCTCGACAGATAGAGGTGTTGAGGATGTGTCGAGAAGCTATCGAGCCTCGGGGTTGAAACAACTTCTAAAGCTCGATAGATGCATGTGTCGAGACTAGGTGTCGAGCTTTAGTAACTTGCACTTTCCAGCTTGTTTCTTGTACAGACTTAATGAATTCAACACTTGATCTTGAAACATAGTTTCTTGAAGCGTTAAACACATCCTAAATCAACCCAATTACAAGTAAAGTGCATTTTGTCAAAGAATAAGCCAATTACATAAAATAGTGACATATGTCAACAACTACTTGAATTACATGTCCTAACAGTCCCCTTAACTCTAAGTTCTAGCTTCGTCCCTAATACGCAAGCTACTACCTGTACCTTTGGTGGCTTGTTAGTTTTTATCTTAATCTCCTCATCACCAAAAAAAAAATAATAATAAACAATAAAAAATAATTTATGAATAGAAAGACCATTATCCATATAGAATAGGAAGTCTACATAAAATAGAATGATGAAATCAAGAAATTCAATTTGAACTAAATTTCAATGATTTATATATATTAAAAATAAGTTAATTATACTTTACTCACACATGGTTTGTGTCGTTTTAATATTGCTTATCTTTGGTTTAAAATTTGTCATTTTATCCAATTAAAGTTATCTCCATTAGACCTCTGTAATGCACCTCATCACTTAAACCTTAAAAAAAATATATATAAAATAAACGTAGAGAAATCAATACTAGCTTTATTGCATGATGATAGGCCAAGAATGTATTGACCCCTTAGGTAAATTAACCAATTAATTAGCCAAGTAAATTAATTAAGTCAATTTAACATGCAATACACGTGATGGCACAAAAAAATCACAAAATAACTAAATTCAATGGAAATTAAATTTGACACGGGTAATTTGTTTACGAATAGGGAAAACCACCGAGGCAAAACCCCATCGGATGAATTTAAGGTCACCATTCCTGAGAATCCACTATTATCAAAACAAGTGATTACAAGTAAAGGAATCTTAGTACCTTATACCAATCTACAGTTGAACCCTTACCTTAATACATAATTAGACTTGTAGTGTAGTGACAATCTTTCATTTCAATGCATAGCTCCCAGTACATGACTAACCAATTGAAGATCCTAGTACACGGCTTACTCACCAACTTGAGACAAATGTTGGCTACAAAGTTTTTCAGTTTTTCAGTTCATCTACACGATGAAGATCATAAGAAGCTCCTTAATTACAAAACCCTACGACATACAAATGCAACAACTTCTTTAAGAAAAAGATGAACTATGGCAAATTGTCTCCGGTCACAATTTGAGTGAATAATTACTTTGCATCAAGTTGCATCCAGTTGCGTCCACCCTAGACGGCCCTTAAAATAATTCTTATATATCTTTAGGGTTGTGAGAAAAGGAACCCTATACAAATAGCTTGGATATGCGTGAAAAACAGATCTGAAAATCTGATTTTTGTAATTCTCGATAGATAGGCTATTTGTCGAGATGTTATCAAGTTTCGGGCAAAAAGCTTCTTTTAAATCTCGATAGATACAGTCTGTCAAGCTATCTGTCGAGTTTTAAAATACAGCACTTCTTTACTTAATTCTTGAACAGACTTGCATGGCTTTAACTCTTAACTTGAACACAATGTTGCTTGAACACTTAAATCATCTTAGATCTACCCAATTATAGGTAAAGTGCGTTTTATCAAAGGATTAACCAATTCTAATTGACATATGTTCATAACAAGTTGCATATATGTCCTAACACATGACATACCCACCATATAATGGTAAAAAGAATATTATTCTTGAAAGTTTTTTTGTTTGGGGGCTATGACCCACTTTCCCACTCCTTTCTCTTCACTCTCGGTGAAATCCCTACAGTAACAGAATTTATGTTGTTTTCTAGAGAAAGCAGAGATAAAATACAATGAACTTTCACTTTATTTTCGATGACGAAAAGCAAGCAAAATCAAGTGTCAATCAGTTACATTTTAAAATGAAATTCTGGAAAATATTGTGTACAAAAGATTATTTGAAATTAAAATTAATAAAGGCGGTGGAAATGGGAGATGGGAATAATGCTATCTTTCCAGTTTAAAGTTAATATAATTTTAATCCTTAAAATTTTTATTTGAGGGATTGATAAATTAACTTTTTAAACATATCGGTTGTCACACATAAACTTATCTATTAAATCAAGATCTCTATTTTAGCATGATTGAATGATCTTTTGAGATCTATTACAGTTTTTTGTTGTTAAATCATAATGTTTTTATCCCTAGAGTGCAGATATTGTATTCATAAAACGAAAAAGAAAAAAGCACAGTTATTGTGTATACATACATATGTTAGAGAGGTAGATAATCAAAGAACCATTAACCCTTTTTTTTTAGAAAGATAAAAAATAATAATAATAATAATAAATTAAAAAAAAACCATTAAATTAATTAATAACGTTATTATTTGTTTTGGCATTTATCTTGTTTCATATAAACAATTAGATGACTTTAGAGGTAACACATGCCAAATCCGCTGTGCTGATTTCCATTTTCCAGTTAAGTTCAACGTTTTTACTAGGAGGTGGTATTAATTAGTTGCTTATTGCGACCATTATGAAAATTGTTGAAATGAAAAACGAAACTCATACCATATTTACTTATGGGATAAAGGAATTATGCAGTGTGAAATCACAGGGAGACAGACAAAAGAGGTATGATCAAAAAGCCAATTTCTTCACCTATCAGCCAAGGCCTTTTCAAGTTCAAACTTAAAAAAAAAAAAAGAGCCTTCCCTTGACCTTGAAACTTAATTACACACTGTTTCTCTCTGGGTTTTTCTTAACACCTTCCGACATGCTCCTCCCCATGCCAAAGATTATTACCTAACAAGTATTTTTTTAATGAAATATCTTTTAAAAATTTCATCTATTTTCAGTTGTTTCATAAAGAAAAAGCCACTCAATTTGGTTGTGCCAATATTATGCTTCGAATGCATCTTTTATTTTTTTGGATAACATTAAATGTATCTTCTTGAACACTTTTTAAGGGGATGTCATTCTTACCACACCGACTTTTATCTTATTAATCGGATGTCTTCCTATATTGTTAGGACATATGTAGTTGTTCAAACTTGTGAACATATGTCGCTATTTTATGTAATTGGCTTATCCTTAGACAAAACGCACTTTACTTGTAATTGGGTAGATCTAGGATGGGTTAAACACTTCAAGAAACAGTGGTTCAAGTTTAAGTGTTGAAGCCGTCAAAGTCTGTCCAAGATACAAGCAAGGAAGTGCAAGATTTTAAAGCTCGATAGATAACCTCGACAGATACATCTATCGAGATTTAAAGAAGCTGTTTAGCCCGAGCCTCGACAGCTGTCTCGACACCTCTCGACACCTCTATCTGTCGAGAATTAAAGAAAACAGAATTCCAAGTCTGTTTCAAGTCCAATCCGTGTGTGTGTCTTTGGGACTTCTTTTCTCCTAACCCTAGACATATAAAAGGATTATTTTAAGGGCCGTAAAAGGGCTGCACAAGTGAATAAGCAGAAATCACAAGATACAAGTTGCATCTTCTCTCTTCATGCAAATTGTGATCTGTGAGAAAAAGTTCGTGCCCTAGTTCATCTCTGATGATTTGAAGAACTTTGCAGCCAACATTCTTTCTTTCTCAAGTTGGTGAGTGAGTCACGTACTGGGATTCGTGCAAAGGAGTAAGACGCGTACTGGGATCCGCGCATCACATTGGTTAGTCACGTACTGGGAGCCGTGCATTGAACTGGAGAAATTGTCACTACAGAACGAGTCCAATTGGGTATTGGGGTAAGAGTTCAACTGTAGGTTGGTGAGGTACTGGGATTCCTTACTTGTAACTGCTCGTTGTGATAATAGTGGAGTTTCGGGAGTGGTGACCTTAAATCACCCGGTGGGGTTTTTGCCTTAGGGTTTTCCCCATTCGTGAACAAATCACCGTGTTATTTATTTTCCGCTGCATAATTTAGTTTCGGTGATTTGTTTGTGCTGCCACGTAAATTTGCATGTTAATTTGATTAATTAATAACTGGGCTAATTTAATTAATCTAAATTATCACAAGGGGTCAACGCGTTTGTGGCCTGTCAAGTGGTATCAGAGCAAGCACACTCTGATTAGGGTTTAATCTATTGTGTGTGATCCATTGACCCCTGTTGTCATGGAAAAATTACAGTCTCTCAGCTGAAGAGAACTGTGATATCAAATACATCTTGTTTTTCTAATCTCCCTTCCTTGAGTGTCTCAGAAAACACAAGTCTAAAAGTTATTTGATTCCCTCCATGATGACTGTTGGAAAAGATCTCAGTATATACAAGCAGGAACTAGACTGTCTCAAATTCAAAATGTGCAAAGGAGTCTGCTTAAACAGAGTTAAAGTTAAAGGCCTGGCTCGGAAGAAGCAGATGAGAGAAGATACTATTCCCACTGATCTGCTATCTAAGCATGAAGTGTGTTTCATGATGAAGTCCGCATTCAAAGTAATGGACACGTGCCTATGGTACCTTGATAGTGGCTGCTCTAGACACATGACTGGAGACCGATCCCTCTTCAAAGTCTTCGAGTCTAAGAAAGGTGGAAATGTCACCTTTGGTGATGGGAGCAAATCTCAGATAAAAGGGAAAGGAATTATCTCTCTACCTGGACTACCAGACATTGCAAATGTTCTCTATGTGGATGGCCTAAGAGTGAACCTGTTGAGTATAAGCCAGATATGTGATCAAGACTTCATGGTGTTATTCTCCAAAGGAAAATGTCTTGTTATGGATGAATCTGGAAAGAAACTCAAAAGTGGGGTACGTACTCTAGACAACTGTTATGGTTTAGTGCCTGATGCTGATATTGTTTGCAATAGTATTCGGTTGCCAAATGAAGACTTGTGGCACCAACGGATGGGGCATGCTAGTTACAAACATCTCTCTATTGTATCTAAGCATGAGTCTGTTCTAGGAATGCCAAAGCTGAGTAGGTTGAACAATGTTGTGTGTGGACCATGTCAACTTGGAAAACAGACGAAAGCCAAGCATCCAAGCACCCAGACATCAGCAACATCCAGACCTTTGGAGCTATTGCATTTAGATCTTATGGGTCCTACGAGAACCGAATCTCTTGGAGGAAAGAGATACATCATGGTTGTAGTAGATGACTTCACCAGGTACACTTGGGTTATTCTTCTACGATCCAAGTCTGATGCTCCTGAGCACATTGAAACATTGTGCACAAGACTACAAAATGAGAAGAACCTGAAAATTGACCGAATTCGAAGTGATCATGGTAAAGAATTCGAAAATTCATATATGGAGTCATTCTGCACAAGATCAGGTATATCTCAAGAATTCTCTGCTCCTATTACTCCTCAGCAGAACGGTGTAGTAGAAAGAAAGAACAGGGTTATCCAGGAGATGGCAAGAGCCATGCTGCACAGTAAGGATGTGGCTAGAAATCTATGGGGAGAAGCAGTTAACACTGCATGTCACACAGTGAACAGAGTATACTTCAGACCTGGCACCAAAAAGACTCCATATGAGTTGTGGAAAGGAAGAAAGCCAAATGTGAAGTATTTCAGGATTTTTGGTAGCACTTGTTTCATCCTAAAGGATAGAGAGAATGTAGGAAAGTTCGATTCCAGAAGTGATGAAGGGATATTTCTGGGATATTCTACCACAAGTAAGGCTTATCGGGTATATAACAAAAGAACTATGAAGGTCATGGAAACTGTAAATGTTGTTATTGATGAGTCTTCAGATATCAATCCTGAGAAAATTGATGAGGAACTTCCCAAAGACATTCTCCCTCCAGAACCTAGGAGAGCTCTAGAGGTCATGGAACAAGAGCCTACATCCCCAAGTACTCCTGGCACTCCCAGTGTTGTAGAAGAGCCAGCAGACATTCCTACATCCCCAGATTCCGAGTGTCATGAAGACAAAAGACCTTCCTCCAGAATCAAATCAAATCATCCTCCAGAAACTATCGTGGGAAACATGAATGAACTCACATTGCGGAAACGCACAGTTGATAAATGTGTTGCTAACTTTGTGTCATACTCTTGCTATTTGTCACAGGTTGAACCCACTAAAGTTGAGGAAGCTCTTCAGGATGAAAGTTGGGTAGAAGCAATGCATGATGAGCTGCTTCAGTTTCAGAGGAATGATGTGTGGACCTTAGTTCCCAGACCGGAGGGCGAGCATGTCATCGGCACCAAATGGATATTCCGAAATAAGACTGATGAGGAGGGTAATGTAATCCGAAACAAGGCTCGACTTGTAGCCCAGGGATACACTCAGATGGAGGGCATAGACTATGATGAAACATTCGCCCCAGTTGCTCGTATGGAGTCCATCAGAGTCCTTCTTGCTTTAGCATGTCACTTGAAGTTCAAGCTATATCAGATGGACGTGAAAACCGCCTTCTTAAATGGATTGCTTAAAGAGGATGTTTATGTGGCTCAACCTAAAGGGTTCATCGATCCTCACTTTCCGGATCATGTGCTGTACCTCAAAAAGGCACTCTATGGATTAAAGCAAGCACCCAGAGCTTGGTATGACCGGTTGACACAATATTTGATATCCCATGGGTTCACAAGAGGACAGGCTGATCAAACTCTCTTCATCAAAAGAAAAGCTGATTTGTTCACCAAACCTTTGGATAGCAAACGTTTTGAGTTCCTTCGTCAAAACATCGGTGTTATATCCATGGATTGATCTCCTTCTATCTTTCCTCCTCCTCATGCATGTGCATCTAGTTTTATGCATTGTTTTGCTTTACATGTTTTTGTTTGTGTGTTTTCAGTTTTGTGTTTTATTTTTGCTTCTCTTATAAAAATAAAAAAAAAAATTGAAAAAATGAAAAATACAAAAACAGTGTGTGTTTGTGTGCATCAGTTCATGTGAACTTTTGTAATGGCCATTGAAACAGAGTTTTCTAAACTTTGTGTCATCTATAGCTTAGATGAGCACTCTTCTGCACAACTAAGCGAGTGAGCTCTGTAGCTCTTTGTTTGTGATGAGTAAGGTTAAGTGATCTCTTCTTCTTAACACTCGTATCACTCTTTTTGACGGGTTGAACTAGAAAATCCTAAGAGAAAGGCATAAATAACCATCTCACCACTGTTACTCGCCAATCATAATATGACATCTGTATGCTTCGGCATAGCAAAAGTGCAATGTCAATGACATCTGTATGCTTCGGCATAGCAAAAGTGCAATGTCAAGGACACCTGTATGCTTCGGCATAGCAAAAGTGCAGTGTCACAAGCTTAACATCATTGGGTATTTCTTTTCTTTCTCTTGTATGCCCATGCATGATATGCTTGTTAAAAGAAAATATGCAAAGAAATAATAAGCAAAAAGATTAAAAATGCTTTAAAATATGGTTGCAAGCGTGTTTTCTAGGAGATGTGGGAGTTATAGGATGTACCTCAAAGGTGATAGTCCCCATCGAGCAGTTATGATTGTGTGTGAGTTAAAGTGATTTTCTCATATCTCAAATCGTCATAACATTGAGACACTTATGCAATCTTGCGATGTTTTCACACACAACACGCAATACTCTTTGCTATTCTTGATACATGTGCAGGTACAATGTGATTTGGCCATCACAAGGTTGACATGCGTTAATGTGTGCTCATTAAACTGTCTTAACTCGTTTTTGAAAGATAAAATTGGTTAGACTTGTTTAATGTGTGTGTGCGTGTTTTGAGATACATGTGCATCATATTTCTTGTTGAGAGATGTTTTTGAGAGCTTAGTGTGTTGGTTGTATCCTTGGTTGAGTTGCATGCATGATTGCATTCATGTCTGTGTTTTTCCTCTTTTGAAAAACTGCTTTGAAAGGCATCTCGACACCTCCTCGATACCTCTCGACACATAGCCATCTGTCGAGATCCCTAGACTCATTCTTATCGCAGTCTCGACAGATACCTCGATAGCAGCTGGATCGATCGAGAAACTTTCTGTTTGCTCGATAGCTCCTCGATAGCTTCTGGATCGATCGAGGTCACCACATGCTTGTTTCTTCTTCCTCGATAGCTAACCTTGATAGCTTCATCTGTCCACGAGCATTTCTCGACAGCTTACCTCGACAGCTACCTCGACAGATCTCGATACCTGCATCTGTCGAGATTTACTGAGATTCTATATAAGGGTCCTTCGCGATTTTGAAATCACTTCTCTCGATCTCTCTCGCTCGAAAACACTTGGATCTCTCTCAAAATCTTTTCCCTCTCCCTCCAAACCTCTCTCAAGGCTTTCTCAAGTGTTTCTTCACTTTCTTCATCATTTGGTAAGCCTTTTATCTCTCATTTCATGCATTGCATTGTTTTCAAAACCCTAGGTTTGTGTTTTTTTGAAAATTTTTGGGAGTTTTCAAAATTGTCGGGATTTTCCTGAAATTTTTGGGTTGGTTTTCGAGTTCTGATCTTCAAAACCACATGCATTGCATCACATTAGCATTCTAATTGTATTTTCATGCATTTAGATGTGTGCCTTCCTATTGTGTGCTGTTAGGTTTGGATTGGGCTGAGCCCATGATGTGTTTTGAGTTGCATGTCACATGCTCATGCATTTTCATGCATACGTTCTTTTCATTTCAATATTTCTTTCTGCCAATATTGAATTGTTTGGGACTTTTCTGTTTGTCTCTTCTTTCCCCCTCTTCTATGTTTACGTTAGTAGCGTCTATGGCTCCTAAACGTAAGTCTATTCCTCCTAGGAACCCCATGCGTTCTAAGGGGCAGTCTTCTTCTGATTCTACCCCTGTGTCTGTTCGGTTCCGTGATGAGAAAGCCCATAAGGATTTCTCGGAGAACTTTTCTAAACGCGGTGTTCATTCGGAACGCCACGTCGTCTTGGCAGACTTTGCCGACACTGACCTTCCCGATGTCATTCACACTCGGGGATGGGAGTTACTGTGTGACGTCCCGGTCACGTCTCCTCTCGTGCTGATTCAGGAGTTTTACTCCAACATCCACGGGATTGATTCGTCAGTACCTTCCTTCTTCTCTAGCGTTCGAGGTACGCGCTTCTGTGTCACCCCAGAGCTTGTCTCTGAGGTACTCCATGTCCCTAGGGTGGATCATCCCGATTACCCTAGTTGTGAGCGTCTCTAGACTGTGTCCAAAGACGAGATGATCTCGGCGTTCTGTGAACGTCCTACCCTTTGGGGAGATCACATGTACACACCATGTCGACCTTTTGCTAAAGGTCCTAGATTTCTTAACATGGTGATGACCTTTGTTTTGCACCCACTGTCTCACTACAACTCGATCACAGAGCCTCGTGCTCGGTTCTTGTTGTCCCTCCTTGAGGATCTCTCTATAGACTTTCCTTCTCACTTCATCTTTTCTATTATCGATGTCTATAGAGATACGGCCACCCGTGATAAGCTCATTTTCCCTTCCGCTATCACGAGGATTTTGGGTCGTTTTTCCATTCCCTTCCCTACGTCCGATCATTATCATGTCATGTCTGCCATAGACGCCGCTACCGTAAAACGTAGCGAGGCACAGTTCAGATCGCGACAGCCGGATGCTGCACCTCCTTCCACCCGTCCGACCACCTCCAGATCCGCTCGAGCATCTACCTCTTCTTCTACGAGCGAGGTCACACTGGGAGACGTCATGACGCTGTTACAGCGCATGGACGCTCGCCTCGATACACTCACCACTGAGTTGTATCAGGTGAATGTCCGTGTTGGCCGCATCGCTAGGCGACAGGCGACCATGGGCGGCTTTGCATCAGAGGCTTCTCCTCCGCCACCTCATGCGTCGTCTGAGACCGAGGCTGATGATGATGGCGATGATGATGATGCTTCCGACGATGATGATGATGGAGATGCTGACTCATCGGATGAGATGTCTACTTGACACTCTACCCTTTGTCACTCGTGACAAAAGGGGGAGTAGTTTTGTATGAGAGTAGTCATACTTAGGGGGAGTGTTAGCATAGGACATAGGACATTTTTGTTAGGGGGAGTGTGCTTTGAGGGATGTAGTGAGATGATCAGATGTATTTCTTTTCTTTCCTTATCTTTTAGAGATACTTTGATCATGTTCTACCATACATTGTACTTATATTCTTCTTATATATGATGATGTATGTTTCTTTCACCTACCTTTCATGTGTTGTTTCTTTTCTGTCTTTATACACATGTTTCTTTACTTGTATGCAATCTATTATTTCTGTTTCACACAAAGATGCCTTGATGTGTTTTGTTTATAAGTGTTTCAGAAATACAGGTTGTCAAAGTCTTCTTGCCATAAACTCTCTTCTTGCAAAGTTTTTCAAGAGTTTGTGTTAGGATAGATTTTACTGTATGTAACAAGTGAATATGAGTTGAGTGATTTATGACTTCTCTCATATCTTCATTTGTATGTTGTGGTTTTGTCACGGATTGCCAAAGGGGGAGATTGTTAGGACATATGTAGTTGTTCAAACTTGTGAACATATGTCGCTATTTTATGTAATTGGCTTATCCTTAGACAAAACGCACTTTACTTGTAATTGGGTAGATCTAGGATGGGTTAAACACTTCAAGAAACAGTGGTTCAAGTTTAAGTGTTGAAGCCGTCAAAGTCTGTCCAAGATACAAGCAAGGAAGTGCAAGATTTTAAAGCTCGATAGATAACCTCGACAGATACATCTATCGAGATTTAAAGAAGCTGTTTAGCCCGAGCCTCGACAGCTGTCTCGACACCTCTCGACACCTCTATCTGTCGAGAATTAAAGAAAACAGAATTCCAAGTCTGTTTCAAGTCCAATCCGTGTGTGTGTCTTTGGGACTTTCTTTTCTCCTAACCCTAGACATATAAAAGGATTATTTTAAGGGCCGTAAAAGGGCTGCACAAGTGAATAAGCAGAAATCACAAGATACAAGTTGCATCTTCTCTCTTCATGCAAATTGTGATCTGTGAGAAAAAGTTCGTGCCCTAGTTCATCTCTGATGATTTGAAGAACTTTGCAGCCAACATTCTTTCTTTCTCAAGTTGGTGAGTGAGTCACGTACTGGGATTCGTGCAAAGGAGTAAGACGCGTACTGGGATCCGCGCATCACATTGGTTAGTCACGTACTGGGAGCCGTGCATTGAACTGGAGAAATTGTCACTACAGAACGAGTCCAATTGGGTATTGGGGTAAGAGTTCAACTGTAGGTTGGTGAGGTACTGGGATTCCTTACTTGTAACTGCTCGTTGTGATAATAGTGGAGTTTCGGGAGTGGTGACCTTAAATCACCCGGTGGGGTTTTTGCCTTAGGGTTTTCCCCATTCGTGAACAAATCACCGTGTTATTTATTTTCCGCTGCATAATTTAGTTTCGGTGATTTGTTTGTGCTGCCACGTAAATTTGCATGTTAATTTGATTAATTAATAACTGGGCTAATTTAATTAATCTAAATTATCACAAGGGGTCAACGCGTTTGTGGCCTGTCATATATTATTAGGAAAAAGTTAACCGATACCTGAGAGTATTAGTTTAGACAATATTTATAAAAAACTTTTTATGAGGGAAAAAAAAAAAAAACAATTTAGGTTTTGGATAGTTTTTTTTTATCTTTTTCATTAAAGTGATATCAAAACATGACCCATATCATGGATTGAGATCTTTAGAGTTCATAGGACACTCTAACATGTAAAGTTCTTTTAATCTTGACCTTTTATTTATAATAAAAGGTCTAGATTTTGCCATATCATTAATCCGATAACAACTTTAGAGGATCTCAATTCCTCATGTTAAGGATTATGACTTACGTTTATGGATGCCCTTAGAGCATTTATTAACGAACTATAATAGAAAAATTTTGACACAACTTTTATAAGAAATATAAAAAGTTGTCAACAAAATCAATTATTTTATCTTTTTTTATAAAATATTTTTAAAAATAATTCTTAAACCAATATCTGTTGGACATTTGTTAACATTTTCCTATTATTATTGTTATTATTATTATTATTAATTTGGTAATTCCCCATTTTGTTTTCTCATTTGATATTTGGTTTTTTATGTTTTGTCTTGGTCACTACTCCCTACCTAGGACATAGGTTGACTCCAAGGGCTAACACGTGTGTCTGAATGTCTTCCATTGTCTTTATGACTTATGAGTCTGGACGTTGCCTTCTTTGAGGGTACTCCTTAATTTCTTCTCTTCTTCTTGAATATAATTGGTTATTGATGTTACCTTCTCTACTTTGTGCCTTTAGTAAATTTGTTGAGTCACAACCACTCCTGCTCTCTCTCTCTCTCTCTCTCTCTCTCTCTCTCTCTCTCTCTCTCTATATATATATATATATATATTTTTTTTTTTATAACCTTTGATTTTTTATTGATTTCTCCAAAATGAAAAACTATTGGCTCTGAAAAAATTCCAAACAACGAGTAAATATTCATCTTGAAAAAAAATATGTAATTAACTAAAATTAATCCAAACAAATAATTAACCAACCAAAAATATAGCTTTTCATAAGAAAACAAAAAATCATATGAACCTAAATAAAAAGCATTTAAGGTGAAGAATTAAGATTAACCTACTGGAACGCAAATATCAAAAACCTCAAGACTTAAAACTTCAAAATTTATAGAATTCTCAAATTCTACTTCAGAACCAAACCAAATTCAACAAATTTATATATAACATACCAAATAAAAAATTTCCTTCCCTAGACTAAAAGACATAGATTGCATCTTTGATTTTTCTCCCAAAAAAAAAAAAAAAGAGAGGTTTTATTTGCTATGTACAATATAAAAAAACAATTAGTAAAAATTTTAACCCAAAAACCGAATCCACAATTATCAATGTAAGTCTCTTTTTTTTTCAACGTTAGTCTTTTTTTCTTTTCTTAGTCCTATTATAATTTTTGTTTTTATATAGATTATCAACGTTTGAGTTTAAGTTGCACTTATTAGAGAGATAAAGTTTTACTCCTTATTAAGTTTTAATTAGACAAAAATAATTTTATTTAAAAAAATAATAATGATGAGTTTGAATTTAAATTAGACTTATTAGAGAGATAAAGTTTCACTTCTGGTTAAGTTAAAACTAAAAATAATAATTTTATTTGAATATTGTACTGACGTGAAAATTTGTGAGAGTTTCAAAGGTTTCAGTTATATATATATATATATATATATATATATATATTTATCAAAAAAATTATTTTTTGAGTGAAAAGAGTTTTTAATTTTATTTTTTAAATTTATTAAAAATTATGCTAACGTAGAAAATTGTGAGAACTTCAGAGGCTTCGGTTATATATATAGATCAGAACAATTTATGATCTCACTGATAAATCCAAAATTATTTACCACAGTGTTTACATTAAGAACTTCATTTCTGAAAGAGAATGGGGCCCCTCCCCTGCCTTTTTAAGAAGGTTAACAAGATCCCAAAAAGGGAGGGAGACCACGCAGCAGATAGGGGAAGCACAACTGATAATAGTAAAATGAGGCGGCAGAGCCAGCCAAGCAATTATATAACAAAATAATTGAAAATACTGAAAACAATACAATTGAAAATAAGGCGGTAGAACCGGCCAAGCAGTTATATCAAAATACTTGAAAATAAAAGCAGTTATATTGAACCGTATGGTGGCAGAGCCGTCCAAGCAGTTATATCAAAATAAGCAAAGTATTAAAAACAGAAGTGTTTATTGAAAGTAGTTCAAAACACTTACAGCAGTAGTAGTTATAAGATTACAGTGATCAATAGTACAAGGCTTGAAGGCTAGTCATCAATCTAGTTACAAGCTTTGTGGGAAATAGTGGGAATTTCTAAGGGGTAGCTCTCAGACAACTCTGAAGTAAACTTACAAAGAAAAGTCTCTCACAAAGAAAATTCTCCCCTAGAAAATTATGTTTTTTCAATAAGGGATAACCCCCCTTAAATAGGCAAAAAGTAGTGAATAGTGACGTGAATAGTAAAAGTGAATAGTGACGTGAATAGTGACATTTTTACTATTCATATCAGGACCCGTGAGGGGTATCAAAAACAGTAGAAAGCTTCAGTAGCGCCTTTTCAGGAGCCGAAAGTATCTTGGCGTGGAGTGTCACAAGCAGTCAATAAGGGAATCAAATTAATAAGAGAATCATTTCCAGGTAGCAATTGGTGAAGGCAGCAGCATTATCTTTGGCGTGTAATGCCAAAAGTAGTCAGGATGAAAGTTGGTGTTGGTGAATATATTTTCATGAGCATGCGTAGAGTTGCCATCAAGTAGTCAAGGAAGACCATCATAAAGTTTCATGTACCATGTGACATTATTGGTGGCAATTGTTGCCATAAAGTAAACAAAGAAGACCATAACAAAGAAGACCATCATGAAGTTGCATGCATCATGTAGCATTATTGGTGGCATGTAGTATTGTTGGCCTTTTGTGCTGGCTAGGCAAATAATCAATGGGATCCAGTAGAAGCTCCTTCCGAAGGATAATCCCAAACCTGGCAGGGGTCCCATGGGGGATCTTTATCACACTCGTGACCATGATAGGTGCAATATTTGTTGCAAAGTCCACAGTAAAACATAGGATCATAAACAGGATCTCTTGTGAGAAATATTCTTGGGTCAGCATGACTTGTCCATTGAAGATGACGGACAGCTGAAGCATAAGGTTTATTTATGAAAACAGAAATTCTATCTGTGCTGCCAACAAGATGGTAATCTTTCCATAATTCCTGGCTGACATCTAGAATTTGATTATTGAAATAACTGCTCCAACATTCAGCAAGAGCAAATGGCAGTTTGTGGGAAACATAAGTATTACCATCGTACCATTGGCCTTGGTAAGTATATCCGTTAATAAGGACAAGGTGCTTGGAGGATTGAACATTCATCCAATCATTTATTAACCATTTTGGAAGAGTACTCCAGCATCGAATAGTAACAATATGGCCTTCATTTTCAATAGCTTTTTTGATGATATCAGGGAATTGACTAATTTGGCTATGGTCCGTTATTTTTATGAACCGTATGAAGCCAGATTCAAACATTTGGGATAACCAGAAGGGATCCCCAAAAACATTTCTCTTAGAATCATCCTCATAATTGATCAAAAGGCCAGGAAAAGGGTGACTCTTCTCATGGACTCTGAGACTATGTTTGAAATGCTTTTCCCATTTCTTTTTCAAGTAAACACTGCTGGGACCATTGGGCTCCATAAGAGTTGGAGTAATTAGAATCAATATTTTGAAATATTTGAGCCAAAGATCACGATCCTTGGTCATAGCCTTGCTCTCAAAAATACGGGCTTGTATTTCTGGGGGCAAGTTGGCAACAACACTTCTTATGACAAATTGAGACTTAGAACTCAATCGTGCATAATCAGTACCCATTATGGTCTTATGATCATCTATTGAATGGATTTCCTCCCTGCCAAGGAGTTGACCAAGAAGAAGGTTAACATTAGGGTTATCAGGGTGAGCAGGTTGACTTCTATGAGTCTCATTCTCAAGGGTATAGTTAATAATGTAATCATTGTAATTTTCATTTTGGGCTGTGAGGTTAACAAGATGTATTTCAAGAGCTTGAAGGGTTCTTGTGAATAGTTCTTTCTGGTTCATTTTGAAAGCAGCTTGGAGATTGTCAAGAATGAATTTTATGGAATCAGGCAAATCACTATAGATTCCACTTTGGAATTGTAATTCTTTTGACAAAACTTCCTGCAGAGCAATAATCATGTCACTACTGGAGTATGCAACCTCTGCCGATACATTCTCCTGAAGGGATGTTACATAACTGGATGTTATTCCAGAAGATGCGCCTTCATGCATTACAAAGGATTGTCCCGCTGGGAGTCCTTTGTCTTGAGGATAGTCCTGAACAGGAGCTTTCCCCTTGTTCTTCTTCTCTGCCGAAGAAGTCATTACCTTCCACTTTCGTGGGGCTTGAATATTTTCTTTCTCCTGCTGGGCAAGGAAAGAAGCATTAAAACCTTTGAAAATTTTTGCTTTAAATTTATCATGTAAATATGAAGCGTTAAAACCTTTGAAAAGTTTTCCTTTAAATTTATCATTTAAATATGTTGGTACATATATACGTTGTGCAGGACAGCAATAAGAAGAAGTAGACCCAGAGGAATAGGCTTTTTGAATGCTGTTGGGGAATATGGTTGACCTAGGGGACTTGTAGTTCCTAGCAGGGCTTTCTTTAACAATTTTGGAGCAAACATCATGTAACAATTTATTAGGGAGATGTTCAATAATTTTCTTGTGCTTAATTTCTTGTTTAAGGAAATTAAGATGCTTGACTTTAGCATGAATAAGATTAAAAACATCATTGTCAGCATGTTTTGAAAAAAATTTGAACTTCACCTTTTGTCCAAGGCGATCAGTAGTAATTCCATCATGTTCAACAAGAAAGGGGTACAAAGAAGCAATGAAAGGCAATCCAAGTATCACTTTATCAGTCATATTTTTAACAAGCACAGAAGGTATTTTAAAACAGACATCAGAATGGCAAACATGAGCATTGCTCAATTCATATTTAATTTTCATTTGTGTGCCATTAGCAGATACCAATCTTTCAGTTGATTTTTCAAAATATTCAGAAGGGATCAAACCTTCTTGGATGCAATTAACATCAGCACCAGAATCAATCATGGCAATAGTATCAAAAGCATAATCATGTGAAACAACAATCCTAACTTTAGTAAACCATTTCGGAGGCATCATATGTTTAACAAGAGCAAGTTGATTATCATTCCAAGTAATAAGATTATCAGGAATCAAGTTATCAGGAACATTACCAGAAGGAGGAGTTTGTTGAGAAGATCCTTCTCCATCTTGGTGCTCATCATTAACTTGATCTCACTCATATTCAACAATTTACTGATGGAACTGTTAAAATACGTTTTGATGATGATACTTGTTTACCTCAAAACAAGCCTTTGAGAATCAAAGAAGGAAGACATTCCTTTGCTGGATCTGAAAGTCTTGCTAAAAGAGATCATGAGATTGATGAGTTTTTGAAAAAGAATTTTCGAAAACAAGATTTAAAGCTAAAAGGAGTTGCTAGCAACAATTTCCAAGTTAGCAATGCTTTTTATTCAACCAAAACTGATTTTCCTCTTGATGACACTCAAAATACTAATGATGATGATGATGCAAAATCCGATGCTCCTTCTGCTACTGATTTTCCTCCTATTAAAACCCCTATTTTTCATAATTCATTACGAGTTGTTAATAGACTCGAACCTTTTGAATATGATATGGTTTTTCTATATAATGAATTTATGTTGTTAAAAAACCGTCCTAAAACGAAATATTACCAAGATACTTTTGATCAGTCTGAAAAGGACAGAGTCAAAAGAAAATGGAAAGAAAAAATGGTTGAAGAAAGAAAACATATTTTGTTTTTTGATTATCTTGAAAACTGTTATGTTTCAAAAAATGATGTTCATGCTAATTATTTAAATGTTATTAGAAAATCTAATTTTGTTAAACCTGACAAAACCGTTGTACGGTCTAGTCACCCTCCTCTTGAAACTGTTTTGATCACTTGCCAAAGTGGTAATGAGAAAGCTGAAGTGAAAGCCTCCCCTTTCAAAATTGCTGATGATAAAACCCCTGTTTCTGCCATTATTGAACAAAACAATTTTGCTAATGAATCTTTGCATATCATTGGTCAACAGCTTGACCGTATTGAAGAAAAAATTGTTCAAAAAACTGTTGCTCCAAAACCTGAGATTCCTTTGATTGATTTAAGCGATCAAAGAGAAAAAATTAATTTCAAAACTTCTCAGAGTAAAACTGTTGATCTAGTTGCTTCCCAAAATTCAACTCTTGACAAAGTTGAAAAAATGCTTTCTGATTTAAAAGTTAAAACCGAGCAGGCTTCTGCATCCAAAAGTGCTGCTTGTGCTATTTCAAGAAACGAAAAAGAACCTGTTTTTGAAGAAACAACAGATTCTGAATCATCTTCTCATGTTTCTTATGAAAATGTTTTTGATGATTTACAGCCAGAAATTAAAAGATTCATTGGAAAACCCAATTCCATGTCTTTTACAAAAAACTGGTATCCAAAACCTACTCCTCCTGATATGCAGTTTGAAGAAAGATCTTTTCAAACTCAGTTTTCTGTTTCTGCTGATAAAATGTATGAATGGAATATTGATGGTTTGTCTGAACAAGAAATTATTAACAAACTTGCTCACATGTCTATGGTTGGTTTTGCATACATAAACAATCATAATGATCTTGATCATCCTGATGTTGTTAACTTGCTTGTCACTGGATTTTCAGGTACTCTTCGTGGTTGGTGGGATAAACATCTCACAGAAGAATCTAGAGAACTTATTAAACATTCTGTTAAAAAAGATGATGATGGCATGCCTATTTTTGATGAAGATATTGGTCGAGGTATTCCTGATGGTGTCAATACCTTGGTCTATACTATTCTCAAACATTTTGTTGGTACTCCATCTAATATTTCATCTCGCATTTCTGATTATCTGAATAATTTGAAATGTCCTACTATGTCTGATTATAGATGGTACCAAGATGTCTTTCTCTCTAGGGTTATGCTTCGGAATGATTCCCAAAAAGCTTTCTGGAAAGAGAAGTTTATTAATGGCCTTCCTCCTATCTTTGCTCATAAGGTAAAACAAGAACTAATGGGTAAAAGTGATTCTATTGATTATGATAATTTGACTTATGGTGATATTTTCAGTACTATTAAAAAACTTGGTATTAACATGTGTAATGATGAAAAATATTTACGCCAACAATTAAAAAATAAAAAGAAAGCTAAATATGAAATGGGTAATTTCTGTAAACAGTATGGTTTACCTCCTATTGCCCCTTCCAGGCAAAAAGGAAAAAGTAAACATGATAAGGTTTACAAAAGTTATTCCCATAAAAAAGAATAAAAGATACAGATCTCATTTTGTTAAACCCAATGATTATTATTCTTCTGAAAAGAAACCTGCTTTTAGAAAACATGTTAAACAAAGATCGGGTAAAGGTAAATGCTTTAACTGTGGCAAATTTGGCCATTTCAGTAAATAGTGTACCCAAAAGCCTGGTAAACTGAAAAATAAATTAAAAATGTTAAACATTAATGATAATGATCAAAATGAACTGTTTCAGATTCTTGAATCTGCTGTTTCAAGTGAGTCTTTTGAAGAGGATTTCTCCTCCTCATCAGATTCGTCTTATCAGTCTTGTGATTCTTCTGATACACCTAATATTAAACTTGGTTGTAAAGGATCTTGCTGTAATGCTATGAAATCTGTTAATGTTTTAACTAAAGAAGAAGAACAAGAACATTTGTTATTAACCACCATTGCTAAAATTGAAAACTCTATGCTTCAAAAAGAATTCCTTGATAAGTTTAAACAAAACTTAACAAGAGACAAAACTGCTAAAAACCCCAAAGCTCCTATTAACTTTGAAGAAACTTTGGAAAGATTTAATAAAAATAAATCCAAAGAAATAACTGCTAATGATCTCCAAAAAGAAATCAAAAATGTTAAACAAGAGATAATTCAATTAAAAAATGATGTCAAAAATATTAAAAAAGACAATGTTGATCTTAAACAAGAACTATTAATTCTTAAAATTGATAAAAATTTGGATAAAGATTTGTCTGATAATGATGAGCACCAAGATGGAGAAGGATCTTCTCAACAAACTCCTCCTTCTGGTAATGTTCCTGATAACTTGATTTCTGATAATCTTATTACTTGGAATGATAATCAACTTGCTCTTGTTAAACATATGATGCCTCCGAAATGGTTTACTAAAGTTAGAATTGTTGTTTCACATGATTATGCTTTTAATACTATTGCCATGATTGATTCTGGTGCTGATATTAACTGCATCCAAGAAGGATTGATTCCTTCTAAATATTTTGAAAAATCTACTAAAAAATTGGTATCTGCTAATGGCACGCAAATGAAAATCAAGTATGAATTGAGTAATGCTCATGTTTGCCATAATGATGTTTGTTTTAAGATACCTTCTGTGCTTGTTAAAAACATGACTGATAGAGTGATACTTGGATTGCCTTTTATTGCTTCTTTGTATCCTTTCCTTGTTGAACATGATGGGATTACCACTGATCCTTTTGGACAAAAAGTGAAATTCAAATTTTGTTCAAAAAATACTGATAATGATGTTTTTAATCTTATTCATGCTAAAGTCAAGCATCTTAGTTTCCTTAAACAAGAAATTAAGTACAAAAAAATTGTTGAACAGCTTTCTGATAAATTATTACAGTCTAAAATTGATAATTTTCAGAAAATCCTGATGAATGATGTTTGTTCTGATATTCCTAATGCTTTTTGGCATAGGAAGAAACATATTGTTGATCTGCCTTATGTTAAAGATTTTAATGAGAAAAATATTCCTACCAAGGCTAGACCTATTCAAATGAATGCTGAAACTGTTGAATTCTGTAAAAATGAAATAAATGATTTGCTCAAGAAAAAACTGATTAGGAATAGCAAGTCCCCTGGTCTTGTGCTGCTTTCTATGTCCAGAAAAATGCCGAACTCGAGAGAGGAACTCCTCGCTTAGTTATTAATTACAAACCTTTGAACAAAGTCTTAGAATGGATTAGGTACCCTATTCCTAACAAGAATGATTTAGTTCATAGATTGAGTGAAGCTGTTGTCTTCTCAAAATTTGATATGAAGTCTGGATTTTGGCAAGTCCAAATCAATGAAGCAGAAAGATACAAAACTGCTTTCACCACTCCGTTTGGTCACTATGAGTGGAATGTTATGCCTTTTGGTTTAAAAAATGCCCCTAGTGAATTCCAGAATATTATGAATGACATATTTAACTCTTTCAGTCATTTCACCATTGTTTACATTGATGATGTCTTGATATTCTCCAACTCTATTGATGAACACTGGAAACATTTGTACTCGTTTCTAGACACTATAAAAAGAAATGGTCTTGTTGTTTTTGCTAAGAAAATAAAGCTGTTCCAAACCAAAGTTAGATTTCTTGGATATAACATCTCTGAAGGTCAAATCCATCCTATTGATAGAGCCATTCAGTTTGCAGATAAATTCCCTGATGAAATCATTGATAAAACCCAACTCCAAAGATTTCTTGGTTCTCTAAACTATGTTGCTGATTTCTACAAAGATTTAAGAAAGCAATGCAAACCACTCTTTGATCGGTTGCAAAATAATCCTCTTCCTTGGACTGATGTCCATACTTCTATTGTTAAACAAATCAAATCTCATGTCAAGACTTTGCCTTGTCTTGGTATTCCTACTGTTAATGCCTTCAAGATTGTTGAAACTGATGCCTCTGATGTTGGCTATGGAGGCATTCTGAAACAAAGAGTCACCCCAGATTCTCCAGAACAAATAGTTCGTTTCTACTCCAGAGTCTGGAATGCTGCACAACTAAATTATAGTACTATAAAGAGAGAGACTTTTCTTTGTAAGCTTACTTCAGAGTTGTCTGAGAGCTACCCCTTAGAAATTCCCACTATTTCCCACAAAGCTTGTAACTAGATTGATGACTAGCCTTCAAGCCTTGTACTATTGATCACTGTAATCTTGTAACTACTACTGCTGTAAGTGTTTTGAACTACTTTCAATAAACACTTCTGTTTTCAATACTTTGATTATTTTGATATAACTGCTTGGACGGCTCTGCCGCCATACGGTTCAATATAACTGCTTTTATTTTCAAGTATTTTGATATAACTGCTTGGCCGGTTCTACCGCCTTACTTTCAATTGTACTGTTTTCAGTATTTTCAATTATTTTGCTATAAACTGCTTGGTTGGCTCTGCCGCCTCATTTTACTATTATCAGTTGTGCTTCCCCTATCTGCTGCGTGGTCCCCCTCCCTTAGAAAAGTCTCTATTTCTAAGTTACATGAAAAATGCTGTTTATTTTCCAGAAAAGATATTAATAGTTTTGTGACTAAGAAAGTTAAATATTTACACATTGGACTTGTTCAAGTGGCTGTTAAACCTTTAACAAGAAAAGGTATCAATGCTTCTGTGCTTATGTGTTTACGTGATGCTAGATTTAGACAATTTAATGATAGTATTCTTGGCATGATTACTGCTTCTTTGTATGATGGTCCTGTTTACTTTGATTGCTATCCTGATCTTGCTATTGCACTAGATGATCCTAATATTGTTAAAGCTTTAACTTTGTACGTATTAACATCTGGTTATGATATGGATGATGGTAGCAGACCTTTTGCTCTTATTTACCGTATTTATTATCGTTTGCTTGGCTCTCAATTAACTCCTTGCTCTAAAGATAGAGACCCTGCTGGTAATACTATGTTAATTCAATGTTCCACTCCTGATGCTCGAATCCGTGTTCCTAAAATGATTAAATGGGAAGACATTTCTCTTCCTAAAGAATGGACTTTGGAAAAAGAAACACCTCCTGTTAAACTTTTTAAACCTGTTTTTGATGAACTTGATCTCACTCATATTCAACAATTTGCAGATGGTACTGTTAAAATACATTTTGATGATGATACTTGTTTACCTCAAAACAAGCCTTTGAGAATCAAAGAAGGAAGACATTCCTTTGCTGGATCTGAAAGTCTTGCTAGAAGAGATCATGAAATTGAGGAGTTTTTGAAAAAGAATTTTCGAAAACAAGATTTAAAGCTCAAAGGAGTTGCTAGCAACAATTCCCAAGTTAGCAATGCTTTTTATTCAACCAAAACTGATTTTCCTATTGATGATACTCAAAATATTAATGATGATGATGATGCAAAATCTGATGCTCCTTCTGCTACTGATTTTCCTCCTATTGAAACCCCTGTTTTTCATAATTCATTACGAGTTATTAATAGACTCGAACCTTTTGAATATGATATGGTTTTTCTATATAATGAATTTATGTTGTTAAAAAATCGTCCTACAAGGAAATATTACCAAGATACTTTTGGTCAGTCTGAAAAGGACAGAGTCAAAAGAAAATGGAAAGAAAAAATGGTTGAAGAAAGAAAACATATTTTGTTCTTTGATTATCTTGAAAACTATTATGTTTCAAAAAATGATGTTCATACTAATTATTTAAATGTCATTAGAAAATCCAATTTTGTTAAACCTGACAAAACTGTTGTACGGTCTAGCCATCCCCCTCTTGAAACCGTCTTGATTACTTGTCAAAGTGGTTCTGAAAGTGTTGAGGTCAAAGCCTCCCCTTTCGAAATTGCTGATGATAAAACCCCTGTTTCTGCTATTATTGAACAATACAATTTTGCTAATGAATCTTTGCATATCATTGGTCAACAGCTTGACCGTATTGAAGAAAAAATTGTTCAAAAAACTGTTGGTCCAAAACCTGAGATTCCTTTGATTGATTTGAACGATCAAAGAGAAAAAATTAATTTCAAAACTTCTTAAAGTAAAACTGTTGACTTAGTTGCTTCCCAAAATTCAACTCTTGACAAAGTTGAAAAAATGCTTTCTGATTTAAAGGTTAAAACCGAGCAGGCTTCTGCATCTAAAAGTGCTGCTTGTGCTATTTCAAGAAATGAAAAAGAACCTATTCTTGAAGAAACAACAGATTTTGAATCATCTTCTCATGTTTCATATGAAAATGTTTTTGATGATTTACAACCAGAAATTAAAAGATTTATTGGAAAACCCAATTCCATGTCTTTTACAAAAAACTGGTATCCAAAACCTACTCCTCCTGATATGCAATTTGAAGAAAGATCTTTTCAAACTCAGTTTTCTGTTTCTGCTGATAAAATGTATAAATGGAATATTGATGGTTTGTCTGAACAAGAAATTATTAACAAACTTGCTCACATGTCTATGGTTGGTTTTGCATACATGAACAATCATAGTGATCTTGATCATCCTGATGTTGTTAACTTGCTTCTCACTGGATTTTCTGGTACTCTTCGTGGTTGGTGGGATAAACATCTCACAGAAGAATCCAAAGAACTTATTAAACATTCTGTTAAAAAAGATGATGATGGCATGCCTATTTTTGATGAAGATATTGGTCGAGGTATTCCTGATGGTGTCAATACCTTGGTCTATACTATTCTCAAACATTTTGTTGGTACTCCATCTAATATTTCATCTCGCATTTCTGATTATCTGAATAATTTGAAATGTCCTACTATGTCTGATTATAGATGGTACCAAGATGTCTTTCTCTCCAGGGTTATGCTTCGGAATGATTCCCAAAAAGCTTTCTGGAAAGAGAAGTTTATTGATGGCCTTCCTCCTATCTTTGCTCATAAGGTAAAACAAGAACTAATGGGTAAAAGTGAGTCTATTGATTATGATAATTTAACTTATGGTGATATTTTCAGTACTATTAAAAAACTTGGTATTAACATGTGTAATGATGAAAAATATTTATGACAACAATTAAAAAATAAAAAGAAAGCTAAATATGAAATGGGTAATTTCTGTGAACAGTATGGTTTACCTCCTATTGCCCCCTCCAGGCAAAAAGAAAAAAGTAAACATGATAAGGTTTACAAAAGTTATTCCCATAAAAAGCATAAAAGATACAGATCTCATTTTGTTAAACCCAATGATTATTATTCCTCTGAAAAGAAACCTGCTTTGAGAAAACATGTTAAACAAAGATCGGGTAAAGGTAAGTGCTTTAACTGTGGCAAATTTGGCCATTTCAGTAAGGACTGTACCCAAAAGCCTGGTAAACTAAAAAACAAATTAAAAATGTTAAACATTAATGATAATGATCAAAATGAACAGTTTCAGATTCTTGAATCTGCTGTTTCAAGTGAGTCTTTAGAAGAGGACTTCTCCTCCTCAACAGATTCGTCTTATCAATCTTGTGATTCTTCTGAAACTCCTAATATTAGATTTGGATGTAAAGGATCTTGTTGTAATACTATGAAATCCCTTAATGTGTTAACCAAAGAGGAAGAGCAAGAACATTTGTTATTAACCACCATTGCTAAAATTGAAAACTCTATGCTTCAAAAAGAACTCCTTGATAAGTTTAAACAAAATTTAACAAGAGACAAAACTGTTAAAAAACTCAAAGCTCCTATTAACTTTGAAGAAACTCTGGAAAGATTTAATAAAAATAAATCGAAAGAAATAACTGTTAACGATCTCCAAAAGGAAATTAACACTGTTAAACAAGAAATAATTCAATTGAAAAATGATGTTAAAAATATTAAAAAGGACAATGTTGATCTTAAACAAGAACTGTTAATTCTTAAAATTGATAAAAATTTGGATAAAGATTTGTCTGATAATGATGAGCACCAAGATGGAGAAGGATCTTCTCAACAAACTCCTCCTTCTGGTAATGTTTCTGATAACTTGATTTCTGATAATCTTATTACTTGGAATGATAATCAATTTGCTCTTGTTAAACATATGATGCCTCCGAAATGGTTTACTAAAGTTAGAATTGTTGTTTCACATGATTATGCTTTTAATACTATTGCCATGATTGATTCTGGTGCTGATATTAACTGCATCCAAGAAGGATTGATTCCTTCTAAATATTTTGAAAAATCTATTGAAAAATTGGTATATGCTAATGGCACGCAAATGAAAATCAAGTATGAATTGAGTAGTGCTCATGTTTGCCATAATGATGTTTGTTTTAAGATACCTTCTGTGCTTGTTAAAAACATGACTGATAGAGTGATACTTGGATTGCCTTTTATTGCTTCTTTGTATCCTTTCCTTGTTGAACATGATGGGATTACCACTGATCCTTTTGGACAAAGAGTGAAATTCAAATTTTGTTCAAAAAATACTGATAATGATGTTTTTAATCTTATTCATGCTAAAGTCAAGCATCTTAGTTTCCTTAAACAAGAAATTAAGTACAAAAAAATTGTTGAACAGCTTTCTGATAAATTATTACAGTCTAAAATTGATAATTTTCAGAAAATCCTGATGAATGATGTTTGTTCTGATATTCCTAATGCTTTTTGGCATAGGAAGAAACATATTGTTGATCTGCCTTATGTTAAAGATTTTAATGAGAAAAATATTCCTACCAAGGCTAGACCTATTCAAATGAATGCTGAAACTGTTGAATTCTGTAAAAACGAAATAATGATTTGCTCAAGAAAAAACTGATTAGGAATAGCAAGTCCCCCTGGTCTTGTGCTGCTTTCTATGTCCAGAAAAATGCCGAACTCGAGAGAGGAACTCCTCGCTTAGTTATTAATTACAAACCTTTGAACAAAGTCTTAGAATGGATTAGGTACCCTATTCCTAACAAGAATGATTTAGTTCATAGATTGAGTGAAGCTGTTGTCTTCTCAAAATTTGATATGAAGTCTGGATTTTGGCAAGTCCAAATCAATGAAGCAGAAAGATACAAAACTGCTTTCACCACTCCGTTTGGTCACTATGAGTGGAATGTTATGCCTTTTGGTTTAAAAAATGCCCCTAGTGAATTCCAGAATATTATGAATGACATATTTAACTCTTTCAGTCATTTCACCATTGTTTACATTGATGATGTCTTGATATTCTCCAACTCTATTGATGAACACTGGAAACATTTATACTCGTTTCTAGACACTATAAAAAGAAATGGTCTTGTTGTTTCTGCTAAGAAAATAAAGCTGTTCCAAACCAAAGTCAGATTTCTTGGATATAACATCTCTGAAGGTCAAATCCATCCTATTGATAGAGCCATTCAGTTTGCAGATAAATTCCCTGATGAAATCATTGATAAAACCCAACTCCAAAGATTTCTTGGTTCTCTAAATTATGTTGCTGATTTCTACAAAGATTTGAGAAAGCAATGCAAACCACTCTTTGATCGGTTGCAAAACAATCCTCCTCCTTGGACTGATGTCCATACTTCTATTGTTAAACAAATCAAATCTCATGTCAAGACTTTGCCTTGTCTTGGTATTCCTACTGTTAATGCCTTCAAGATTGTTGAAACTGATGCCTCTGATGTTGGCTATGAAGGCATTCTGAAACAAAGAGTCACCCCAGATTCTCCAGAACAAATAGTTCGTTTCTACTCCAGAGTTTGGAATGCTGCACAACTAAATTATAGTACTATAAAGAAAGAGATTTTAGCTATTGTTCTCTGTATTTCAAAATTTCAAAGTGATTTATTAAACCAAAAGTTTCTATTACGTATAGATTGCAAAAGTGCTAAATATGTTATTGAAAAAGATGTTGAAAATATTGCCTCAAAACATATTTTTGTCAGATGGCAAGCTATTTTAAGTGTTTTTGATTTCACTATTGATTATATCAGAGGATCTCAAAATAGCATCCCTGATTTTCTTACTCGTGAATTCCTGCAGAATTCCAATGGCGGGTAGAAGATCTAAGGATAAAAACCCTGTTGAACCTCAGTTAGTCAAAAAAGAACCAGTCTCTTCTTCCGAAATTGTTAACCGTTTTACTCCCTTAGGAACAATTCCTAAGCCAAACTACTCTTCTGTTTTGGCCTCAGCATATGATCCTTATGCTTTGACCCCTGTTCACCAACCAGTCAAGACTATTTACCCCAAGAAAGCCAATACTGCCCAGTATGTTAAAAAACAATATTTCCAAAATCTATTTTTTATTGAACCAAATAGGTCTACAATTAGGAACCCCCTCCAAATTGCCAGATCTTATTTCCCTCCATTGTTCCATTGGATTCCGGAACATTTTGATAAAAAGCTAGAATATTATTCAGAGATTTTGCATCAGGAAGATGCTGTATTGATCAGAACAATTTATGGTCTCACTGATAAATCCAAAATTATTTACCACAGTGTTTACATTAAGAACTTCATTTCTGAAAGAGAATGGGGCCCCTCCCCTGCCTTTTTAAGAAGGTTGACAAGATCCTCTATTCCATACTCTTATTATGATTATATTACTGCTTGGTTCCGATTCATGCTTCACCAGAATGAAACAATGACTCATTCATGATTTGTTAACTTTGACAAAGAGTTTGATGCTGGCACTACTTTACCTCTCTGGTTCAACAGATGGTGGACTCAGTTTGGTCCTGTTACTGATATTTTCCCTGAACCATTATTAACTGCTTTTAGATCTTTTGAAAGTAATTTCAGGACTGATGCTCATAATGCCAAATTCCCTACTCTCCTCCATTTTGTTAAACAGTTCAGAATTCCTTGGATTTTAAAATGGCAATATGAGAAGAATGATGATGTCCTTACCAGGTGTTGGTATGTCAAATGGTGGGATAAGTTTGGATATGTTCAACATATTATTGACAATGTTTCCAGACCATTACCCAGGACACTTTCCCCTACTCTTCAGGATAGGAAAATTGATTCTCCTTCTTCTTCCAGCAAACCTATAAAAAGCGGCTCTCCTTTTGATGATTTAAGTAAGGAAGCTCTTTGTATTCTCCTTGAAAGAAAAATTAAAGAAGAAGCTGCTGCCTCTAAAAGCTCAGATGAGGGTTCTATTTCTGCAAGCCCTTATTTCCCTCATCCCCAGCCATTTCCCAAAGAGTGGTTCAGTCATGATGGAGAATATGACGAAGAAGAAGATACTCCTGATCTAGGAGCAAATTGATTCCCTATTTGCCTAGCCTGCACAAAAGGCCAATAATTCTACTTTCACTATTGATTCACCTGGTGATGATTCTCCTTTTGACTACTTATGGCACTCCACGCCAAAATACTTTTGGCTCCTGAAAAGGCACTCCTGATGCTTTCTACTGTTTTTGATGCCCCTCACGGGTCCTGATATGAATAGTAAAAATGTCACTATTCACTTTTACTATTCACTACTTTATTTGCCTATTTAAGGGGGGTTGTCCCTTATTGTTAAACACAGAATTTTCTTTGGGAGAATTTTCTTTGTAAGAGACTTCTTTGTAAGCTTACTTCAGAGTTGTCTGAGAGCTACCCCTTAGAAATTCCCACTATTTCCCACAAAGCTTGTAACTAGATTGATGACTAGCCTTCAAGCCTTGTACTATTGATCACTGTAATCTTGTAACTACTACTGCTGTAAGTGTTTTGAACTACTTTCAATAAACACTTCTGTTTTCAATACTTTGATTATTTTGATATAACTGCTTGGATGGCTCTGCCGCCATACGGTTCAATATAACTGCTTCTATTTTCAAGTATTTTGATATAACTGCTTGGCCGGTCCTACTGCCTTACTTTCAATTATTGTTTTCAGTATTTTCAATTATTTTGATATAAACTGCTTGGCTGGCTCTGCTGCCTTATTTTACTATTATCAGTTGTGCTTCCTGTATCTGTTGCGTGGTCCCCCTGAGCATGCTCTACTTGATGACAACTCTACGCATGCTCATAAGGCTCTGATACCATAAAGGGAGGGGGACCACGCAGCAGATAGGGGAAGCACAACTGATAATAGTAAAATGAGGCGGCAGAGCCAGCCAAGCAGTTTATAGCAAAATAATTGAAAATACTGAAAACAGTACAATTGAAAGTAAGGCGGTAGAACCGGCCAAGCAGTTATATCAAAATACTTGAAAATAAAAGCAGTTATATTGAACCGTATGGCGGCAGAGCCGTCCAAGCAGTTATATCAAAATAATCAAAGTATTGAAAACAGAAGTGTTTATTGAAAGTAGTTCAAAACACTTACAGCAGTAGTAGTTACAAGATTACAGTGATCAACAATACAAGGCTTGAAGGCTAGTCATCAATCTAGTTACAAGCTTTGTGGGAAATAGTGGGAATTTCTAAGGGGTAGCTCTCAGACAACTCTGAAGTAAGCTTACAAAGAAAAGTCTCTCACAAAGAAAATTCTCCCCCAGAAAATTCTGTGTTTAACAATAAGGGACAACCCCCCTTAAATAGGCAAATAAAGTAGTGAATAGTAAAAGTGAATAGTGACGTGAATAGTAAAAGTAAATAGTGACATTTTTACTATTCATATCAGGACCCGTGAGGGGCATCAAAAACAGTAGAAAGCATCAGGAGCGCCTTTTCAGGAGCCAAAAGTATCTTGGCGTGGAGTGCCAAAAGTAGTCAAAAGGAGAATCATCGCCAGGTAAATCAATAGTGAAAGTAGAATTATTGGCCTTTTGTGCAGGCTAGGCAAATAGGGAATCAATTTGCTCCTAGATCAGGAGTATCTTCTTCTTCGTCATATTCTCCATCATGACTGAACCACTCTTTGGGAAATGGCTGGGGATGAGGGAAATAAGGGCTTGCAGAAATAGAACCCTCATCTGAGCTTTTAGAGGCAGCAGCTTCTTCTTTAATTTTTCTTTCAAGGAGAATACAAAGAGCTTCCTTACTTAAATCATCAAAAGGAGAGCCGCTTTTTATAGGTTTGCTGGAAGAAGAAGGAGAATCAATTTTCCTATCCTGAAGAGCAGGGGAAAGTGTCCTGGGTAATGGTCTGGAAACATTGTCAATAATCTGTTGAACATATCCAAACTTATCCCACCATTTAACATACCAGCACCTGGTAAGGACATCATCATTCTTCTCATATTGCCATTTTAAAATCCAAGGAATTCTGAACTGTTTAACAAAATGGAGGAGAGTAGGGAATTTGGCATTATGAGCATCAGTCCTGAAATTGCTTTCAAAAGATCTAAAAGTAGTTAATAAAGGTTTAGGGAAAATATCAGTAACAGGACCAAACTGAGTCCACCATCTGTTGAACCAGAGAGGTAAAGTAGTGCCAGCATCAAATTCTTTGTCAAAGTTAACAAACCATGAATGAGTCATTGTTTCATTCTGGTGAAGCATGAATCGGAACCAAGCAGTAATATAATCATAATAGGAGTATGGAACAGAGGATCTTGTCAACCTTCTTAAAAAGGCAGGGGAGGGGCCCCATTCTCTTTCAGAAATGAAGTTCTTAATGTAAACACTGTGGTAAATAATTTTGGATTTATCAGTGAGATCATAAATTGTTCTGATCAATACAGCATCTTCCTGATGCAAAATCTCTGAATAATATTCTAGCTTTTTATCAAAATGTTCCGAAATCCAATGGAACAATGGAGGGAAATAAGATCTGGCAATTTGGAGGGGGTTCCTAATTGTAGACCTATTTGGTTCAATAAAAAACAGATTTTGGAAATATTGTTTTTTAACATACTGGGCAGTATTGGCTTTCTTGGGGTAAATAGTCTTGACTGGTTGGTGAACAGGGGTCAAAGCATAAGGATCATAGGCTGAGGCCAAAACAGAAGAGTAGTTTGGCATAGGAATTGTTCCTAAGGGAGTAAAACGGTTAACAATTTCGGAAGAAGAGACTGGTTCTTTTTTGACTAACTCAGGTTCAACAGGGTTTTTATCCTTAGATCTTCTACCCGCCATTGGAATTCTGCAGGAATTCACGAGTAAGAAAATCAGGGATGCTATTTTGAGATCCTTTGATATAATCAATAGTGAAATCAAAAACACTTAAAATAGCTTGCCATCTGGCAAAAATATGTTTTGAGGCAATATTTTCAACATCTTTTTCAATAACATATTTAGCACTTTTGCAATCTATACGTAATAGAAACTTTTGGTTTAATAAATCACTTTGAAATTTTGAAATACAGAGAACAATAGCTAAAATCTCTTTCTTTATAGTACTATAATTTAGTTGTGCAGCATTCCAGACTCCGGAGTAGAAATGAACTATTTGTTCTGGAGAATCTGGGGTGACTCTTTGTTTCAGAATGCCTCCATAGCCAACATCAGAGGCATCAGTTTCAACAATCTTGAAGGCATTAACAGTAGGAATACCAAGACAAGGCAAAGTCTTGACATGAGATTTGATTTGTTTAACAATAGAAGCATGGACATCAGTCCAAGGAGGAGGATTGTTTTGCAACCGATCAAAGAAGCATTGATTCCTTCTAAATATTTTGAAAAATCTACTGAAAAATTGGTATCTGCTAATGGCACGCAAATGAAAATCAAGTATGAATTGAGTAATGCTCATGTTTGCCATAATGATGTTTGTTTTAAGATACCTTCTGTGCTTGTTAAAAACATGACTGATAGAGTGATACTTGGATTGCCTTTTATTGCTTCTTTGTATCCTTTCCTTGTTGAACATGATGGGATTACCACTGATCCTTTTGGACAAAAAGTGAAATTCAAATTTTGTTCAAAAAATACTGATAATGATGTTTTTAATCTTATTCATGCTAAAGTCAAGCATCTTAGTTTCCTTAAACAAGAAATTAAGTACAAAAAAATTGTTGAACAGCTTTCTGATAAATTATTACAGTCTAAAATTGATAATTTTCAGAAAATCCTGATGAATGATGTTTGTTCTGATATTCCTAATGCTTTTTGGCATAGGAAGAAACATATTGTTGATCTGCCTTATGTTAAAGATTTTAATGAGAAAAATATTCCTACCAAGGCTAGACCTATTCAAATGAATGCTGAAACTGTTGAATTCTGTAAAAATGAAATAAATGATTTGCTCAAGAAAAAACTGATTAGGAATAGCAAGTCCCCCTGGTCTTGTGCTGCTTTCTATGTCCAGAAAAATGCCGAACTCGAGAGAGGAACTCCTCGCTTAGTTATTAATTACAAACCTTTGAACAAAGTCTTAGAATGGATTAGGTACCCTATTCCTAACAAGAATGATTTATTTCATAGATTGAGTGAAGCTGTTGTCTTCTCAAAATTTGATATGAAGTCTGGATTTTGGCAAGTCCAAATCAATGAAGCAGAAAGATACAAAACTGCTTTCACCACTCCGTTTGGTCACTATGAGTGGAATGTTATGCCTTTTGGTTTAAAAAATGCCCCTAGTGAATTCCAGAATATTATGAATGACATATTTAACTCTTTCAGTCATTTCACCATTGTTTACATTGATGATGTCTTGATATTCTCCAACTCTATTGATGAACACTGGAAACATTTGTTCTCGTTTCTAGACACTATAAAAAGAAATGGTCTTGTTGTTTCTGCTAAGAAAATAAAGCTGTTCCAAACCAAAATCAGATTTCTTGGATATAACATCTCTGAAGGTCAAATCCATCCTATTGATAGAGCCATTCAGTTTGCAGATAAATTCCCTTTTGGGTACAGTCTTTACTGAAATGGCCAAATTTGCCACAGTTAAAGCATTTACCTTTACCCGATCTTTGTTTAACATGTTTTCTAAAAGCTGGTTTCTTTTCAGAAGAATAATAATCATTGGGTTTAACAAAAGGAGATCTGTATCTTTTATGCTTTTTATGGGAATAACTTTTGTAAACCTTATCATGTTTACTTTTTCCTTTTTGCCTGGAAGGGGCAATAGGAGGTAAACCATACTGTTCACAGAAATTACCCATTTCATATTTAGCTTTCTTTTTATTTTTTAATTGTTGACGTAAATATTTTTCATCATTACACATGTTAATACCAAGTTTTTTAATAGTACTGAAAATATCACCATAAGTCAAATTATCATAATCAATAGAATCACTTTTACCCATTAGTTCTTGTTTTACCTTATGAGCAAAGATAGGAGGAAGGCCATCAATAAACTTCTCTTTCCAGTAAGCTTTTTGGGAATCATTCTGAAGCATAACCCTGGAGAGAAAGACATCTTGGTACCATCTATAATCAGACATAGTAGGACATTTCAAATTATTCAGATAATCAGAAATGCGAGATGAAATATTAGATGGAGTACCAACAAAATGTTTGAGAATAGTATAGACCAAGGTATTGACACCATCAGGAATACCTCGACCAATATCTTCATCAAAAATAGGCATGCCATCATCATCTTTTTTAACAGAATGTTTAATAAGTTCTCTAGATTCTTCTGTGAGATGTTTATCCCACCAACCACGAAGAGTACCAGAAAATCCAATGACAAGCAAGTTAACAACATCAGGATGATCAAGATCATTATGATTGTTTATGTATGCAAAACCAACCATAAACATGTGAGCAAGTTTGTTAATAATTTCTTGTTCAGACAAACCATCAATATTCCATTCATACATTTTATCAGCAGAAACAGAAAACTGAGTTTGAAAAGATCTTTCTTCAAACTGCATATCAGGAGGAGTAGGTTTTGGATACCAGTTTTGTGTAAAAGACATCTATATAATAACTAATAGCCGAAACGTTTGACTTTTTGTTGACTGCGCCTCATTGCGCCACATGACTACATAAATGACTGACACATTTACGTCTAAAAACACCAAAACATATATGTCTTTTCGTTTGGGCAGTAGTTACAGGCGAAAAAAAAAAAAGAAAAAACCCTTATTTAAAACAGCAACAAGTCAGCAAATAGGCCTTTTAAAAAAAAAATTTGTAACAAATTATTTTAAAAGGCCTCACACCGTTTCAGTGGGTAACCACTTTATTTCTTTTTATTAAATATATATACTCTCCTTTCTCTCCCTAATTCTCTTCCCCGTTATAATTCTGAAACCAAAAACGCAAGACAGAACCTCACTCTGAAACCAAAACGCAAAGCAGAACCTCTCCTTTTAACGAAACTAAACCTAGCACCTCTCCTTTTGACATTACTCACCAAACACAGAACCTATACACTCTCTCAAACGCAGATCCAAACTATTTCACAGAAAGCTTGCAAGGGCACAACCATGGGAGCCAACGTTTTGAATCTCCGACCCAGCCTTCATATCAGAGCATTCTCTCTCGGTATCTCTCAATTAGGTTTTTTGGCTATACACTCTCTCAAACGCAGATCCAAGCTATTTCACAGAAAGCTTGCAAGGGCACAACCATGGGAGCCAACGTTATCAATCTCCGATCCAGCCTTCATATCAGAGCATTCTCTCTCGGTATCTCTCAATTAGGTTTTTTGGCTATTGTCTTTAATTAGTTTTTTTGTCAATTTAAGGATTTCATCTTTAATTAGGTTTTTTTTTTTTTTTTTTTTTTTGTCAATTTAGGGATTTCAATTCCTAACCCCTTTTTCTCTCTATTATTTTTTGTTGAAATCAGGGAAAGACTCATAGAAAATCAAATTCTACAGGTTTTGTAAGAAAGTGGAGATGTATTGAAGAGCCTCCCAACCTTCAAAATCTGACAACAATCTACAAGTTTTGCTTTACCTTCAAGTTGTGCTTTATTTTGCTATCTAGGTTTTTTAGCACATCTGATTTAGCTTAGCTTAATCATTTGTTTGATTGAATAATTATTTGGGCATCTAAAACGTCAGCCTTCTTTGTCTCCACTTAGTCCCCTGTTTTTTTTTCCAAACTGTCTACATCTTCTATACAAGTTCATGTCTTTTTTAATCAAATTTGTCAAATTTGTTTAGAAATCTGTAACTATAAACAAATTTAATTAGGACTCTATAACAATTATCTTATAAATAGTTTTTGCAATAGTGTTTATTCCTTTTTTTTTAATATATATATTTTCTGTGCACCAAACCAATTCACGGCTGTTCAATTTATAATTCTTTGTACATTTGTGTTGTTCCTTCCTTGCAACAGATTTAAAACAACAGATTTCAATGAATACCAAATAGCAATAGATTTAATTCTTTGTACATTCGTTTGCTGTTTTAAAGCAGATTTCATTCTTAATTTTTGCTCTTCCATTCACTTTTATTTAGATTTAATATTCCTGATTAATTTCTACTTTTTTATTGCATTTCTCTTTATTCTTTTCCTCCATTCGAATCAAGGTTAAAGGAATCGTATTCGTTTGCCTCTGTACTAAATTGCTGAGTTATTAGATATTGTTGTATAAAACAATACTAGGGATTATGACATGTTCTAATTCTGCACCTAATATGACTATTTATGTTTTCTACGTTGGTGTTTAGCTTTGCTTGAAGCTTCAAGAAAAGTTAAATTCAGAGATCTCTTAAGACAAGGCTTGCATCTAGAAGGTATAATTTTTCCTTTTCCTTCCAATGGAATCTAAGCGTTTTTATTTATATTAGTTTTGTTTACAAGTTTATGCTTTAAGGTAGAAGAAAGTGATGCACATTCTAGAATGTTAATTTCAAGTTCAAAGCTTCGGTAGGCAAGAGGACTAGAAACTCTTTTATAATATTTTGTCTACAATATTTTAGATCCTTATTTTGTCTATAATATTTCAGATCCTTATTTTGTCCTATTTTCCCCTACTGTGTTCTAATGCTTAACCACATTAAAATTTGATGGTTCTTTCCCTTGAAAGTTGTTTATTTTCAATCTTTAAAGCAAATATTTTAGTAATCAACAAAGTGGCATAAGATAATGGGGTGGCAGATTTTTTATTGATATGAAAAAAAGTTAGAGAAATTGTCACAACAAGTCTTAATGACAACTTATGTTTGTTTATTAAAAAGTGTATTTTCTTTCTTTCAAGAGACAGACTGAACTTTGGTGAGATACAGTTTTATTTAATTAAATTCCTAGAACCATTGTTCTTTGTCAGTTTTTTTTTTTAGGAAGTTTGTCTACAAAACTTTCTACAAGTAAATTAATAGAGAGATTGAAAAATTGAATTGGAACTTAAGCAAACTTATCTGTCATTCCCATATTTGATAAAATTGTGGATTAGGAGCCTCATTAAAAATCTGGAAGGATTATCAAATAGTCATAATACAATTGTAGGATAGTTTATGTACCTTAAATTTGGTTCTCTAAAATCCATTTGTTTCTTTAATTGGGTACTGATCTTGCGTTATGAGATTCTAAAAATTTTGATACCAGGATTTGTTTTAGGTTTCAATTTTAAGTAAAAGTTGAGTCTAATCTTGATGTCAAATATGTATTCTTGTATGATTAATTTTCTTTACTTTTAGATGAATTGCATGAGGTTGATTAATAATCTTTCTTTAATTATATGTCTTAAATAATTATATATATGATCAAAGTGTATTCTCAATTGGTATTGTGAGTAGTACTTTTTGCTTCCAATGTGTTTCCCGTGTTTTCTTTATTTCAGAATTTCTTTCTTTTTTGGTTTTCAAGAAACACATGTCTCTTCTCATGAAAGCCTACAAAATGAAGTCTTCCCTGCATAGATTCTAATATGTACTTCTCTTTTCTTTTTAAATTTTCTTTTTGGAATTTGTTTGCTCAATTAATCCAATTTATAACTCTCTTAACACATTATTATTCTCAACTTTATTCCCATCATCTACAGGGTTTTTGGTTTGAATTTGTTGTTGATTCAAACCCTATATGTAAATCAAAAGAAAATGCAAATTGTTTGATGAATTACATTAGTTTTTTGTTCTTTTTTCCACAATTTGATTTTGTACAATGTCCCTTTTTCAGGTTTAATAAGTGGACATATATACTTAATGCTTACTCAAATTTGCGTATAAAAAAGGTATAATATACTCTCTTCTATTTTTGCGTTGTCTCTTCGAGACCATGGGTTCTCCCAATGGCTACTCTATTTTATGCAATTAAGATAAAAAAACAGAAAAATAAATTACATAATTAGGTCAATAACTAAAGAAAAGAAGCTATTGAAGATCAATATTAAACTCAAGTTCTCACTTGAAGTGAAGCGACAACCTACATTTAGAGTTCAAAATGCTTTGTTGTGCACAAGGGCCTTAAGAATTGGATTTGTTAGGACTAAGGAGGGGTTATTTAAAATATGATGATATAACCTTCTTGGCTAATTAGCATTAGCAAGAGGACTATTTTCTTCATATTCAAGTTGTAGCTTATCATGTAAAATTATGCATGATGGTCCCTTCTTAGGCTCACACCATGAAATTTCTATCCAAAAAACTGTATGTTTTAGACTGAAGGAGTATATTCCATCTTCTTTATTGTGATGTCTTTGTGATCTTCTTTCAAAGTAAAGTTGGTAATATCATATTAAATTTGGTACTTTTTTGTAGAGTTTTTCGATATGTTAGATAGAGAGGTTTTTCTGTGCTTCTGTTGTTGGAATTCTGGATTTTAAGTTTCAGTCTTGAAATTTGATCTTAAAGTAAGCAAAAATAGAAATACATGTTTGATCTGATTCTCTCTCTTATATACCTACAACTGTTTTTGTTGTCTCTTTGGGCTTTTGTTATAATATGTAACATTGGTTACACATTTTAGGATTGGATATTAGCTTTAGGATGTTGATTATAATGACAAAATTTTGTGTAACCTTATACACATTTTTATGCAGTGACCACATGACACTTCTTAAAGCTTTTGAAAGATAGGAGGATGCAAACCGTAATTAAAAGAGTCCTTTCACCTTGCAAATGACCGAGGATATGAGAATGCAATTTGTAGATCTATTTAGCATTAGCTTTGTAAACAAATTAATGAGTGTTAATGTAAGTTCTTTAAGATTTTCAAATTTTAAGGCATCTGATTTGCTAAAATCTTATGGTTATTAAAAACTTTCCCGTGCATCGCACGGGTTAGCGACTAGTATATATATATATATATATATATATTAATATATTGTGTGCACCCAGATATGGCTGATGGGCCTGAAAGGTATTTAGACTCACAATCTATTTGTATTGTGGGCTTTTGGATTTCCTACAATAGGTGGTCCTATGCTCGATAACCCAGGTACCTGAGCTCCTTCTGTTCTTACAATCACTCTCCCCCTCTTTCTCAAGAGCTTCTCCTCTCGCTCACCTTTCCTCTCCCTAATTGTCAACCCTTTTAACTGAACCTTCCCTGCCTATTTATAGCCAAAGTTAGTTGAATGGCCATGATCATTTTCACAGTAGGTGGAATGAGAGGTCCAATACCGTTTCCCTTAAGTGGCTGCTTGATTGTGAGTGGAAGAAGGTGACAGTGGCATTGGAACTAGCTCCATCATTAGACCTAATGCTCGACAGTGGCATTCCCTAAGCAACGAAAGGAAGGTCCAATACCATTATCCCTAAGTAGATGTTTGGTGATGAGTGAGAAAGGGTGACAGTGGCATTGGAACTAGCTTCGCTGCTGGGAAGATTACTCGGGAGAGAACTCTCTATAGGGGATGCCGTTTATTGCGAGTTCCTCATGCCCAGCAACATGCCTACCGAAGATGAGGCCTCCATCTCTGACGTTCATGTCATAAAGGATTCAATCCCTAGTCTTCGGGTTTTCAAACGAGCATAAAAGCTCACATGGAATGAACCCGTCGGTCTGATTAGTGTCAAGTCCTCACACGTGGCATTACGTCTGTTGGCCTCTGAGTAAATGGGCTTGAAGGAGGGTGATGCCCGTACATACATACATACATACATATATATATATATATATATAAATAGATTTATCAAAAAAAAAATTATTTTTTGAGTGAAAAGAGTTTTTAATTTTTTTTTTCAAAATTTATTAAAAAATTGTGCTAATTAAATTTATCAAACAAAAATAATTTTATTTAAAAAAATGATAATGATGAGTTTGAGTTTAAGTTGGACTTATTAGAGAGACAGAATTTCACTCTTGATTAAGTTTGAACTAAAAATAATAATTTTATTTAAATATTGTGCTGACATGGAAAATTGTGAAAGCTTCAGAGGATTTAGATTTATATATAGTATATATATATATATATATATATATAATTATCTTTTGAGTGAAAAGAGTTTTTAATTTTATTTTTAAATTTATTAACAAATTGTGCTAACATGAAAAATTATGAAAGCTTTAGAGGCTTTGGTTATATATATATATATATATATATATATATATATATATATATTATTTTTAAATAAAATTATTTTTGTTTAGTCCAAACTTAACAGGGAGTGAAATTCTATCTCTCTAACAAATTCAACTTAAACTCAAACTCATCATTATCATTTTTTTTTTTAAAAATTATTTTTATTTAGTTCAAACTTAACATGGAGTGAAACTCTATCTTTCTAACAAGTCCAACTCAAACTCAAATTCAAATGTTAATAATTTATCTCTAAATTTGCAAGGTTAATCATGAACACTATAAAAGCAGTGCAAACCACAATATATTTTTTTTAAGTCAAGTAGAGGTATGAGCTCTTCTTCTGTTTTTTTCTTCTCCTCTACTTTGTTAAAAATAAATAAATAAAAAATAAAAAATTATTTATGGTTTTTTATGTATTTTTTAAAAAGTAATTTTCATACATAAACCACCAAACTCTCATTAGCCATTTTTTACAAAATAAAAAAAACTTGCAATAATTGAAATTTAAGGTTGTTACTACTGCATATATCTTTACTTCACCTCATGATATGAAAGTATATTAATTTTTTAGGTAGAAAGCTTACGTACGATATATTCAAAGGAGGTATGACTTTCATCATTTCAACGTGGACTCCTGCTCAGCATTTTTTTTAGCATGGGCCACATGTTGATAAGGTTTGTTTAAAGTTTAGACCTATTAAAATTTAAAACTTATTAATTTATGGGTTTGTGTACTTTTTTCTTTTTCTTATATTTCTCTTTTGAATAGTCATATATTTTTTGAATTGTTTCAGTAACTTATTCTTTAATTATATATCTTTTTTGGCATTTTGGAAGTTTTAACATCTGAATTTGTGTAGTCACTAGTCACACACACACACACACACACAGATATATATTATTTGTATTTTGTAAGCTCTAAATCTTTTGATTCATTTTAATAATTATAGTCATGGATTATTCTTTTGAATGTAACCCTTCTTTTATATTTCTCTATTGTTTAGTCATATATATTTTGTTTTGTTTCAATAATTTTTAAGCAATGAATCATCTGATTCTTTAATATTTTTTGGCCTTTCAAAAGTTTTAATATTTGAATTTTTGAATTATTTTTTTACAATATTTGAAACTGTCTAACTAATTTTTTGTAAGTCATTGCACATTCAAGCAATGTCTTCTTCATCAAATTGTAATACAAATTAACGTCATACAAGAGCAAATCATGCAATAGTATAATTTCTTAATCAATTTAAGATTTTATAAAATTATTTTAGTCTACCTCAAAAATAGGTAGGTTTCTGTGCATAACACGGGCTAGCGACTAGTATATCATTAATACCAAGTAATAAAGATTTATTTGATCCACCCCCTTTGTCTACTTGTCTTGAGGTTCCCAGTTCTTCTCCACTATATCTTCCGTTGGAACAAAATGCTTGTTCTTCTCCTGATCTTTTTATCGTTCTCTAAAGATCATTATGACTATGAAAATAAACCGTTAAATTAAACATGCCAATCTTTACTGACTGTCATTGTCGATTTTGGACAATTTCCCCCACATCGATCAATAGTTCCAATTTATATTTTCTATAATTTTTTTTTTCAGCCTCTATGTTTGAGTTTTTATAATTAATGCCAAAATGTTTCAATCTATATATTATTTAGGTTAAAATGCAAAGCGTACTCTCTAAGTTTGACTAAAATACATTTAGTTCTTTAACTTTACTTTTGTATAATTGAGTCCTCTAAGTTTCAAAGTTATTCAATTCAAAAATTTTGTCCAATTTGTTAAAAAAATTGCCTTTAAGTATGAAATTAACTGATGTAAAAAGATTTTTTTGAAACACATTCTTACATAAAAAAATCTATAAAATAATTTTAAAGATTTTTTTTCATATGAAAATAATATATTTTTTAAGGAAAATTGTTTAACAAATTTGGATAGAATGTTTGAATTGAATAAATTTAAAATTTAAAAGATGTATTTAAACAAAAGTAAAATTAAAGAACTGAAATGAAAATTCACAACTGTCTAGAAGTAAAATGCATTAAAAAAAGAGAGGTATTTAATTGGTCATATTGAGATATGTAAAAGTCATTTTGTTTTTGTTAAGTTTTTTAAACCCCTTAAAACAACCAGTTTAACTTAGTTATTTAGCCAAGTTATTAACTTAGGTAAATTATGCAGATCTAGGTTAACACAAAACAATCATATCATATAAAGCAGCGGAAATATAAAGAACACAATGATATGATGACCCAGGAAAACCAAAGCGGTAAAAAACCTGGGAATGATGTAACCTAGCTATTCTTAAGGTAAAACTGAATCCACTATGAAAGAATCGAAGTTTGTACAATAGTGACTTAGACCACTAGCACCCTATCGCTACCTACCAATAGAAAACTTACTGACACGACCACGTGTAAGCTCCAGACCACGAACTCCTTCTTTCTTGGATTCTCAATAACCACAAGCACTCTTGCTTGTATATCTTTAAGCTCTTGAATCTGCAACTGAATTGATCACCAAGCTCTTGAAGAAATCTCTTTCTTGATAATCCTAAGTTTGTGTGAAGGCAAGCACCTCTTAGATCTCACACGAAATTCACACAAACAGCAATATGAGCAACCTTAGAGAGCTTTTGGGTACAAAACCCTAGATCCACAAAAGAGGCACAATATGCACTCTAATCTCTCTAAAAAGCTCTGAAAACCCTCTCTAGGGTTAGCTTATAATGTCCTTTAAATACTGGAAAAAACGGCTTGCAATTTGGGTTTCAAACGATCAAGTTATGGGCTTTTTACGTTTGCTGATTTTTGCTAATCTGCGACTTTCAACTGATCGAATCTAATTTTTGATCGATTGAACACTGTAGCAATTGAGTAGTAATTTCCTGCAATTACTTGATTCCAAACTTAATATAAACCAAATTTTGAGCAAGTCTAAATTTAGACTAAATGTTTTTATCATGGTTTGCCAACATATACAAATTGAAGTTTTAATACATTAGTCCCTAAGTTCTTAGAATCTAATAATCTCCCCCTTTGGTAATCCGTGACAAAACACATACCAAAACAAAAATGCTCAAAGTTTCAAAACAGCCCATTACAACAAAATGCCCAAAAACAATTCAACCTAACTACTATCTATCAATTGCAAGTGTAGACAGCAGCACAATTGAATCAACCTGTATATTCCTGAAACACTTAACAAACACATAAACACATGTGTGAAAAATACAAGTAACATAGCATAACTTCTTGATTTCACATAAACATAAACTACAAGACATATATTATGAATAACCTCATGTATATAGATCAATATACAATGTAGCACAATGTGAAACAAGAAACAAATAAGCAAAGTATCTCCCCCTTTCAAAAACAATTTCAACTCCCCCTAAACAAAACAAACAGAATTCCCACATTTCATCTATTTCTCCCCCTTTTTGTCACGTATTGACAAAGACAACTCAAACAAAAAGTAAACAGAAAACATACGCAACAAAGGATAAGAAAAAATAGAGAATAATGGGAACACAAAACAATTCAACTCTATAGAAAATAAAGACAACTCCCCCCTATGGACAACAAAGGTTAAAAACAAGCTTCTCCCCATATAAAAATAGGAAAAACAAAGCAAGTTTTGGGGAAAATATAGGAGATGGGGATAAATAAAAAGACACAAAACAAACTCAAAAAAAAAATTAAGGATTCACTTGAAGAAATATATTCTCTCCTTCAATATCTGCAAGCTTGACACTATGTGACCCATAAATAGTTGCAGGAGTAGAGAAAATATTTGCACATTGATGATCTATCATAACTCTTTAGAAAAATATTTTCTACAATTCACACATAAAAATAACATATACTAAAAAGTACGTAACTCAAAAATTAATCAATCAATTTTTAAATCAAGTTGAGTATCCAATTTAGCAAAATATATGTATGTTATGTGTGAAAACAATGAGAGTTAAGACTACAAAACTGCAAGATGGATACAAAAAACAATGTAATGCATGTGAATCATAAACACAAATGATGCGTGAAAAAAAATTTGGTCAAAAACTTAGAAACTGAAAATTTTTCAGTTTCGATCGATCGAGCATCGATCAAATACCAATCGAGTCAGACAGAACTTAACCAAAAATTTTAACGCATTTTCGATCGGTCGAGAGACGGATTCCATCGATCAAAAATCTGGAAAAATCAGTTTTTTGAAAAACATAGCATGTTAATGTAGAAACTCCTCAAAGCACAATATATCATAAATGAAATGCATGAGTATGAAATTAAAAGTTTTTCAAAAATACTAGAATTCAACCCATATCTTCAAAAAAAAGTTTTTAATCATCAAAAACACAATTTTCGCCAACCCTTAACCATATTTTGCATCAAAGACCATAGAACTCATAATCTTGGATGGCCACAACAAGATCACACACAATATCATATACTAAGTTTAACAAAGAGTAACTTGTATAGTGTGTGCAACTAGCAAAAGTTTGAGATACATGTAAGGAGATATGTAGATAGTAATTAATCACAATTTCTACCAAATTCATCACATAAAGTTGAAAGAGACTATCACTTAAAGAGTTACATCATATAACTCTCACATCTCCTAGAATAAAAATTTGCAATTATGTAAATTTCTTGATTTGTCTCATAATGTACACACCAATTTTATTTAATTAGAAACTTATTAAGAATATGCTGGGATAATGTACACACCAATTTTATTTGATTGAGTTAATTATAGTCCAATAATGAACACACCAATTTTAACATTTAAACCGAGGCTACACCTTATGTTCTTTTTGTGCATGTGCTACACTTTCTCGAGCACACAATCTTACGATATGCACTAAGGTGTTCATGATTGGCTAGTAAACAGTGGTGAGATGGTTATTTATGCCTTTCTCATTAAGTTCAAGTCTGACAATCAAAAGCAAGTGATTTCAAGATCAAGATCATGTGATAAAAAAAAACTATAAACATCTTCCCACACTACATGCACTACAAAACTCAAACTAGTAAAGTGTAATAAAATAAGCTCATCCAAGGTAAACAAGGTACATAAACATGTTATGTAAAGATAATATGGCCAACCTTGATTACACATTCATGATGTGTAATACAAAAGAAATAAAAATCTTTTTGGTTTAATAAACATTTATGATTAAAACTAAAAGCACACATTATGCTAAAAGAACAATGCAAATGCAATGCATGACAATGCTAAACTAAGCTATAGAGGGTACAAAAAAAGAAATATCAATTTCTTAATTAACCCTTGAATACATGTACAAACTAGTACATACTCACACAAAATCAAAAAATAGCTTAACACTTATATAACACATACTATTCAAGTTTCTCCACAATGTTAAGCATGTTCTAAATCAAGAGAGAGATATTATAATTTATGTAATCCTCAAAACAAATAAAACAAGACACAAAATAAAATATATTTGTCTTTTTAAAATTTTTCAATGTTTTTGGATTTTTGAATAAACTGAACAACCTAAGGAAATAAAACAACCAAAAACTAAAAGAAAACATGTCCACAATTAATTGAAAGAATTAAATTAAGAACAAGTAAACAACACTCACCTTAGAGAATTTTTTCTCATCCATATAGCACAAGTCTTTGGCTTTGTAGGTGAAAATCCATGAGAAGCAGAGTGTATTTGAGGGATTACACCAATCTTCTGAGAAAGACTAAAATCCTGCAATTTCCTTTTACGAGCCAACAAGCTTAAATTTTTCAAAAGAATGTGAAACAATTTTTTTAGACTTATGGCAGGAAAAATATCATCACATATCCTAGATTGAAATACAGAATTTTTAAATTTCAATTTATGACAATTAGAACAAATGTGACTGGAGACACCACAAAAGTGACAAACAGGAACAAATTTAGGAATTTCAGTATTCCTAACTGACAGGCCACAAACGCGTTGACCTCTTGTGATAAATTACGTTGATTAATTAGCCAAGTTATTAATTAATCAATTTAACATGCAATATCACGTGGCAGCACAAAAAAATCACCAAAACTAAGTTATGCAGTGGAAAATAAATGACACGGTGATTTGTTTACGAATGGGGAAAACCTTACGGCAAAAACCCCACCGGGTGATTTAAGGTCACCACTCCCGAAACTCCACTATTATCACAACAAGCAGTTACAAGTAAGGAATCCCAAGTACCTCACCAACCTACAGTTGAACTCTTACCCCAATACCCAATTAGACTTGTTTTGTAGTGACAGTTTCTCCTTTCAATGCACGGCTCCCAAGTACGTGACTAACCAATTTGATGCGCGGATCCCAGTACGCGACTTACTCCTTTGCACGAATCCCAGTACGTGACTCACTCACCAACTTGAGGAAGAAGAATGTTGGCTGCAAAGTTCTTCACTTCATACACACGATGAAGATCAAGAAGCACTTGGTTACAAAACCCTAAGGCGCAAAGACGCAGTAGCTTCTTTCAGAGAGAATTAGGCTTCGGTCACCTTTTGCATATGTTCTCCTTGTATTTTCTTATGTGACGGCCTCAAAAATATGCCTTATATATGCCTAGGGTTGTGAGAAAAGAAACCCTACAAAAATACAAAAGCTTGGCCCAAAAATCAGATCTGGAAAACTGAATTCCCGTAACCTCGATAGATACCTCGATCGATCGGGCAGCTGTCGAGCCTCATTAAATCTCGATAGATACCTCGATAGATAGCTCGATAGATAGCTATCTGTCCAGCAGCTATCTGCAGGTGTCCAGCAGCAATCCGCCAGGTGTCCACCAGGTGTCCAGCTTTAGTACACACCTTTTCTTCACTTGTTTCTTGGTCCAATCTTCATGACTTTAATACTAGACTTGAACAACATGTTCTTTGAAGTATTAAACACATCTTAGATCTACCTAAATATAAGTAAAGTGCGTTTTGTCAAAGGATTAGCCAACTACATAAAATAGCGACATATGTTAACAAACTTGAACTACATATGTCCTAACAATCTCCCCCTTTGGCAATCCGTGACAAAACCACAACATACAAATGAAGATATGAGAGAAGTCATAAATCACTCAACTCATACTCACTTGTTACATACAGTAAAATCTATCCTAACACAAACTCTTGAAAAAATTTGCAAGAAGAGAGTTCATGGCATGGAAGACTTTGACAACCTGTATTTCTGAAACACTTTAAACAAAACTCATCAAGGCATCTTTGTGTGAAGCAGAAATAATAGATTGCATACAAATAAAGAAACATGTGTATAAAGATAGAAAAGAAACAACACATGTAGAGATAGGTGAAACATACATCATCATATATATACCACTTGATAAATACCATGTTGTATGTAAAAATGGTCACAAGACCTAGGTACATGAACAAGGAGATAAACACTCCCCCTAACAAGATGAAACACAACTCCCCCTTACAAGGGCATGTATTTCTCCCCCTAACTTGTAGAATCTTAAAGAAAGAAACCACAAATTCTCCAATTTCTCCCCCTTTTTGTCACGATTGACAGAGGGTACCGAGAAACATAAAGATGATCAAGGATGATCAAGGGGGCATAAAGAATCCATAAAAATGCATGAATGTAATGAAACAATATGCTATGGATGACAAGATAAGAGAAACATGCAAACCATGTGAAAAACAATGCATGCAGAGAATCTCGATCGATCGAGAGGTATCGAGGAGCTATCGAGAAGACCTCGATGGATCGAACAGCTATCAAGAAGCTATCGAGGAGACAGAAAGTTTCTCGATCGATCCAGCAGGTGTCGAGGTATCTGTCGAGACTGCGATAAGAAAGAGTCTAAGGATCTCGACAGATAGCTCATGTGTCGAGAGGTATCGAGGAGGTGTCGAGATGCCTTTAAAAGCAGTTTTTCAAAAGAGGAAAAACACAGACATGAATGCAATCATGCATGCAACTCAACCAAAGATACAATCAATACATTAAGCTCTCAAAATCATATCTCAACAAGAAAATTGATGCACATGTATCTCAAAACACGCACACACACACTAAACAAGTCTAACCAATTTTATATTTCAAAAACAAGTTAAGACAGTTTAGTGAGCATACATTAAAGCATGTAAACCTTGTGATGGCCAAATCACATTGTACCTGTACATGTATCAAGAATAGCAAAGAGTATTGCGTGTCGTGTGTGGAAACATCGCAAGATTGCATAAGTGTCTCAATGTTATGACGATTTGAGATATGAGAAAATCACTTTAACTCACACACAATCATAACCGTTTGATGGGGACTATCACCTTCGAGGTACATCCTATAACTCCCACATCTCCTAGAAAACACGCTTGCAACCATATTTTAAAGCATTTTTAATCTTTTTGCTTTTTATTTCTTTGCATATTTTCTTTTAACAAGCATATCATGCATGGGCATACAAGAGAAAGAAAAGAAATACCTAATGATGTTAAGCTTTTGACACTGCACTTTTGCTATGCCAAAGCATACAGGTGTCATTGACATTGCACTTTTGCTATGCCGAAGCATACAGATGTCATATTATGATTGGCGAGTAACAGTGGTGAGATGGTTATTTATGCCTTTCTCTTAGGATTTTCTAGTTCAACCCGTCAAAAAGAGTGATATGAGTGTTAAGAAGAAGAGATCACTTAACCTTACTCATCACAAATAAAGAGCTACAAAGCTCACTCGCTTAGTTGTGCAGAAGAATGCTCATCTACGCTATAAGTGATACAAAGTTTAGAAAACTCTGTTTCCATGGCCATATCAAATGTTCACATGAACTAATGCACACTAACTCACACTGTTTTTGTATTTTTCAATTTTTCAGATTTTTTTTTATTTATTTTTATCAGAAAAGCAAAAATAAAACACAAAACTGAAAACACACAAACAAAAACAGACAAACCTCATGAAAGCATGAAAGAATGATGCATATGCATGAAGGCATGATAGAAGGATGCATATGCATGATAGCATGATTTCAAAAGCAGAAAAGAAATCAAGCACAGAGAGTCCTACTTAAGATAGAAAGAATTAAAGCAGAGGACAAACAGAAAAGACAATTAAGTCTTAGGCTCCTTTCTCACCCACACAGCACGAGTCTTTGGCCGTGAAGATGAAAAGGCACATGTCCTAGTATGACTACTAAAGGATATAGAAGAATTAAAATTCTCCTGAAATTGAGTTAAAAAGCTCAAGGCTTTTAATAACTCTCCAAACAAAGGTGTAGGTCCTTGAGAGAAAACCTGTGACTGTTTGGACAATTGCTTATGAGGATACAACTTAAAGCATTTAGGACGAGTGTGTCCAGAAACACCACAATGGTGACAAACATGAGCAGTTTTAGAGCTACTCGGCTTCCTAGAAGGAGGTCTAACCTTAGAGGTTGACAGAGTCCTCAGCTTAGGACAATCAGGCCTAATATGACCAACAATGTGACAATGATAACAAGTGGGGACAAACACAAATTTATCATCCAACCTAGGAGGAGTTTTAGACATAGGTTTAGAAACTTCAGCGTTAACATCAGTTTGTTTACCTTTATCTATCCTAGCAATATTAGCCTTCAACTCTTCATTATTCCTTTTGAATGGGGGAATATAAAAATCCTTTTCTTTTGAGTTAGGCTCAACAACAAGTTTGGCACTAGTTAATTTTTCAACTTCAGTTTTAAATTCAACTAGTTGCTCTTCCAAACTCTTAATTTTGTCCACCTGAGATGAAATTTGATTTTTAAAATTCTCATTCAAATTAGTAGCTTCATCCAATTTTGCAATCAAATCATCTTTTTCAAGCTTAACCTTTTTAAATTTAGCTTTTAATTTTGTAGAACACTCAAGAGATTTCATACAAAAATTATAAAGCTTGCAATAGGCATCATGAATATCATCATCATCATTCAACACAAGATCATGCAAATCAAAACAATCAAGAGTTTCCATGACAACAGGGGTCAATGGATCACACATCAAAGATTAAAACCTAATCAGAGTGTGCCTGCTCTGATACCACTTGACAGGCCACAAACGCGTTGACCCCTTGTGATAAATTACGTTGATTAATTAGCCAAGTTATTAATTAATCAATTTAACATGCAATATCACGTGGCAGCACAAACAAATCACCAAAACTAAGTTATGCAGCGGAAAATAAATGACACGGTGATTTGTTTACGAATGGGGAAAACCTTACGGCAAAAACCCCACCGGGTGATTTAAGGTCACCACTCCCGAAACTCCACTATTATCACAACAAGCAGTTACAAGTAAGGAATCCCAGATACCTCACCAACCTACAGTTGAACTCTTACCCCAATACCCAATTGGACTTGTTCTGTAGTGACAGTTTCTCCTTTCAATGCACGGCTCCCAAGTACGTGACTAACCAATTTGATGCGCGGATCCCAGTACGCGGCTTACTCCTTTGCACGAATCCCAGTATGTGACTCACTCACCAACTTGAGGAAGAAGAATGTTGGCTGCAAAGTTCTTCACTTCATACACACGATGAAGATCAAGAAGCACTTGGTTACAAAACCCTAAGGCGCAAAGACGCAGTAGCTTCTTTCAGAGAGAATTAGGCTTCTGTCACCTTTTGCATATGTTCTCCTTGTATTTTCTTATGTGACAGCGTCAAAAATATGCCTTATATATGCCTAGGGTTGTGAGAAAAGAAACCCTACAAAAATACAAAAGCTTGGCCCAAAAATCAGATCTGGAAAACTGAATTCCCGTAACCTCGATAGATACCTCGATCGATCGGGCAGCTGTCGAGCCTCATTAAATCTCGATAGATACCTCGATAGATAGCTCGATAGATAGCTATCTGTCCAGCAGCTATCCGCAGGTGTCCAGCAGCTATCCGCCAGGTGTCCACCAGGTGTCCAGCTTTAGTACACACTTTTTCTTCACTTGTTTCTTGGTCCAATCTTCATGACTTTAATACTAGACTTGAACAACATGTTCTTTGAAGTATTAAACACATCTTAGATCTACCCAAATATAAGTAAAGTGCGTTTTGTCAAAGGATTAGCCAACTACATAAAATAGCGACATATGTTAACAAACTTGAACTACATATGTCCTAACACTAACAACAAATCTAATCTCAGATTTTGGTTTTTGCCTTAACAAAGAATAATTTGGTCTAATAAGACCAACAACACCACAAAGGTGATAAGTAGGCACAAATATAGATTTCTTATGCACACAAGCAATAGGTTTAGACATAAATTTAGAAACTTCAGCGTCTATATCAAAACTTTTACCTTTGTCTAACCTAGCTAAATAAGCATTTTCTTTATTATTCCTCTTGAAAGGAGGGATATAAACTTTCTCAGTTTTAGGCTTAAGAGAAACAGAAACACTTCTGTTATCAACAACAAACTTGGTACTAGTCAAATTTTCAATTTTAGCTTTAGATTCAACTAACTCTTATTCCAAGCTTTTCATCTTCTCATCTTGAGAGGAAATTTGATTTCTCAAAAATTCATTCTTTTTATTAGATTCATCTAATCTAACAACCAATTCCTCTTTTTCAAGATTAGCCAATTTTAACTCTTCCTTGAATTTCTTAGCAATTTTCAAAAATTTTAATAATTCCTTATGGAGAGTTTCACAGGCATCAATAAAATCAACAGAAATAACAATGTCATTTTTATTTAAAACATCACAGTCAAAAACAGTAAGGCACTTGATATTATCCATGATAACAGGGGTCAAGGATCAGCTTAGAAATCAAAAGATCTACAATAAAAGAGCTCCCTGCTCTGATACCACTTGTTAAGTTTTTAGACCCCTTAAAACAATCAAATTACCCTAGTTATTTAGCCAAGTTATTAACTTAGGTAAATTATGCAGATATAGATTAACACAAAACAATCATATCATGTAAAGCAGCGGAATTATAAAGAACACAATGATATGATGACCCAAGAAAACCAAACCAGTAAAAAACCTGGGGAGGATTTAACCTAGCTATTCTCAAGGTAAAACTAAATCCACTATGAAATAATCGAAATTTGTACAATAGTGACTTAGACCACTAAAATCTTATTGCTATCCACCAATAGAAAACTTACTGAAACGACCACGTGCAAGCTCCGAGACTACGGACTCCTTTTTTCTTGGATTCCCAGCAAGCACAAGCACTCCCGCTTGCATATCTTTAAGCTCTTGAATTTACAACTGAATAAATCACCAAGCTCTTGAAGAAATCTCCTTCTTGATAACCCTAAGTTTGTGTGAAGGCAAGCACCTCTTAGATCTCACGCGAGATTCACACAAACAGCAATATGAGCAACCTTAGAGAGCTTTTGGGTACAAAACCCTAGATCTACAAAAAAAGGCACAAGATGTACTCTAATCTCTTTAAAAAGCTCTAAAAACCCTCTCCAGAATTAGCTTATAATGTCCTTTAAATACTGGAAAAAATGGCTGGCGATTTGGGCTTCAAACGATCAAGTTATGGGCTTTTTATGTTTGCTGATTTGCGACTTTCGACTGATCGAAACTAATTTTCGATCAATCGAACACTGTAGCAATTGAATAGTAATTTCCTACAATTACTTGATTCCAAACTTAATTTAAACCAAACTTTGAGCAAGTCTAAACCTAGACTAAATGTTTTGAACATGGTTTGCTAACATATACAAATTAAAGTTCTAATATTTTAGTCCCTAAGTTCCTAGAACCTAACAGTTTTATTTTTAGTTTTATTTTTTTTTAAGGGTGAAAAAAAGTCATTTTGTTGAGAATGCATTTTTCAAAGAGCATTGTTAATGAGTTACAGGAGTTTAACTAGAGATAATTTTAAGTGGATAAAGTGAATTTTTAAATCATGGATATGTATTTGTAACATTAGATAATGTGTGGGTGTGTCATTTAAGGATTAAAGAAAGAACCTCATACCATATTATGGGGTAAGAAAATTATGCGGCATGAAAATCAAAGGGAGGGATAGAAAGAGAGTACGGCAATCCTCCGACAAAAGAGGTATGGTAAAAAAGTCCAATTTCTTCACCTAACGCTGTCAGCCAACGCTTTTTCAAAAAGGATGGCCTCCCCCACTTCACCTTGAAATTTCAATGAGTCCAATTTCCTCCTCCAATTTAGGTCTCTCTTCTACTCAGATTTTGCTTCCAAATTCCAATTCCTTGTTGGGATTCTTCTAGTATCCACTCATTGTGGGGTCTCTCTTCTACTCAGATTTTGCTTCCAAATTCCAAATCCTTTTTGGGATTCTTCTAGCATCCACCGATTTGAAACGGTAAACAATGGTTTTGATGGTGAAGAAATGCCCATTTGAGGGAATAAGTTTTTAGAACCATATTTGTTCTTGATTTTTACAAAATTCTACTCTTCTGATCTTGATCTTTTAGAGTTTTTTATTTTTACTTTTATGTTTGTAACTATAATAACGGAGATGACTTCAAGTAGGTAAATAAAGTGAACCTTTTTAAATTTAAGCAATATCAAAAGAAATCATAACTAATTCAAAAAAAGAAAAAAAAAAAAAAAAAAAAAAAAAAAGAAGAAGAACAAGAAGCATAAAGGTCTTCATAGTGTCAATTTGCACATGCAAGATTTGACTTTTGGAATAATGTAATTGCATGCCTCCAATAGGAAATTTAAACCAACCTTATACAACACCGAAAGTGTCCTCTTAGATTTCCACTATCCTATCTACATTTCTTGTATATATAATCTCAACACTTTACATGAGGTGTCCATGTTTTTGAAGAACATTCCCCATTTTAAGACGCTGACACATGATGTTAACGTGTATGAAAAGTGTGCAATTTGAGTGTCTTAAAAAAAAAAAAAGTATTTCTAAAAAAAATAATAAATAAAAGGTTAAAATGCAAATTGCACCCTTTAAATTTGGTTGAAATTCATTTTAGTTTTCTAAGTTTACTTTTGTTCAATTGAGATCTTTAAGTTTCAAATTTATTCAATTCAATCATCCTGTCCAATTTTATTATAAAATTGTCATTAAAAATATTTTTATCATATGAAAATAAACTACAAAAATATTTATAGATTTTTTTATGTGAATTTATTTCAAATAATCTTTTTTATTAGTTAATTGCATACTCAGCAAGAATTTTTTAACAGAATTGGAAAAATTATAAAGAATTGTATGTCCTTAAACTTATTACTGTAGTATCAATCATGATTGTTGATATGGTTTGCAACAATTGTCAACTCACTAATAAGATGTTGGCGCGTCAACAGAGGAATATGAGTTAGTAACACTTATAGGAAATTAGGATCCTCTCAATCTCACAATTCTCACTTGAAGTAGTGAGCATCCATCTTACCACTAAGATTGTATATTCAAGATATAACCATGTATAGAGTGTCACATGAAATTTTAAATGACGGGTCATTGGTTAGATTTCAAATGGAGAGGATAGAATGTTCTACTAATTTTATTTTAAAAAACTAACAAATTGATATAGCAATGAATTATTAGTGCCACATCAATAATATTATAAATCAGTTTCTTAATTATTTATTTATTTTATTTTTAAAAAATTGACACGTCTATTTGTAAGGGTTATATAATAAAAGTTGTAGTGTCCCTAACTTTATTTGACAATTAAGGACAATGACTTTCTTTTATAATTTAAAAAAAAACTAGTAATATGGCCATACAATGCATGACTTAATTAAAATTTAGTTATGAATAAATATTTGAATTACATTAATAATTAGTGAGTCACTTAAAATTTTAATTTTTGTTACAGATCATACATTTATTCTATATTGTAAATTTAACATGTTAGTTTTTTTCTTCTTTGCCTCACTTTCTTTGTAGCCAAAACATACCCACAAACTTAGAAGTTAGAAGCTCAATTCCGCTACGATGGTTTCCACCCTCTTCACCTTGTCAGTTTGAGTGTGTCACTGACTCCATTCCTACCAAGGTGACTAGCGAAATGAATGAAGATCTGTCTAGAGCTTTTACCAGAGAAGAAGTGGTCACAGCTCTCAAACAAATTCATCCCACAAAATCGCCAGGCCCTGATGGTATGTCTGCACTTTTCTTTCAAAAGTACTGGAGTATTGTAGGAAATAACATTTGAAACATGGTTCTAAACGTTCTCAACTCTGGCATATCTGTATCTGAAATCAATAAAACTAATATTGTTCTGGTGCCAAAAGTCAATAGTCCTCAAAATATGTCTGACTTTAGACCAATTAGCATCTGCAATGTAACTTACAAACTCATCTCAAAAATGCTAGCTAATAGGCTTAAGGCTGTCCTTCCCCATATTATTTCAGAAAATCAAAGTGCATTTACAGGGGGTAGGCTAATCACTGACAACGTCTTAGTGGCATATGAGGTTATGCATTTTCTAAAACAGAAGAGAAGTGGGGCTGATTGTTTTTTGGCTGCCAAATTAGACATGAGTAAGGCTTTTGACAGAGTTGAATGGGTTTTTATTGAAAAAGTCATGAGGAAGTTGGGCTTCAATGAAGGTTGGATCAATTTGGTGATAAAATGCATTTCCTCTGTATCGTATTCAGTCATTCTTAATGGCACGGCTCATGGCAACATTATACCTACTAGGGGTCTCAGGCAAGGTGATCCACTCTCCTCGTATTTATTCCTGCTGTGTGCGGCGGGTCTCTCAGCCCTTATTCATGATGCAGCTAGGTCCAGAAAGCTGAATGGCATTTCCATATGTAGGGGTGCCCCAAAAATCACCCATCTATTTTTCGCGGATGACAGCCTCCTCTTTTGTAGAGCAAATCTGGAAGAATGCAACACGTTGAAGGAAATTCTTGGAACCTATGAATCTGCCTCGGGACAGAAAATTAATGCCAATAAATCCTCTGTTTTCTTCAGCAATAACACGCCCTATATACTTAAAGAGGAGATCCTAAACATTCTTAGGCCTATGCAAGATACAAGACATTCCAAGTACCTTGGCCTTCCTTCCATGATTGGCAGATCAAAAAAGCTTATTTTTGTTGATATTAAGGAAAAGGTCTGCAAGAAGTTGGCTGGCTAGAAAGGAAAATTACTCTCTTCGGGGGGTAAAGAAGTTCTTATCAAAGCTGTTGCCCAGGCAATCCCCACTTACACAATGAGCTGCTTCCAGATTCCAAAAAGTCTTTGTGAAGACCTTGAAAAAATGATGAAGAACTTCTGGTGGAGGCAGAAGCATCAGGAAACCAAAATGGCTTGGGTGAGTTGGAAGACAATGTGTAAAACTAAGTCCCTTGGTGGTATGGGCTTCAGGAACTTACAAGCCTTCAACCTGGCTATGCTTGCAAAACAAGTTTGGCGTATTCTCTCAAACCCATCCTCTCTGGTTGCTCGTATCCTTAAAGCGAAATATTTCCCGTTCAATGACATTCTCCATGCGGAATTGGGGAGCAGCCCCTCCTTCACTTGGCGCAGCATCTTTAACAGCCTAGATGTCATTAGAAATGGTACGTGGTGGAGAGTTGGAATGGGCGCTTAATCCACATTTGGGAGGATAAATGGCTCTCAACCCCTACAACTTTCAAAGTTATCTCACCCCCTAGCGTCCTTGTTGAGTTCCCAATGGTCTCCTCCCTCATCGACCCGGTGACCAAGTGGTGGAATGTCGAGACTGTCTGTGCTCTCTTCTTGCCTTTTGAAGCAGCGACAGTCTTAAAGATTCCCCTAAGTTACAACCTGCCTGAGGATAAGCTCATCTGGATTGGGGACAAAAGAGGTGAATTTTCAGTCATAAGTGCTTATTTTATTGCATCAAATCTCTTGGAAAAGAAGGATAAGGGGGAATGTTCCAATGGAAACCCAAATGCTCAACTTTGGAAGAAACTGTGGTCACTCAAACTTCCTGCAAAAATCAAGATCTTTTCATGGAGAGCATGTGTGAATGGTCTACCCGTACTTACAAAATTAGCTGCTAGAGGTTTGCAAATCTCCTGTGATTGTCCCATCTGTGGTGAAGAACCAGAAACTCTTCTGCATGCCTTAATTTCCTATGATTATGCCCTCTCTGTTTGGTCCCTTTGGCAGGACTGCCCTTTGGAATCTTTGTTAAAGACTAAAGATTTTGCTGACCTGATGCATCAAATATGCTCTTGTTCCACGGCTGGTCATCTTGAACTATTCTGCTCTATCTGCTGGTCTATCTGGTATAATAGGAACCTATGTGCTCACGGTGAAGATAGGCTGGCTCCTCTGCAAATTTTGGAAATGGCTAGAAACACCACTGAAGACTTTTAGGAGGCCTATAATATGAATTTTTCTCCTATGCAGCCTATGCAAGGTGGCTGGGCCGTGCCACCTGGAGGTTTCTTCAAAATAAATGTGGATGGTGCCGCATCCATTGATGGCCTTGGGACCTCTAGAGTTGGTGCTATAATTCGGGATGAGGAAGGCAAGGTGATTGCAGCCCTCTGTAAAGCTCTTCCCTTGCATTACCTGGCTGAATTGACTGAAGTTTTCGCATTGGAGCAAGGAGTCCTCCTGGCCCAAGAAATGACCCTCTCCAATGTCATCTTCGAATCAGATGCGTCCTCAGTGATCCAAGCTGTCTCCCAAGGCTTCTGTGGTGGTGAGTTAGGTCACTTGATTCAAGGTATTTTGCTGGCAAAATCCTCCTTCGCCCACTGCACTTTCCAGCATGTGAAAAGGATTTACAACAGGGCTGCTCATTAGCTAGCCCAATTAGCTAAATGTAATCAAGTCAATATGGCATGGAAAGGTGTTACTCCGCCTATTTTAGAACATTTGATTCAATCAGGCCTTGGTTAATTCTCATGCTTGTATCTGGTGCTGTTGTACTCTTATCTTTGTTTATTGAAATTATATCTCCCTTCAAAAAAAAAAAAAAAAAATTCACTTAAAATAATTCATAAAAAATAATAATAATAATCAAATCACTAAATCAAACTTTGCAAATAATAAATAAATAAACAGGAAGAAAGAGAAATGTAGATAAGATTTGATTGACCATTCCATTTTTTTCATTGTACCAATGATTAAGTAAACTAATTAAATTCAAAACCCAATACCTCAATTTAACTCTTACATTTTCCAACAAACCAAAATAAAATTCGCATAAAAGAATTTATTTAAAAAACCACAAACAATTTTAAAAAATCAATCAAATTTACATAGTTCCCTTAGATGAAAGGAGTTCATAACAATTTTCCATTCCAAAGGTTCTGTTACTTCTCTTAGCATGTACTCTATTCCAAGAAGAAAGTGAGTAAGGTTTAGAGGGTGAGTTTATAAGATTTATGTAGTGGTGGCAGAGATAGATTTGGAAACCTTTAAGTGACTTAGAGGCTGTTTGGATGTGTGGCATCCATAACTCATAACTCTGTTTCAATAGCTCATAACTCAAAAATTGTAGAACCCATAGCTGAAAAGTCCGTTTGGACTACATAATTCTATTTTCAATTTTTTGTTTCCATCACTCAATTAGCTGTTTTTAATTTCCATAACTCTGTTTTCAATGGTGTTTTTGTAATTAAACATACATGAAGGGACCCACTAGTCAGGTCAGTCGCACCTTTTGACCATTTTTTTCCTTTCTTCTCCACTTTTCTTTCTTCTCCTGGGTTCAGTCAGTTTGCTTTTCCTTTTTTTTTTTTTTTGGTTCTTCATCACCTCTAATTTTCGGTCTTTAGTTCTTTCTTTTTTTCTTTTTTTCTTCTTCTTTCACTGGGTTCGGTTTTCTTGGTTTTTTTTTTCCTTCTTCTTTCATTGGGTTCGGGTTTCTGGGTTTCTTTTTTATTTTATTTTTTAGTTCTTCATCACCTTTAATTTTCGGTCTTCAATTCTCTTCTTTTCTTTTTTTTTTTTCTTCTTCTTCTTTCATTGGGTTCGGTGAGTTTGGGTACTGGGGGAAAAAAAAAAAAAAAGCTACACCGAGTGACAGGTCTGGGGCCCACACAGTGTGAAAAATATTGAGTGATGACAAGTGAGTGATGGTGCCAAATGGGTAGTGTATTTTAAAGTGATGAGTGATGAGTGACGAGTGATAAGTGATGAGTGATGAGTGACGAGTGACAAGTGACGGAAATTGAGTGATGAAAAAAAAAAAACATCCAAACAAGCCCTTAGCCTGTTTGGATGAGTGGGTTTTTGGATCATATCACTCAGTTTTCATAACTGACTTCTCAAAACACGTGGGTCCCACAAAAAATTTTGTGTTTGACTTGGTTTTCAACACTTGTTTCCATCACTCAAAACTCAAAAATTTGAGTTAGAGTGATGGAAACAAGAAACAGAAAATGGGTGTTTTCAAAAACTGATAACTGAGTTATGAGTTTTGAAAACTGAGATATGAAACCTGAGCTATCTCTAAACCAAACAAGCCTTTTAAAGACCATTACCTAACGAAAAGAGAAAGAGAGAGAGAGAGAGAGAGAGAGATTTAGAAGACAAATGGACGTGTACTACAATTTCATTATATTTTTTTGGCTTTTTTTGTTAATTAGTAGTTTGATAGCCATTCTAAAATACTATTAAATATACATATATTTTTTTTAACAGTATTATTAAATATATTCTTAAGACTTAACTTTATTAATTTTTTTAGAAGGATTATTAACTTGATTTATAAATTGGTTTTAAAAATATTATTAAATTATATCAATTTTTTTTTTTGTAACTAAGAGGTAGAGGAGTCATTTTAATCATACTTTTATATAATTTAATATTTAATTTTACAGGAATTCTCACTCCCCAAATTCTTCGCCTGTTTCTCAATATATATATATATAGCAAAAAGATTAACATGTACCAATAGTTGTCTATCACGTGGCATTTGAGATGTGCCATTGTTTTATGCATTGTTAAAAAGAAGAAATTACTAGGTTCATCAAAAGGACTGCTAACATGACCTCTCCTGACTTCACAATCAATAAAATACTGTTATTTATATAAATGTGACTTAGCATATTATGTTGCTCTGAGGCAATTGTTTAACGAAAAGGGTACCGAAATATTAGAGCCATATAGAATAGGGTTTTCTCTATTCTTGTGAAAGAGAGAGCTCCATGGGCGTATTCGAGGTTTGGGTTTTGTGAGATTGCCCTTGTGCTATTGTGGTAAAACTCCAGGATGATCGATTCAATGAAGATAAATGCTCTTATTGCCAACACAAAGGTAGTTAAGTTGGATAGAAGTACAAGATTGGTAACTTTAAGTTATGACAGAGAATGGGGAAAATTTTGTTGGTATAACAAGTTTTGGTGAACTTATATTTCATTCTTTTAATGAAAAATTTACTTTCTTATTGATCAATATGTACATATATTGATACGTAAGCAATGTAATTTAATTAATTAGAGAAAATATAAACTTTGAGTTCATGATGATGAATACAAAGGTACAAAACAAAATACAAAAAATATCATATGGCAGGTCGAAGAGAAGCTAGAAACTCAAGGATGGATGAACAATCAGATAAACCCCAATACCTAGACCAATCAAAAAGAGTGTAATTCAGCAAAATAAATAAATAAATAAGAGTGTGTACATACATACGTACATGTGTGTGTGTATATAAAATTCGCTGATTCCTTTCATCCCAATACATGCCATCTTTTTTCAAGGGCACAGAGGCAGACCCTTAAAGCAGAATTTTGAACTAGCTAAACATTAAATAAATAAATAAAGTACTTTTATTATTTATAAGTTACACATTCACCTAGTGGGTCTTCACGACCTCTCCCTCCATCTTGCTATTACAAGGGGAGAAAGTGACATTTGAGCTAGAGCTCATTGGCTTAAGTCAGAACATGACTGATTTAAGCCACCCTCCAAGAAAAGATTAATGATTAATAATCTGAAAATTGTTTCCAAAGGCCTGACAGAAAATTTGTATTTGATAGTTTCTTTTCAACCAGATGCATGAGAAACCAAAAGATCCAATACAACTGTGAGAAAATCTCTATGCCATAAAGTGAGATGGTTAGATACATTTGACAGCATTTAAAAATTCTGTATACAAACTTGTGCATACAATAAACCACAGTAAGAGAAAAAAAAAAAACAAATTAATCTCCAAACCTCAAATTTGTATTTACTGGTACTCTTATTAGCATGCTTTGCCAGTGCCCTAGCTCCATGAGTCAAGTATAACCTTCAACCACTAGCCAATGAGAAAATTTACAATCAAGCCATATATAATTTTCATAAACTAGTCTGTCAAGCCTCTCAGAATAAAGATGAGCAAGAAATATAACTACGAGGTTGTGAAAATATTAGTTTTCTCAACTATTTGACCAACAAAGCATGTGTATAGTTATCACTAAGTTATAACTAAATCCATCCAGGGTAGTCTTTAAGGAATGATGTACAGGAGATGAATCTTACTTATTATGTACTTCTATTAAAGCTCCACGTTCCTACTGCTGTAATTGCTTACAAATTGTCAAATTGGCATAAGAATTTGTTCTTGAATCATTGGTAGTTTTATGTAATGTACATGAAGTATCAAAGGAGAAGATAGAATGCACCTGCAGAATAATTGTCTACAGATTCTGCAATTAGATAAGCTGTTTCGGATTGAGATCAGGTGCAATTGCTATGGATGTAAATTAAAAAAAAAAAAGTAAAAGCAAAAAAGTAAAAAAATTGTTGTGAGAGGGACGGGGGTGAATTGCATGGTGCAATTGCAACAAGCAATTGCACCAGATCTCAGTCCAGCTGTTTCAAGTGCTGTTAGGTAATTATACTTTCAGTGTGATTGTACTTTCAAGTGCTGCAGTATAATTGTATTTTCAAGTACTTTCATCTGCAATTAGATAAGCTGTTTCAAGTGCTGCAATTAGATAATTAGATAAGCTGCAATTGCCTAAGAAGCTCTCCCTTAGAAGCTATTAGGTTTCAGGAGTTAATCGCTGGTTACTGTACTTTCAAAAATCATTCAGAAAAAATCAATTTACATACGCGATAAAAAGGAGAAAAAAGGGGGGGGGAGGAGGAAAGAGAGAGAAATTTCAGGGTCATGGATCCCACCCATTCTTGTTTAAGAGCTAAATCACCAATGCTTATAATTTTCAATTTAAACCATTTTGTTATGAATTTTCAAAATGAAACTTATAAAATGATTGGTCCTAGCTCCACAGCTTAGGTGCTGAGTGTGCAGTGCAGACAAGGCAGAGCTTCTTATCGTCCCTTACAGATAAGATTGATCTTCTTTTATAGCTTAACTGCATAGCTGCTGAAAGGTGGCTTCCTCATAAAAAAAAAAAAAATGAGCCTTTCTTCATTTGACTTGATGATTTAGATGTTAAAAAGTTAAGCTAAGCAGCTCCAAAACGTATAACAGAGAAAGCGGTTCCTAACAAGGCATAAATAAGTCTTCTGCTTGCAGTGCAAAAGACAAGCAATTAATTAAAAGTCATCATCTTACATTGGGCTTACATAGAAGGGTAAATGATGATAGCAAAGTTCATCTTGGTGGGGAGAGTGCATTTGGAATAGTCCCTGTGGTGTGTGTCAGACCAAGAAGGCCTTGAACGCCCCCATAACTCAATACCTGGACAAACCATACAAGTCAGCTTCACATTAGATTGCAAACTTTAAGTGACATAAGGCATGCAGCAGTCATTAAGAAAACTAGTTCCTACATCAGGTCACTGGAGCACTTAAGTGCAGATGCACTCAAGAAAAAGAGGCATAATATGCACATACACATGCATGTATTGAACTGTGCACACAGGTGAACAGGTACTTGGGAGTAATAATCTTATTATTGATTACAGGAAGTGAATGGCATGCAAGAAGCAACCAAGAGTGCTGTATTAGAAACACTAGATCATGCATCCTTAGGACATATACATATAAAGAAGGCAATAACAAAATCTAGTGAAACCATCTTAACCAAGAAAATGGTTGCCATATACATATCACTGAATTTAATACGCATAACATAATTGTTTAATTAGTGAAAATTTTATTCCATTAACGAAAAAGGAGCCAAATGATGGTAGTGTGACCTCAATGTTATAAAAGTTGGGCTGCTTCTCTAGGGAAGATTATATCCACTGACATTCTCTAGAAGAGAGGTATTATTGTATTGGATTGGTGTTGTATGTGTAAGAAGTGTCAGAAGTCTATGGACCACCTTCTCCTTCATTGTCCAATAGTTTACAAGCTGTGGAAAATGGTGTTTTGTTTATTTGGGCTCCAATGGGTGACGTCAAAAAGGGTTATCAATTTTTTTGCAGCCTGACAGGGCTCTTTTGGAAGGCATAGAAATATTGCCTTTTGGAAGGCTGTGCCACATTGCATTGGGTGGAACTTTTGGCAAGAATGGAATGCTAGGAGTTTTAAGGGTCGTGAACCGTCTATCCTTGATGTCAAACCTTCATACCTTGTTAGATTGATGTGTTGCTTTTCATCCTTCTCCTTGTTTTATCTTTTAGATTGGGTTGAGCATTGTAATTTGAGAGCTGTTTGTAATTCTCCTTGATTACACCCCCGGTATACTTAATTTTGTTTTATTAATAAATTTTTTCATTACTCATCAAAAAAGAAATGTTAGAAAAGTTTTTATGACTAAAAGCCACCTGCATGGTCACAAACCTTCACTGGGTTATTCAAAAAATCCAATTCATGGTCACATTTTATGTGAGAATTCATGGCAAGCAAAAAGAAGTATATTACCATCTTAATTACAGATTTCAACACAATTGCTGAAACTTTCTTGCACTTATTTAAGAATTGTGTATTTGCAAGGGCATTACTGTTTGGAATCCTGTGGAATTGTAGGAGTGGTGGATTGGGAGCAGAAACAATTGGAGAATTTGTTTAAGTTGTTGATAACACTCCAGGGAGATGATGGTGGGATGAAGTGTTTAAGAAGGAATGGTTTGTGATGGCTGCTGTAACTCTTGGGTATTTCTGGAAAACAAGGAATGACTTGGTTTAGTAAAAAAGTTGCAGATCCTATAGACATTGTTAAATGCGAGATATCTAGGATTAAAAGCTGTGGTACGCAGGAGTCTTTAAGTAAAACTCTGAGTGGATTCCACCTCAGAAACACTGGCTGAAATTGAATGTTAATGCTGTGTTGGGATCTTGTAAAGCCTTTGCTGCAGCTTTGCTGAGGAATGACGAGGGTAGTTTGCTGCAGCATGGTCCTTAAAAGTGAGCTAAGTTCAAAAATACTTTCTGAGGCATTGTCAATCAGGAATGCAATTCATATTAATAAATGAACAGAAGCTGAAAGAGTAATAATTGAAAGCAATGCCCAAGTGGCAGTGCAAGATACTAAGAAGCAATCCTCAGCAGTAGCCTGTGAGATCAGTTCGGTAATTTAAGACATAAGGGGTTTGGTTTCAGCATTAGGGGAGGATAATTGTACTGTTTGATTGGGTGGCAGGGGAATGTAATTCATGGGTTCAGTTATTGGGCATTGGAAAATAACTTTCATGGGTTATACCCCCGTTTTGTTTGCCTGGGATTTAGAAGTCTATTCTTTGTTGTTTCTGAATGACAATTGTGTTCCAGTGACAGTTCCAGTTTGTCCATTGGAATGGTTTATTTTGGTACCAGTACCATTTCAAGGTTATCACTTATTTTATAATAAATAGAGAGAGACATATATTTCAAACCAGAACAAGATATATATCTGGTTGGGTTCTGGTTTGGTCATCAAGCCTGTTAGGACTTTTCCATGATTTTGTTTGGGACTTGATATGGTTCTATGTATTTAGTTGGGCTTCTTCATTCAATAGATTAAGGTTTAGGGTTACTTATCATAAAAAGGCTTCAAGTTTAGAATTGGATGTTCCAAGATGAAGGTTACAAAATTCATGCTACATACTTCCAAATAAAGCAGGACAATAGTAATATTTCAATAACTGGTTCTGATTACCATCAGATTCAAGTCATCTGTTTACATTCCATGATCCATTTTAACTTATTGTTTACACAGACAACAAAAGAATTTTTTAATTACAGAAATTACTAATTTTATCTGTGATTTCTCTACTGCAACACCATTAGCATGTAGCATGACAAATGTTCTTCATGTCCCAAAAAAGTGTCTTGGTTCTAAAGACACGATTATTAATGAAAAGTAAAAAGTTCAAGTCTTCATAAAATGCCATTCACCCTATTTTAGAGATTAGGTAACTTTTTATGAGAAACTTGTTTGCTTCTTTAGAAAAGGTGAGAATAGTTAAAGAAAATGTCGAAGTTTTTCCACTTTGAAAATTGGATACTTATATTGGGTTCTTCCAATAAAGAAACTAAGACATATTTTAGAAGGCATATTTTAGAACGGCGGAGTATGTGTATACCCTAAAAACTATGAGATTTACATTCTATCCTGTTATTCATTATATCACATATCTCTGGCTGACATATCCAATGCTCCAACAGCATGATGAAAGCTAGGTCACAATCTATCTAAGAAATTAGGAGAAAGTTCTCTGTTAAAATATTTGAAGTCATTCTATTCATGCAATTGGATATGCAAATCATAACAGAGCAGCAACTAAGCACTTACAGAGATTAGGGCCGCCAGAGAAGTGTAGGGCTGAACATCCACTTTCGAAACATGGATTGCAAGAACGCCATTTGTCTTTTCTTTCTCTTCTGTGTAGAACTTCCTGTAGATTTGTACACCTGAAAAAGTGCATGCCTATTACTCATGGACTACTACAGGTACAAATCACTTTAAAGTCAGAAATCAAATTCATAAATAAATTTTATTAGGTGAACCTCTTAATTGAGTACATCAAAGCAACCACAAAGCAGAAAAAATGCTTAACACAAAGCAGAAAACAAACAATTTTAAATTTTTATGACATTACTATCTAAATCCCTAAAACCTAGTAGTCCTTTCATATGGTTAAAAAGATTTACTACACCCCTTCCCTTGGTATTATAACAGATTATTCCAGAGGTCAAGAAGAAGGCAAAGTCAAATGAATGCAGCCCCTATTTCTCATTATCAGCTTTAAGAGCTGATTTTCTCATGAGTTGATAAATCACCATACAGGAAGTGAAACTCAATAAAAATAGCAGCTGTTACCTTCTTTAATGGTTTCAACTCCAGGAAGAACCTTTGCAAGACTCTCTGCCCCCAACATTTCAGAGAACGAAGCATACCGGTGGACATCCTGCAAATTTATGAAGTTACAAAGAGTAGAGCCAAGTGGAAATAAGGAAGTACAAATTAATTGAAAAAGCAGGATTGGCACCTGAACTTCAAGGACCACACATTTGTTGAAAAGAATCAAAGTTCCTGAACCAATTCTGTGACCATAAAAGGTAAAAAGTAATGCAAATCAATCAACAAAGAAATAGTGAAGTAAATTTGCCAAACATATAGAAAACCCAATAAAATAATAATCATTTAACTTTGGATAAATTGCTGTAATGGAAGCATAAAATTGAAATAGAAAAGATTGTCAGGATCCCAGAAGAATTTAATATATTTATAATTCGAACTTTTTTTTGGATCATCAAACTATATGATAAACCAGCTTATTTGCTTAAAGTCACTTTTTTGTCTCACCTTTAAGTAAATAAGCTAGCCAAACGCATACTTACATTAATGAGTATATTCTGGTTGTGTTTGGCATTGGCTTAAAAAACTAGTTTTTTTTTACTATTTAGTTTATTTTTGTTACTATTCATAAGTCTCATTGCACTTTTTGATACTATTCATGGGTCCTACCATATTATTTCAGTTACTTTTTAACTTTATCTACAGTACTTTCAGCAAAAAGTTTTCAGTTTCAACTAAATAAGTTGTTTTCAAACGGATTTTTTGTCTACTTTAGGGTGAAAAACTAGTTCAAGTAACCTTGTCCTATGCTACATGTGCATGTTACATGTTACATTTTAAGCAAAATTTGATCAAATCTAATTAAGTTGAATTGGAAATTGGATCCTCTCCATCTCAAATGAATCAATGTCATAGTTTAGATTTTAAATAGTACAAATCTAAAGATGTCTCTAGTGCCATTTTGTATACCTTAAATAAAATATGAACAATGAAATGGACTATCTCCATTCCACTCAAAATTGAGAGGAACCTTGTCCGTTCAAATGATAGTGTTCTTAGGGAAAATTGTTAGGTTGAGGAGTATAGCATGGCTCCAATTATAAGTTTTCCGACGTTCTAACCTTTTGATTAATTTAGAATCACTGACAAAACCAACAAAACAAAAATTACACCTCCTACATACATAGCATAGCATTTTGTTGCTAGCATGTGCTATCCACGCTAGGCACAAAAACCCATTCATACTTGTTTTCATTAAAAAGTATGAAAATAAAGAATTATATGTCAAAAAAAAAAAAAAAAAAGAGAAAGTACATTAAAAATCATTTACCAACTGATTCCTACTGATTTATGCATAAAAATTGAATTTTTCATACCTTTTGTAGTCACCAACTGCACACCTTCCTTCAATTGTTTTCTTGCCATCTATAGACAATGTCAAATTACCAAAGAGGATTCACTTCAAACAAGATTGGCAATAGCACATCAAGAGATTTAGAATAAAAAGTGATGAGATTCATAATTTCTTTTTACTTTTTTATCGGTAAGAATAGATACAGATGCATTTGGTAGGTCTTGAACCCACAACCTCACCCTCCACCTTGCTCTTACAAGAGAAGGAGGTACCTTTTGAGCTAGAGCTCAATGGCAATGATGAGATTCGTAGTTATAACAAAGAATTACTTAAAATCTCTAGTTATGACAAAGAAATCTGATCCAGTTATGTTCAGACAATAAACATGCAGATTCATAGCAGAAACGCATTGATACCTTTTAGCTGCGAAAAGAAAGGCTCCTGAACATGAAGTTCATGGACAACAGACTTCAAAATCTGATGAACGACAACATCTGTTAGATTAAAATTAGACAAATAAAATATGGCATTGAATGACACCCTCAGTTAAAGCTTAAAACTCACATTCACAATTTCAGATCCTTTTTCCAAAACCAGCTTTTGCCATTCATTTTCTTCCTGCTTCAAGGAGCTTCCTTCTGGGATAAACTTCAAACTGCTGTGTCCTACAAAAGGTTTTAGAATTGATTGATTCTAATAAAGCTGCTGCTAGATGCTTGTATAGGGGATATGGAGGAACTCCTTCAACAGATTCTGCATAAGGAGTATGAACCATGAAGAGTTAACATCCTCTTTGAATGTAATAAAGCAAACATCTAAAACTCTAGTGCAAATTGCACTTTTGCCCTTAATTATGGTGCAATTTGCAATATTCCCGAAACTTTAAAACTCAGTGGAACTACGGTTCCAATATTTCTAAAAAAATTTATTAGTAATATAAATTTCATTGATATCAAAAATAGAGTTACCCAACTATATAGGGAGTATACAACTGGGGACCATACAAATTAATCACACAAAGTACATGAATCTATCAAATCAACAACAAACCCTAAGGACTGACTGAAAATTGACATCCAATCCAACGAAGGTCTAAGAAAATATGATTTTAGATAAGGCATAGTTTTCTTTGTCTTCAAAAACTCTGGTTGTTCCTCTCCCTCCACAGACACCACATCAAACAATTCGGGGCAGCCACCCACAAATGAACATTCCAATTACTCTAAAAACAACCTAGCCAACAAGCTAACAACTCAACAATAGTCTTTAGCATCACCCAACGAACTCCAAATAGACCCAATACCATAAACCACAATTCCGAAACAACAGGGCAGTGAAGTAAAAGATGGTCTACTAATTCCCCATTGCATTTACATGTATAACACCAGTCCAAAAGACACATAGTCTTTCTCTGTAAATTGTCAATTGTCAAAATTTTCCCCAATGCTGTAGTCCAAACAAAAAAAAAGCAACTCTAGAAGGAATCTCTGATTTCCATATGCTTTTCCAATGGAAAGGTTGGTCACAATTGCAAAGTAGAATCCGCTCACTGTAACTCCCTTGTTCTTATCTGGTTTCTAGCACAGTTTATTGTCCACACTTCCTTGTGCCGATGCACAGCTCTTATGGAGTTAACATTGCATCCATCTCACGGTAAACTTCAGTCGAGATCCATCTCCTACCTCAAACTGGAGACACCATCTAATATACTTCCACAAACTCACCCCATAAGAACCAGACACTAAGTTAGAACACCAACCCCCCCCCCCCCCCCCCCAATTCGCAACCATACTTCACTCCTATCACTCTCCTCCATAAAGAAATTCCAAACCGCCACAGCCACTTCCCCAGTAACACTCCATTAAAGTACCTCAAAAGTGAGAGAGTCACATCTTATTTATTCAATGCTGAAGTGCTATGAGGATTACAAGTATTTATACAAGTTGGTTGCAAATCCTATTAGCCAAAATAACTAACAACTTGTAACCAACTTTAACAGCAAGAAGTGCAAACTGGTAACCAACTTGGCTCCACCTCTTGCAATCTCACAACCAACTAACTAACTAACTTGACTGTTTTTTTTTTTTTTTTTTATTACGTGTTTGGGGTTCACAATTTGCCCAAAATTCTAATAAGCTAGAAAAAGAACCAATCACGAACTAAGCACATTAAAGAAAAAAAAAACTACAAAAAAGTGTCGAATTCATCAAATGTTACCGGTAGTGGTCGTGTTAGGATGGAGTTTGAGGAGGTCGGAGCAGAAGGAGTTGGAGAGTCCTAGATCGAATTCAAGGGTTCCGTTTATGTGAGACTCCAGTGTGTACTTCACCATCTCTTCCATGCACTCCCTCAGGTTAACCGGAGACATTTCCGTGCGGAAAAATATCGGTTATTCCGGAGTAGGACGGTGAGGCCGAAATATTTTTGCCCATATCCGATCTTTCCATCCATAATTTTAAAAAGACAACCGACATTTCAATTTTTAAAATTTTTTTTTTAATAAATATTTCATTTTTTTTTATTGCCTGTTTGGGTCCCACAACTGCGGTAGCTCATTTATGCTTGTTTAATATTAAACTATTTAATGAAAATTTTGACATTATTTTTATAAAAAATAATTAAAATAATTAATTTTTTTTCTTCTTTTTTTTTTTGGAGAAACCTTGACCATTTTTTTTTTCTTCTTTCATAATTTGTTTTTAAAATAATCCCTAAACCAATATCCTTAGCCATCCATTAACATTTTTATTTGAAAAATATATAATTTTGAATAATTATAAAATTAAATGTGTGGCAAAAAATAATAGCTAAAACTTCATTATTTCACGATTAAAAAAAAAAAAAAACTATAACTTAGATAATTTATTAAAAAAAATGTAAAAAAAAAAAATGAAATGAAAACAATAACAATTTTGTCTCTTCCCAAATGTCGTTTTGTCTAATCCAAGTCTTCATTAAAATGAGAAACTTATGTTGGGTTTCATGCTCATACATTTGAAGAAGTCAGGTCAGGTAGACATGGCAAAACGGGTCAAAATTTTCTGACTCAACCTGACTCAAAAAATACTCGACCTGAACTCGATTTTTTTGACCTGAAACAAAAACGAGTTGACCCGTAACCCGACTCAACCCAAACCCAAATCACTTTTTTAAAACTTTTTTTTTTTGTTAAAATAAAAAGTAAAATTAATACAATAGTAGTTTAATTGTTTATTGTGAGCTTTAAGGAAACAATTGATACATTTACATATGTAAATTAATTGAAAGATAAAAGGTTGAACATTCTGTAATGAGTAAAGATTTTTAGATATCAAATAACAAAGTACATGCCAAGATAATATGGTTATAGTAGAGTAAAAATGTAGATTTAAAATTGTAGACATATGTGAGAAACATTTGTAAGTGTAAAAATAGTGAAACTAAAGTATCAAATTAGCATAAATTATGAATGCTTAGACTTATATTTTAACAATATATGTCCAAAATAAATGGATTTTTAAAATAAATTATGATATTTTCTAGAGTGTGTGTTGCTTAACAATGATATGATATTCATAAAAGAGACCATGTATAAATAAGTAAGCAATCAAATTTTAATGTATATCTCAAATTGAAATAGAATGCCAACCACAATTGATAATAGATTATAAAATTAATTTTCAAGATTATAAATTTCTTATATGTTTTTATTCTTTATCAAATGAGTTATTCAATAAATCATTTGTAATTTTGTTTTATATTTTGGAATGTTGATATTGTGTAGAAATAAAACATGTGTATTTTTTTTACTTATGTTTATGTTATTTTGTTTTAGATAGCAATGTTAGGATTTGTATAATTTTAAAATTATTGAATAAGTATTAATAAGTTTAACTAAATTCATTCTTGATATAAGTGGTGAAGTCAAAATAATGCATTTTACATCAAATAATTTGTTGCATAACTTTCCAAATGACAAATACATGTTATTTTATTTATTAAAAAAAAAATCATGTGAAACATACGGGTTAACCCGACCTGACCCGACCCAACCCGCAACCCGATTGATCCAAACCCATTTTTAACCCGCTTAAGATAACCCATTTTTGACCCGTAACCTGTTTGACCCGCAACTCGTTTGACCCGACCCGTCCGTTTTGCCATGTCTAAGATCGAGGCAACTCAGACTTGCCATCACCCATCACATAAAGTGCACTGTCCTCGTGGTGAGCAAAGTCTTGTGAAACAAAGACACAAGAAAACACAATGGGTTGATTCCATGTAACTCAACAATATTATCGACCTTGTAGGCATTTGATTTATTTAAAATTTGAGTTTGAAATGGTAATGTATTTGATCATATGGGTTTTTATAAAAATTTTAAAAAGTTATGGGTCAAAGTTTAATTTTGAGAGTCTCAAGGTTCAAAGTGTAATTTTGGGGAAGCTCTAATGTCAAATGTGATTTTTGGAAAGTTTTGGAATTAAATTGTAGTTTTAGAGAAGTTTTGTGGTCAAAATATAACTTTGAAAAAGTTACAAGGTCAAAATTGTGGTTTTGAGATTGTTTGTTGGGTTTGATTGTAACTTTATAAATTTAGGTGGCTGGTGGGCCTTGCAAGACATTCGCATCAACTCTTGTAAAAGATACTCTCTATTTTACAATAAAAACCTTTTTTTTTTTTTACAAAACTATTTTTATAAAAGACCCATGTCAGATAATCTATTCTATACTACATTTTATTAAAATACTATTTCGTTACCAATTTTTTTATTATTCTCTTAATACTATTTCTTTCCTAGTTTTTTTATTATTCTTCTTCCTCAACCAAAAGCTACTAACCCCATCAACAAAAAATTTCAGTAGATTCTTATCCCAAAAAAAAAAAATCTAGCAGATTAATTAAAGCCAAACAAGCAGAAAAACCCAGGCAAAGTTGCACCAAAACAAAATATCAATATCCATTCTTAGAAATATCAAACATAAGCTAGAAATATCAAAGCAAAAATAAAACAAACCCACAAACTTGACAAAATCAAATTCTGATTCTACTATTACTAGTAGCCAAGTTTATCCTTAATCCTCAACAAACCCACAAACTTCTCAAATATCAAATACCCATACCCAAATCTAAACTAAAACAGAAACCCAAAACAAATCCATTGATCTCATGACCCAAACTTCAACTTCAACCACAAAAATAATTTGCACGATCACAAAGCCTATCTCACCGGATCAACAACACCACCATGAAACACAAATGCCATGGAGAAAATCAAAGAAGCCTCCTCTATTCTTCTAAACCTTGGTTTAAGTTCATTCACAACCATAAAAAGAAGCCGATCTAGGTGCAGGATTTTTTTTTTCCAAATAACATTAAATATAAAAAAATTTAGTTAGTTGTCGTGTTTCAAAACAATGTTGAAAACTAGCATCTCAAGTGTCAAAAAATTGAGTTCCAAGATAAAACTCAAGTTTTTAAGTCTCGATTTGTAAGAAGCGGCAGCTGAAAAATTCACATGGAACTCAAGTTTTAAAGACACGAGTTTCACCATTTTAATTCTTCTTCCGAGTCAGACCCAGCATTCTTCGTCTATGTTCTTCGTTCGTCAGATCGTTCTTTGTTCTAGGTTTCTTCATCTTCCTGGGTTTCTTCATCTGCTGGGTTTCTTTAACGTTCTGCTAGGTTTCTTCTCCTTCTTCTTCCTTGCATTTTATTTTTTCCTTCTTCTTCTTCGTTCTTCAATGACAGATCTGAAGACCAGATCGTGCCTTTTCAAATCGTCTCTTCGTTCTTCCTCTTCAGATCAGATCGTGCCTCTTCAAATTCAAATCGTTCTTTCTCTATTCTTCTTCAGATTTAATGTTCTTCAAGTACAAAATCAAGTCTTAGAGGCTCGATTTTGTTTTTTGGAAGTTGAGTCTCTAAGACTCAAGATCTATGTGGCACTATACTGCCAACTCACCAAGTGGGAATCGAGTCTTTAACCCTCGAGTTTTAGATTGAAATCGAGTCTATAAAACTCGAGGTGCTAGTATGTAACATTCTTTCAAATGCATCTTAACTTAAGATATACTTCCTCCTCATTGTGCTAGTCTGCACATTCCCTTCTAGGTGCAGAGATGGATGGGCATAGAGTGATTGTTGTTTAGACGAAGAGGGAGAGTGAGATGAAGAAAGATGAGACTTGGGTGAGAGCTAATATGGGAGAGAACGAAAATGATAAGGAAGAAGAGGAGGAGAGATGCCAGTTTAAGGGAGAGAAAAAGTGACTGAATAAGATAATAAAATAAAAGTAGGATATTAATAAAATAATGGTTTACAAAGCTACAGTAATTATATAAATATTCACAATTAAATTGGACTGGGTGCATATTAAGCTTAGTTTTAATGGGGTTTGTTTGGTTCCTTGTTAGGTTAGAACCTGATGGTTTATGGCTTAGTTTTGTTAAATGGAATTGAGCTTGGTGGGTTTGGTTCATTTCTCGGATGGGGCCTTTTGTGTAAATGAATTGAGTGTTGGGGAAAAATCCTAATCCCCTCTATGTCTATGTGTGAATTAAAATATATAACTATCAAGTAATAGCAATATTATAGAAACAAAAGAAATTTCAACAAGTACCATATAAACACAACTACACAAAAATATCAAATCTTACGTGAAAAACCCTCCGATGTAGAGGGAAAAACAATAGGGCAACTCTGAAAAATATCCACTCTGAAATAGAGATTACAATTATCAAGTTTATGCTAAACTTGAGTCCACAATAAATTGGATATACAACATATAAATCTCAAGAAGTAAATACAATCTCACCACAAAGCAGTAGCAAAATCTTTCTCTGAATACTCCAACTCTCCATGGTCGTAGCACTCAAAAACTCCATGAGAACTCTACCAATTTATCTTCCTTGTGTGTAACTTGAGCAAAAAAAAAATGTCTCCTTTTTCTTTTTCACTCTCTCACACTCTCACTGTGTTTCTCTCTATCTCTTCACACAGACTGCACCTCTCAAGCTGAAGCTCTTTCTTTCTCTGTGTCTTGCTCTTTCTGGAACTCACACCAAAATGGTCGAATGGCTCTCTGTTTGCTTCAGCTTTTCTCCCTATGCCGAATGACCTTAGTTTCTTTCTTTTATTTTTCTTTAGCGTGGCATGTGGGCTGGACCCACACGGTGCTTTGCATCCAACATTAAGCTTAGTGAATTTGATGTATGATTGGGTCTATTTTTGTATTGGCTTAGGGTTTTGATAAATCATTTTGTATTAATTTTTCTAAAATTTATATGAGTAACAATTGGTTTGGAATATGACATTATTACTCAAGTTGAGTTGCTTTGGGAACAATCAAAACATAATCCAAGAAAATACAAAAGAAAATTTAATCATACGCAATAAATAATACAAAATAATTATTGTCTATTTAAATTAGTGGAATTGATTAAAAAAAATTCAATTCACTAAAGCAATAAGTTTATGTAATTCAGGCCCACAAGAATAAAGCAACCTAAGAACAACCATCCCCTCTTAGGCCCCGGCCCTGATCAGTTTAAAGGGCCTCACCCCAAACCAACCTAGCATGCATCGGGCACCCCAAAAAAGCCAAAAGCGAAGCCATCATAGATATGGTCGGCAGAAGCGAGCCGCGTATAGTCTACCCTTGATGCCCGAGGTTCTGCTGGGTTTCGTCGATCAACTACCCAGGTCGCCCACCGTGCATTGCCGCCCACCTTGAAAGCTTTTCTGCCGGGAAACGAACATGACAATGGAATCAAGTTCCGATGCCACCATTGTCCTCCTTACGCTCATAAATGCTCACCACTTAGAGAAGATGACATTGGACCTCTCCATCCACTAAACCAGAGGATGGCTGCAGCAAACCAGCAAGCTGTGGCTATAAATAGGCGAGGGGATATCAAAAGCAGGGGCGCACGAGGGAGAGAGAAAAAAGAGACAAGGGAAAAGAAGGAGGAGGAAAAAGAAGATGGAAACACTAGGGGTAGTTTAGCAAGGAATCACCCCATTGCAGGAAACACTAAAAGCCCACCATACAAATAGATTGTGAGCCCAACTTACCCCAGGCCTAGTCGCCGATCTTGGGTGCGCACAGTTTATATTTTAAATTTACTAATCTTAAAAGTTTACATTTTCTCTCTTTTTGATGACATCGTGACATATAGTATAACTCAAACTAATTTCCCAAATATTACAACACTTAATAAGTATTATATTTCTTATAAAATATTTTAAAATGAACTTATAGCATATCTGTATATCATAGGGACATCGGGTAATATTTGTCAATATTGCATGCATTTTTTCATGATCAAAATCATATGAACAAAGCCACTCCTTATTTTCTCAACAAACAAGAGACTCGACAAAGAACATAGATGTCAATAGTATGAACCCGAAGGAAACAACAATAGATCCAATCCCTCCCAAAGTTTCTGAAATTTGTGGTTTCTTATGGATTAGCAAGATAGAAATTATGCAACTAAGGTATCCCACTAAGTTAGTGACCAAAGTAGCAACTAGGAAGATCCTATTCAGGGAATGTTGGCCATAAGAGCGAAAGCCAATGCTAGTAGCAGTTGACTAGACTGTGACCATGATGGACATCTTTGCTAGTTTGCCTCCACTACCACCTCTGTCTTCAGCTCTGCGTTCACCTTGGCATTCACCCTAGACATATATAAGGATTATTTTAAAGGCCGTCTCAAGTGATGCAAAGTGATTGTTACATGCATATTGTGACATGAGACAATTTGCCCTAGTTCATCATATTCTCTTTAGAAGCTACTGCGTCTTTGCACTAAGGGTTTTGTGACCAATGAGCTTCCTGATCTTCATTGTTGGATGAACTGAAGAACTTTGCAGCCAACATCCTCCTCAAGTTGGTGTGTTAGTCATGTACTAGGATCTGTGCATCATTGGTTAGTCACGTACTAGGATTCGTGCATTGAAAGGAGATGTTGCCGCTACATCACAAGTCTAATTAGGTATTGGGGTAAGAGTTCAACTGTAAGTTGGTATAAGGTATTGGGATTCTTTTTACTTATAACCGCATATTTTGATAATAGTGGATTCTCGGGAGTGATGACCTTAAATTCACTTGATAGGGTTTTACCTTGGCGGTTTTCCCCATTCGTAAACAAATTACCTGTGTCAAATTTATTTTCTACTGCATTTAACTTAGTTCATAATTTGTTTGTGCTACCACGCTTATTGCATGTAATTGAATCTAATTAATTAACTTGGCTAATTAATTGATTAATTTACCAAAGGGGTCAATACATTCTTGGCCTATCTTCTAATAGATGTTTGTGTTGGACGATTTATATATATAATCGAATTCTTTGTCATATGTTACTCTCTAGAGATCTTATAGATGGTGTTTTTGGTTAATGAGACAAGATCAACAAAACGTAATTTTTATATAATTATAACTAGAGGATACTACAATGTCATGATGGAGAGGTTGGTCTTATTTTACTACACTGAGTTGAAAGTAGTATACTGTTCAATCATTTTGCCAATTTTTTATTTTTTTATTTTATTAAAGTTACAGATTCCATCTTCGAATAGATGTTTGTGTTGGATGATTTATATATATAATTGGCTGTTCAAACTAAGAATTTCCTGTCATATGTTACTCTCTAAAAATCTTATAGATGGTCTTTTTGGTTAATGAGAAATGATCAACAAAACGTAATTTTTATATAATTATAACTAGAGGATACTACAATGTCATGATGGATAGGTAAGTCTTATTTTACTATACAATCTAAATAATCCATGGCTTATGAATTTAAAGAGGTATATATATGTGAGGACAAAATGTCCAAGGCATGTTTTTAGGCCTTGGGCCTGACCTGAGGATACTTACCTATCCAAGGATGAATTGATGGTAATAAAGATGTGAAACTTAAAGGCCACGAGCTAACTATTGCGAAATAGGTTAGTGGAAGTAATCTAATGAGGGGTATCTCCTCGGCCAAAATAAATGAAGATCAGATGGTATGCTATGTCGACTAAGATGATATTTTCGTAGGTTTGGTGAGTGAAGATATGTTTCCCAAAGGCACAAAAAGGAAGAATGGATAGGAAATATCTTAGAGAAAGCTGCTACCACCGCATTAAATGCTCTGTACCTAAGTCTCTAGCCGCATTAATGGGGAAGTGATATCTGAATAGTGATGATCAGCTTTACAGCTATTATCTAAAGACTTTAGGAAGGTGCTGATGCAACAAGAATCCAGGTGAGCTGCCTAAAGCTACACGTGGAGAGCGAGAATGAAAAAGGGTAGGATGTATAAGAAGCAGGGAGGTCCCAGAGAGAAGGGAGAGATCGGAAGAAAGAGAGAAGACAGTATTGTAGACCTAAAGATCAACAGTTGTAATTTGTACTTAAGAAAAGTGAAATATATGACTCAGTATTATCGGCTTGAGTCCGAGAACGAATCCTATTATATAAACTACTCCATTTGTATGATGTTGTAAACGAGCCCATCATCATTGTTATTTAGAATCACTAGAACCTATGTTTCAAGCCTACTCTCTACAAATTCATTGTATTGAGCTTCTTGGGCCTATCCCAATCACAATCTTAGGTTTGGGTGCAAATTGTGACGTTACAATATTGCAGGATTTATTTATATGTTCGTATGATGAAAAAAAAAGTTTGTTTTTTGCATATTATTTTATTTTATATTATATTTGCACTTTATGATATATGATTTATTGATTATGAGAAAGAAAGAAATGTCAATCTATGTTTTGGAGAAAAATATACACATAAGAGTATAAGAGAGAACTTTTTTATTGCATTGTGTTTCAAATTTTTCGGCGCATTGCGCAAGTCTGCGATTAATTATAATAAAAGACAAGTACAATTAATTACAAAGACCTATGTTATTATGTTGTATAGATTATATGGTTCCTGACCAGAAACTTCAACATGAAAAAAAATTTTATTGTAGTATTGTCTCAATTTCAATTGTTGTATTTATGTTCATAAATATGTTTTACATAGTATTTGAAGGGGTTCATTTTTAAAAAAAAAATTTGAGAAGACTTCTATATATATATATATATATATATATATAATTTTGTTTTAGATAGCAATTGTAGGGAGGGGGAGCTCTAATTCAAAACTAGAATTTGTTTGTTCAACTTTACTTCATCATAGAAGGTGGAACCCACAATGTTAAAAGTGAAATTGAAGAAACAAAATTTGAAATAAATATTTTCCCAAAATAATTATCATATTTTATATGTTTGTAAATGTGTTTAATTTTCTTAATAAATATCTCTAAGAATTATGACTATGTATAAGTTGAGGATTTTTTTTTTTTTTTTTTGGTGGAAAATATTGGTAGGACATCACTTATTACCATTTTCATATAACATAGTAAACATTAGGATGAGTGAAGTTGAAGAAGAATATTTAAACATATTTTCTTATTTAGGATATAACCTTTTTTTTCCCCCTAATAGATTCAAAAATAGGCTTAACTAGTTTGTTTAGAAAATTCCCATTAGTTGTAGGATTTATTTCTCTTTTAGTACCATTTTTTTTAACAATTTGTTTGCAAAAAAAAAAAAAACCTTTGAATACAATTTTTTAAGTGATGTGAAAAATTGCTATGCATATTTATGTCACTATATGTTTTATTTTTTATGAATTTTTATTATAGTATACTTTTTTTTTTGAGAGTATATTATAGTATACTTAAAATCATCAATTGTCAACACTTGTTGAACCTCTAGCTTTAATATAGAAAGGCTGATTGAAAGTTCCATCTCCAATAAGAAGCATGTTAATGTAAAAACTGTTTGCAAAAATGAAATTACGATACTTTGGATATTAAAAGACTTCTATTAAACTTCATCATTTGTTGCTTCATAAAAAGATATCCCCTATTAAATAGGTATTAGCATATTAGTTGGAACTTAGAAATCTTACAATATATAAAATAGTAATGTCATTTTAAAAAGGAAATTTAACTAAGCAAAACCAAACGTGATAATTTAGTATTGGATGTCCATATAAAAATATCAATAGAAAAGAATGTTCTACATGAATATGACATTATAGAAATTAGAATGGGTGAAATAGTAAAAGAAAATTTTGAAAATAATTATTGTTGCTAATATGTTTAGAAAAATGCTACAAATACAAACTATTTTACAACATTTTTAGAAATTGTTGATATAACAATTGTTTCTAGTTCTCATCTAGGCCTACATGCTACTAACATCACTTTTTTACTTACTAATAATAATCAAACACATCAACAGTTTGTAAAACAGTTTATGGCTTTAGCATTTTCCGTATATCTAAGATATTTTTTTCAATGCATATTTAAGATTAATATGGTTATATGTTTATTAAAATGCTTATTATTTAGTATATTTTCTATGTTATGCATAAACTTCGCTTTTCTGCACAACCTATTACCCTTCAACAAATGGACAGTTGTAAAGGACTACTTAGATCTTAGAGATGGCTAATCATCTGTACTTAGTGAGGGTCGCCTATAATTATATCTACTAGTCTAGTATCGAGACGACCCTTTATGAGACTTTATATCTAGAAAATTTAGATCAGTTTCTTGGTGAAAAATCTTGGGCCATAAATCATTTAGAGGACTTCCGAAAAAATTAATTTGACTCAAAAGATTTTAAATAGTTTATAATTAATAGTTTATAGTTTCGAAAATTCATCTGCTACCCACCATGGCCTACTAGGTCCCTTCTTGACCCAACCTCTCTCTCTCTCTCTCTCTCTCTCTCTCTCTCTCTCTCTATATATATATATATATATATATATCCTAGTAGGGATTAACTTATATACAGTCCCATATTCCTTAGCTGTTGTAATTAAGTTTATGTTGGTTTGCTTCTTGGTGCTCCAACCTCTCCTACACGCCACAACCCTTCAAATAAAATTTTCAGTAACCAATTTTATTGGTGTCCACTCCTTAAGTATTGCATAACCGATTCTATTGATGTCCACTCCTTAGTTGGTCTGCTGCTAGCTCTATGTTTTGTGACTGCATAACGGATTCCATTGGCGTCCACTCCTTAGTGAATGCTTTTATAGTAAGGCTATTTGTACCCCTGGGCTTTTAAGTCCACTATTTTACATAGGATGGAGGGTTTTGTGTCTAAGATCATGTTACCTTTTTACTTTGCTAGCACCGACGTAAAAGCAGATTTCTCCAAAGGGATTTTTTACACGGGTCCATTGGTTGCAAGCATGGGATTTATAGCCAATGTCGTTAGTTTTCGGATAGCAAGGAGCACCATATTCAATATGTCTCTTTGTGATGTTGCCGCTCATGGAGTGCTAATTAATACCAAGGGCATCTTATTGTTTATCATCCTAAATGTTGGTTTGGAAACCATGGCAAGTAAACCTATAAAATTATCTTGTAACATGATTCCTATAAATATTGTGTGATAAAATTCATGTCTTCTTGTTTAACAGATATTAACCGAATATGAAGACTGGTTAATGAGAAAATTGTTTGCAAATATGGAACCACCATACTTTGGATATTAAAAGACTTCTATTCAACTTCATCATTTGTGGCTTCATAAAACGAAATCTCCTATTAAAGAAGTATTAGGATATTATTTAGAATTTGGAAGTGTCATAATATATGTAATAGTTACGATTTTTAAAGAGGAAATTTAACCAATCAAAACCAAACATGATAATTAAGTATTTGATGTCAATGAATAAAACATCAACAAGAAGAATATCTACACAAATATGACATAATAAACATTAGAATGGGTGAAGTTGAAGAAAATTTTGAAAATAATTATTGTTGCTGATATGTTTATAACTATGTTAAGACTTATTTATTTAGAAGTATTTTTAAGATTACTATGATTATATGTCTATAAATGCTTATTATTTAGTAAATTCTCTATGTTATGCATAAACTTTGTTTATGTTTTCTGCACAACCTTTCACCCTTCAACAAATGGATAGTTATAAAGGACTATTTAGATCTTAAAAAACATCCATCTTAAGGGAATGTGTACAAGACTTCAAGAATAGTTAGGCTAATCATCTGTGCTTAGCGAGATTCACCTTTAATAATATCTACTAGTATAGTATCCAGATGACCCTTTATAAGGCTTTATAAGTAGAAAATGAGATCAGCTGGTAATCTTGGGCCATAAATCAGTTAGTGGACTTCTTTGTTTTTTTTTTTTTGGAGATATTTTCAACCTACGACATAGCTCCTAATAATAACTTTTTTTCATCAAACTAAGATACCAATCAGTTTTTGATGTAAGCAGAAATTAAATCTTAAATCTCTTATTTAACCATTAGAAACTTTACCAGTGGAGCTAATTAGAACTCACAAAAGAAAAGAGCGAGGACTTCTCAGGAGGTCACCCATTCTAGTACTACTCTCACCCAAACACGCTTAATTGCAGAGTTTTGATGGGATCTAGCTCATTAGTGTTGGTATGAAAATTGATTTTGACATATAAAAAATTATGAATAGTTTATAGTCAATAGAAAAGTTATGCTGAATATTGAAGGAATGATTTGGATTTCAAAGTTGGGGATATGAAATTCCTTAAATTTGATCCTATGAAAGGATTTATGGGATTTGGTAAAATTTGATAAATTGAATCCTAGGTATGTAGGGTCATTTGAAATTTTGAAATGGATTGGTTAGTTCCTTAAAATATGGAAAGCTCATAATGTCTTAAATTTCCATTATAAGAAGTATATGTTTAATCAGATAAATTAGGATTCATTTGTTTAGACATAAAATATTTTTTGAAAAATAGTTTCCCCACTTTGAGGTGTTTAATTCGGCAAATCAAATTGAGCGTATAAAACAAGTTACACCCTCAGTTCACAATAGACCACACCCCACCTACCACTTCTACCTAACCAATCCAATTGTAACCCACCATGGCCCACTAGCTCCCTTCTTGACCCAACCTTTCTCTCTCTCTCTTTCTCTCTCTCTCTCTCACAAGAAATTTTATAATCATTAACTTATGAGATTTTGAGTGGTCAACATAAAGTGGTGGCTCACACAAAGGAAAAAATGTCTAATACTCAAAGTCGCACAAATTAGCAAATTAGGAAATTGGGTGTATGATTTGTTGTATCTCTAGAATTATACCTATGTGGCTCACCCCCATTGTAGACACCCACACGCACAACCCTATTGAAGATCAAGTTTTGGATATGTTTTTGGTTATTCTGTGTGATGAGTTTGGATTATAGTAGTGGTGTTTTTACTATTTTTAGGTTATTTTTACCATTAACTAAACAAATGAAAATATTTCCAAAATATATAACCAAACATCTCCAAATTCGGATTTTTGCTAGTAGGGAGACTCAAATAATCACGACTTGTGCATTAATATAATAGGGCAAGACTTGAAAGCAGCAAGTTACATATCTCACAAGGAGTTCATCCTAGGCATGCTAATGCTGCCTAATTGGTTAGTTGATTTGTAGGACTAAACTTAAAACATATTATATTTTTTAAGTTTTCTTAATAGGAAACTCCACCATATATTCTCCTAAATACATATATTTTTAATTTGATTTTTAATGATTAGAAGATTGGGGTACTCCCTGGGGAGTAGTTTTTCATAACATCATTCAATTAAAATGATGGAATGATTGATTTAATTGAGACTTATTATACAGTAGAGATTCAACCTATTGGGCCTACATTTTTTTTTTTTTTTAGAAGATATTGTTCAGACCTACATTTGATATTAAGGTAATAAACAAATTTGATTTTCTTCTTTAAAAAAAAACAACTTTGCATTGTAAGATAATGAATTACTGATTGCACTTTAGTATTGGAGAGAGGTTAAACCTTTTTACTTTCAATATAGTCTTTTAAAAAACCTCTGGCCATGGCCCATCTATGCCAAACTTCCAATCTATCACTAGCCCTCTAGGCAAAGGCTTTGCCCAATTTAGATTTTAAAAGCCCATAAATGGAGATTGTAAACAAAGCGGTAAGCATGATTGCATGAACGAGCTGAGTCAAGGATTGGGCAAGTTTGGAGACCTACAAACTTGAAAAATGTACATCTTCACTAGGATCGCTAATTGGGAACTGGCTTGATGTACGCCTGTTCCCAAAAAAAAGTGTGAACTTAGAGCTACATAATCAATTATTGTTAGTATGAACTTTGAATTAATTTCTTCAGATCATGATTTTTAGCCAATTTTTATTTTTTAAATCATGATTTTTCTTTACTCTTATAGCACAAACATATTTATTGTATCTATGTAATCTCTAGTTTTTAATGGTAGTTCAATCTGACCAATATGAATATCTGCCAAGAATGATTGTATAGAACAAGTTGTAACTTCGGAGTACTTTTTATTATATTTCAGTCTCTAGAAAATATAATATGAATAACTTTTCTGACGAGAAAAATAAAAGAAAGACAAGGTTATCCTAAATAGAAAGAATGTAAAACTTACCTTTTATAGTATGCATGGAACGAAAGGAGTAAGATTATCAAAATAAAAATTGAAATGAAAGGTGTAAAAAGAGAAACCTCATGATTATATCACAACAAAAATAGGAAACTTCTTTATTCACATACAGACAAATAGAGATTCTATAGCAAAGCTTGTGTTTTATACATCTTTTCAAAAACCAATTTACACTCTCAAGATGTTATCACACTAAACAAACTCAAAAATAGCATCAAACACACATAAACCTCATGCAAGTATGACTTAAGGTCTAAAGGTAAATTTGCCACCATATTACACAAATTGCCAAATGGCTTATATATAGTCAAATACTACTGGGAGGCCCGACTTGGCTTCACCTCCGACCCAATGCCTTGCAAATCTTCCCCACCCGGTACCATCATGCTCGAATACATTGGAACTATACTCGGGTTCTTAACACCATAAAACACTTGTTGATTCACCCCATCTGAAACCACTCTTCTTGGCACATCACATGAGTCAAACATTGTCGTAATCGGCCTCATCCCTCCGCCATATACTTGACCCATTCCTAGATGATGGTACCCAAGTGGTATTTGACCTGCCCCAATCGGGTATTGCGGAACATATGGGGTCCCCATATGAACGGTTTGAATCGGAACAATCCCGAATTGCACCGGACCCGAAATGTAATAAATTGTTGTACCGCTTGACCTGGATAACGAGGATTTGAAATGTAATGAATTACTTGGTTTTCCCAGTATCCAGTTGGCTGTGGTATAACTGATTTACCCATCTCCACCTCAACTTGATTCTCTTTTGGTTCCACAACCAGTTCCGGGTTATCGGGTTTGGTCTTGACAGGTGGAAGATTAAGTATGGCTTGAACAAAAGGAGCAGATGATGTTGAACAAAATGGTGAACTCACAACCGGAGCAGGAGAACCCGGATCCGAATTCAACACATTTTCAAGCTGCCGGGTTCCTTATATTCAGGTCACGGGTTTGGGTTTGGGTCTCTTCAGAATTATCTAACCCGAATAGATAATCAGGTAATTCAGAAACAATAGAAGAGGCTTCGGATCTTCCACGCTCTAGACCATGCCCGAGCAGCCACGATTTATAGCATCGAGAAACCAATGGTCACGATTAGCCGAGCTGATACTACTGGTTCTACTAGAATCATGGTCATCACTTTTACAAAACCAAAAAAGCCTAAGCCGAGCCGACCCTGGGTTATGATTTTGTGCGAACCGGTCAAACTCATCCAACATGTTCTCAACATCCTCGTCCGTTATAACAGAAATCAACGCATCAAGATCCTCGTTCGGAAGCTGGTACTTCACAGTTACAATTGTTGTACCTGTTAATTAATTACTACTACAACGTTAAAAAAAAAATACAAAAACAAAGAAACGGTTTTTTTTTTTTTAATTACTAAAATTTTAAAAAACCGTTGAATTAAGAAGTAACGGTTTATGTAGGTACGTACCTGAGAGCTTAGAGAGCTTGGTGAGGAGGGTGGAATAGTTTGTGGCGCGGTGTACAGCAACGATGCGTGCGTCGCCGCAGACGTAGCGGAGTTGGTTATAGTGCGGTCGTGGTAAGATCTTGCCGCCGAAGCTGCACATGAACCGTACACGTGTATGCTGATCATCTCCTCAAGGCGAGGACGCAATGGAGTCTGCTGTACCTGATTCTAGCTCAGTTGCTTGGTGTGAATGTGATGAAGTCATTTCCCGAATTCTGTTTGGAAAAGTAATTCCCGGTTAGAGGAATTCTTTTGTGTGGAATATGACTGAATTCTCAATTGTATTGGAATCTTGGTTGGCTGTGTGAACAGAGTCGGCCCTTCTCTTAGGCAAGTTAGGCAATTGCTTAAGGCCCCCAAGTGGAAGGGAGGCCCCAAATTTTAAAAAATAAGGGATAGTAGGAGAAAAAAATTTAGTATCCGATTAAAACAAAAAAAAAAATAGTATCATATTTAAACCAAAAAAAAAAAAGTTTCAGACAAACCAAAAATCTTCTGTTATCTTCTGGACAAACCAAAATTCATCCAGATAAACTACAAACCCAGTCAAAAAGATCAACCACAAAACAGCCACAAATCAAAACAAATAAAACCCTAAAAATTTAACCTTTCTCTCTTGCTCTCCGCCTCTCTCTCTGTCTCTCATTCTCTCTGATTCTCTCATTACCTTTCTCTCTTGCAACTGAACTGAAGCAAGCAGCAAGCCTAGACGGCTGGACCGCCTCGGCGCCTCCCTGCTACCTCATCAGTCCGCCTCGCCGCCTCCCTCATCAGTTCGCCTCGCCGCCTCTATCATTCTTTCTCCGATCCGAATCTGCTCTCCACCGGACCGTCTCCCTCCCTCATCACTCACGGACTCACCAGACACCAGCCGTTCACATTTACTTCATCTTCAACCTCGGCGCCTCCCTTCATCTTTCTCTGATCCGAAGACCTCAGGTATAACTAAAATTTATAAATACTTGGGGTCCGGTTAGATTGGGATAATGGGATTGGGGCACTACTTGCATTCTTGTAATTAATAAGATTGACTGTTGATTTGGGCCTGGTTTTGATGTATTGTAATAGTTTTGGGCTTCAAGTTTTTGTTTGTTTTTTTGGGAAATTATATATGATTTGTTTTGTGTTTTTTTTTTTTTTTTTTTTTTTTTTTTTTTTTTTTTTTTTCTGTGGGGGTATTTTAAACTAATAAGCCTAGTGTTATAATTATGCTTAAATTTTTGTTATGCTTGTGCTTTTTTTTATTTTTTTTAATTTTAATCTTGTGTTATATATATATATATATATATATATATTAGTTAGTAGTAATATATTAAATAAGTTTTTTTTATGCAGGTTGAGACTTGAGATTGCTAAAACCTTGTTATTATTTGGTAAAACTACAACAATAATTTTTATACAAATCAGGTTCTATTTCTCATTTGCTCTACACTTGATATGTATTTTTTATTTTAGTCTTTATAAATATATTGTTTGATTAGAAATGTCTACTAGAAAATATGCATTTGGATATGAAAAACTTAAAAAAAGAAAAAAAGAAGAAAAATTAATAGAGTCTCAAAAATGATCAATGGATAAATTTGTTATTAGTAATAAACAAAATATAACACAAAATTTAGATGAAAGTATCACAAATGAGCAAGAAATTCATCAAAAAGAGTTAGAAAATAATGAAATGATACAATTGCAATTGCAATACAACAAATCTTGATAATGAACTTCAAAATAATTTAGAAGAAAATGAAAATAATCATGAAAATGTCACAAATGAAACATATTATAATATAAAAATATTATAATAAATAAACATTAATTTAATTAATATATAAATATGTGGTCCCCATTTTTAGTTATTACAACCTCCTAAGCCCCAAAATAAATAACGTGTGAAATAGAGAATGTCTGTGACTGTGTTTTTGTTTTTTTTTGGGTAGTATGGCTGTGAAGGAAGAGAGTCACAGACAAATCAGATTATAAAGTGTAAAGGGTCCCACCCACTTGATGTAAGAAATTGAAAAATATCAAGGGGCGGTACCAACTATGTGATTTTTTTGGGCACATATTTGATTGGTGATTTACACTGCATGCTTCAAAACCATCGCAACGTGGGAATTTTTTTTTTTTACATTAAATTGTTGGAGACTCATGTCAGCAATTCACATTGGGGTTGGATTAATCTATAAATATATAAAAAAAATTTTAAAAAAATAGGGTTGGATTAGATCAGTGCAAGTGGGAATTGGAAACATTTGTAATTTAAATTTTTTTTTAAAATAAAGTATTGTAGTATTGTAGAAGATAATTAGTTCTTATGTCATGGGGTTGCAGAGTTATTAACTAATGAGGTGTATTTTACTATTTTTGAATAAAAGAATGCGATTGATTTATTTGAAAAAAATGTTGATGTATAAACTAATAAGACCTTACCTGTTCTTTGTATGTATTATGGAATCAGACTTCAAATGTCACCTATCAGCTCCATGTGGGTGATGTGGTCCTCATTTGATTTATTATAACCTCCTAAGAGAAAATAAATAACAAAAAAATTTTAACCACAAACTATACAAAAGATAGGAAAAAAAAATTATCCAAACATGCTAAGGATCCTAAAATGGAAGAACAATATAGGATGTGTTGTCAATCCCGCCCTTTTTTTGAAGAAGATATTAGACTGACACACATACACAGGTATTAAAATAGAAAAAAAAAAAACAAAAAAATTGCTGTCTTTGAAGAACATCCGAGGTGCCAATTAAAGGTATTGCAGTTTGTTGCTAATATATACTATTTAGGTAGACATATTCGAAGGCTTTTCTATTATTAGTTTGCTTCATTCATGCCCTACAAAAGGAATCTCAAGGTTTTAATTAAATAAAAAGACACATATTGCAGATTTCATAGTTTATAAAATATAACTAAATGTATGGATCCCTCTCCTTTATTATTCAGAAGAAGAAAAAAGCAAGAAGAAGAAGAAGATCCAAGATCCTAGACTAGTCCTAGAGTTTTGTTATAGTAATAAAAATTGAAAGGCCAAAGCTTTGGGTACACAATGGATTGTATAAAATTAAAAAATACAATCCATACGCACGCCAAAAAAAAAGGGAGGGATTGTATTAATTTGTGTGTACGGTCTTAGATTGTGTGAAGAAGATTAGTGGGTAATGGGCATATGCTAGGTTCTCTCTCTCCACGTCTTTGGATTGATTACTTTTTTTATTTTTTTTGATAGGCTTTGGATTGGATTGTTTACTTGATTGAATATTTTTGGATTTGGGATTTATTTGGTAGTGGATTATAAATGGTTGATTTTGGACTGTGGATAGCTAAAAGAAGATGGGAAAGAGAGACTAGTACCGTCGCGAGAAAGAGAAATTGTAGATGGTTGAGCCACACGATGGTGTGTATAGGTGATGATTGAAGAACTGAGATTTGTGAAGATTGATTTGGGTTTGATTTTCTGGATTTAGTTTAAGATTAGCGTGTTTCAGATCTGATTTTTTTTTAAAAAAAAAAAAAAACAATTTCTTAAAATTGTTAAATTAGTTACTGACGTTGAATTGTTTGAAGTTAATAAAAAAGTTTTATTATTATTTTAGTTGCCAGGTAAGCTCCAAGTGTACCAACAATTCACACGCAAATATAGACATTTTTCATTAGTGAGTTAACGGTAAGGATCAAATTGATTGTTAGTACCAAATTGACTGTTACCAGAACCAAATTAATTGTGACTAAAAAATGTAAAGACCAAAATGGTATTTTCCCTACATTTTTTTCCTAAAAACTAGCCCACACTAAACTTAAGAGTTTACTCAATTTCAAAGCCTCAATTTTAATTTCTTAAAAATCTCTTCCATTGTAATCTCATTCACCATAAAAAAATTTAAATTGAAAAATTATATTAAACTCAAAATAAAAAAGAGCTTCGTCACACGTGCATAAGCTAGTATATATTAATTATATGTGCAAAAAATAAGATGCAAAAAAAAAAAAAAAAAAAAAAAAAAAAAAAAAAAAAAAGAAAAAAGAGAAGAAAAGAAGGGAAAGTGAGAGATGAGTCACATTTACAAAAGCAGTCATAAAGATGAAGGAGCAAAGATGTCCTCCTGGCCTTGCGTGCTTCACTTACACTACAGAGTCCCCAGCCGATTTAGTGGTTAAAAGGGCTTTAATCCACGATGCTGTATCCAATCTAGAGGACAACTGAACGGAGACCATTCCCACAAGAAGTGACAATATTAGCGGAATCTAATGGTAGAGAGAAACAGAAAATTGGTGATAAGGAGGAGAAAATAAGGCTGAAAATTTGCCCTCAATTAAAAAGTGGAAGTTCTAAATGATAAGAAAATAAGGCTGAAAATTACTAATATATATATATATATATATATATGTATGTATGTATGTATGTATATGTCTCTATAGCATACAATACAATAAAGGAAAATTAGTACCGTCGCACACATATATGCATATATGTGTGCTATACAAAGAAGGTTAAGATTTGTTTAATAATGTTGTTTGTATTTTTTAAAAATACGTTGTTTGTATTTTTTGAAAATGTGTGTAATACAAGGAAGGAAAATTATTATTGCAGACGTGTAAAACGTGTTACACAACCCGTGAGCAAAGAGGTTGAAATTGTGTGTTCAAAACACTATAATTGGCTAGGCAGAGTCTGTAACTATCATTGCTCTACAAGAAAATGTAGGTTTTTCTTTTTTATGGAAAATATGTCTCAAGCTCAACTATTAACGAACTCCCTAACGTATGAACCATTTGACAGCTTGGTCTTATATAGTTAAATTGACTCATTTAGGCTGGCTTCTTCTCTGTTATTAGTGTATCACTTCACAAATCTTGTCAAGAAAGTTTCCACATTGTATCTAAAACATCTCAATATCACACCGATGAAGGATGCACGAGGCAGCCACGCCAAAAAAAACAGGGATGGGCCCAAGTTGGCTTGTCTTAAGACTTGAGGTTATTCTTGGTTTGAGAAAAATAAAACAAAACAATTTAGGCCGACAGAGTATTAGAATATTAATTAAATGATTAAATTTATTATTTCAAAATATAATTTAAAAATCTCACACATTGGGGCTCACTTATTAAGGATGAATTTTAGCTCATGTAATTTTTATTTCACATTTTGGGCCCCATTTATTAAAGATGAATTCAGGGCCACCTGTGAAGGGAGGGATAGTAGCATTTCAAAAAATTAAAAATCTCATATGTTAAGCCTCACTTATGGGAGAGTGAGAGAGTAGAGTACATTTTTTTTTTTTTTGTACTGGGGGAGATTTATTCATTTTGATGTACTTGCTTTTCTTATCTCTTCTACATTTGGTTTTTGTAACCGTTTATTTTTTATTCACTTGATTCTTTATTGCTATATTTATAATATTGTGTATTTTTTTCCACATGTTTGTCCTTATTGATTATTATATTGTGCATGTGTTGATTCATTTGAGCAATGATATTATTACTTGTCATGTTTTCCAAAGATTCCTTAATGCGTCTCGTTTAATGTATTCCAACAAAGATGGGTTTCTAAGCCGTATCAAGACTCAAGCTCTATTGTTGCTAAGTTTTCCGGAGTTGAAGTTTTAGATTAGGCTAATTTTGATGTATTGCAAGTAGAATATATTATGGACATTCATGTACTATTGTGGTTTTGTCATGGATTGCCAAAGGGGAGATTATTAAGGTCAAATGTTGTTGTGTTGGCAAATCCAAGTCATATATTTGAGTTTTAGTTTTTTGTATCCAAAAATGCTGAAGACACAAGAAAACAACTCAAAAATCTGCTCAAAACAATGAAGATTATTGGTCTCGACTCCTGCCCGATCTATCTTGAGATATGTGCACTATGGTTCCCAGAGGTATTAAAACAGAAGTTGCTGTGACGACGTTGTCTGAAATCAACACACAAATCCATACCATCCAGCTATTACAGTATGGATATAGTTTGCTTATTCCAACCATGTTCTTAAAGAATGTTTACATTAGTGTGTAGGTTTTCACTCTTTCTTTTTACCAAGCTATTCATCTCGTGGTTGTTTTTTAGTGCTATTTGAAAAGAAAACTGGTATACAAGAACTTCAGCATTATTTAAGCAGCATGTGTCACAATCTGGGAAAATGTTAATCACATCTACGTACTACGTTATAACCCAACACGTCTAGATCGATATAGTACACAATTGGTGTGAGACTCAACACATAATCAATCAGCACATACTCACACAATCAAATTCGTTACAATCCACACCATTTGAGGTATTACGCCGCATATTTGACTACTTCATGTTATAGTTTCAATAATCATTAGACTGCAGCAGAATAAGTAGTTGAAATATTTTAGTGTTGGAACTAGTCTCAATTGTTGAAAACTCACTATAAGTTAGATTGGAGAGGTAGTCCTTCACAAATGCAGTAATAGAGATGCACAATGTGTTTACTGTTTTGGTACTCTTAAAATGCTGCATGCTGCAATTAAGAATTGAATCAAGTAAAATATATTATTACTTGACATATTTCCTTACACTACATTATGGGGTTGGTCCCCTGCTTTGGCATTCTACTGTATCAAAAAAACAAAGAATTGTGTTCCAGTTTTCTGGTACAATAATTTTGTTGCATCCATCTCAACTTCTTCTTGATCTCTGCTATCTTTATGTACATATATAATCTTGTATATGATAATCCTATCCTATTCTAGAGTTTTTGGAAGTCGCTTGCGCGTTTGTCTTCCAGTATTTTCCTTGAAACTAATTGCTAGTTCTAGACTATGCTAGAATTTGGGTTACAGTTAATTTCTTTAGCTGTTCCTGCATCCAGCATGTTTGCTTTAGCTAAATTGGGTTGCACAGAACCATCTGAAAAATGATGATTCTGCTCATGATTAGCTTGTGCTATCCATATCAAAATTAAAAATACCATGATCATTGACAGAAAGACCATTGACACCCAAACCATCTGAACATTTCTCTTCAAAGGTTTGCAGTGCTTTAGCAGGATCTCAGAAAAGGCATCCTTCACTGACTGGCATTCTACCAGACTTTCCATACCTGGGTACGCATTTAGCAGATTTTGTACTGAACTTGAGTAAGACTCCACTGTCTTATAATCGGTATTGGATATAAATCCAAACTCACATGTCGCATTGGTGGCATCAGAACAAGTAAGAAACTTCAATACCTTCCAAAACAAAATAGATAAAAATAATCAGAGATAATGGATTAGACAGATTTTGTCACTGATTTCAGTGATACTACAAGATCCCAGGGATTCATAATGCAGACTATCGCTAAATAGTAGAGATATATTGTCAATAAAGAAAGCACAAAGTTTTCTCAATTTCAACTGGCATACCTTTGGGATGTCACCTATTCGAATTGTATCAGCTGGACAGTTGTCTGGCTGGTATTGGTACTTTGGTGGTGAAGAGAAAGGATTGCAGACATGAACAAGATTTGGATAAGATGTTGCCTGTAGAACTGATATATTCAGGTTCACCTGAAGAGCGATTTACCAACAAAAGAAAATTATGAATTTCAGTATTTTGTGTACATGATAAAGTTAATTGAGGTTCAACTTGAAATTGGACTGGTAAGTACGTAATATTTTGTTACATAAGTGTGCTCTTCCAATTTTGATTCTTATGGTTAGAGATCATTCATAAAAGGGCACAATTTGAAGAGGCTACAAAGTACAAAGTGGTTGAATCAATTAGAGCATTGGCCCCTTTCTTTCTTTTCCTTGACTTGATCCTTTTTTTCTACTTTATGACTGTAAATAGTACATTTCTAAAAAAATACTATTTTAGGCTAATTGAACTCTTCCCTGATTTTGGCATTGTAATGATTTACACCCTATGTCAAACTAAATCATTTTAGGATTGTGCCTAGTATCTATTTTCTATATCAAATTATACTCCATTGGCTGGTATGTAATTTGTTTAGGAAATTTCATTGTAAGAAGCATATAGAAGGCAAGAAGGAATTATAGATAACCAATGCCACCTGAAGAAAATGACAAGAGCCTTGTGGCTAGGTGATATTGCAGAGTCTCTACATGAGAAGAACCTGGGTTCGAATGCTCTCATGTTGTGAGCAAAAAAAAAGAATCAACTGACAAAGATGCAACTCATAGCTAAGTAAATATGCAGGCAAGGTTAGTAAAGTAATTATATAATAAACCTCATAGTTTGAATCTGTATGGCAAATATTGATACAATTGAGACTTTTAAGATTTAATTTGACACCAAGATCAATTTTTTTGGCGCTCATTATGCAATTAATCATAGAAGAGGAGACATTTACTTGGCAACGTAAGGCAATTTTCCATTAATTATGTGACCAAAGGAAACTAATAATTTTACCTCATTTACAAGGCTGTATATCCCTGCACTGACATCAAATAGGACTGATTTAGCTGAGAGCAATTCATCACAAGGAAGGATTGAGCTCAAGCTGTTGTTGTTGGGATTTTGTTGGAAGTTTTCAAGAGCTGTGCATGTATCACCTGAGAACCTGAAATAGAATTGATTTTCTTTTCAATTATTAAGTGCAAACTTCCTTTCCTATTTCAATTTCTTATTTTGGGAAATACTATAATATTTTGTAGAGATAGAAGTATAGAACACATGAGAAATGGCAAAAAAAAAAAAAAAAAAACTTACTTTTCCAAGAAGAAGTACATTCCAAAGAACAACCAGCATAGAACTGTAAGGAACCAGCATAGTATGATGAATCTGTAACAGAAGTTACATAATGAGCTTTATTTCTCAAAATACATGGTGACTAATCCGTTTGTATGCAGCTTTTTGCTAAAGCTTATTTGCTGAAAATTGGTTAAAAATATAGTTGTATTTATAAAAATTGAGGTTTTAAAAAACTGTACATTAGCAAATAAGCTAAAATCAAAAACTGTTGGCAAACGGACACAAATAGGCTAAAATAACAGCTATGCTAGTGTGTCCATGTTCAAATGGTTCTATATACTCACAAGTGAAGTGCACGGCTAATCCTCAGAGTGCCAAAGACTGCAAACAAGAAGAATTTTAACTTCAGTGATTTTAGGTCATTGATGATGGACTGGAACTACTAAAAGTTTTATGTTGCTAAATTCAAGGAAAGTTCTAGGCACTAGATGTTTAGAATTTTCACCTTTTTTAGTAGAAAATTTTCTGCTCAAGTTAATTTGATCTTTTTTAACGTTGAGCAGGTTTGAATTAAAGTCCCAAGCAAACCTTAGAACTTAATTAAAGTTGACCCTTTTAACTATTTAGCTCTAAATCACTAATACTTGGAAACACACACACACACCCAGCCCCACACCTGATAAAGCTATGACCGCAACCAGGTTCAACGAAATAATGAATGTGGTTAGTATGTACCTGCAAATATAAAAATGTAATTAGCATAAAAATTTCATTTTAATATCCAATGGAGAGAAGGAGAGAGTGAGAGAGAATTACACTATCCGTAGACCCTTGTCAATCAGACGCCTGTTCTTCTTAGCCTGCATTTGTATGTCTGCAGCTTCAACATCGAGTTTCTTGGATGTGGAGGTAAGGAAGCTAGAAGTGTCACTGCTTAAACTGGATGTTTCTAAGTTATTTGCAATGTTATTCATTGCCTCTGTTGTGTTGTGTATGGTTTCTGATGCCTCATCTGCGGTGTTAATGATAATGTTCACTACAGTTTTTGCTTGTGAGTGAAATTTTGCGCTGCCCGCCAGAACTAATCCAGATGCAGCTCTGCAAATAATAGAAAGATATAACCACAGTTATACTCGTACTGCAGCAGGATGTCTCTTATCACCATGTTTCAATGTCTAATGTGTGGATGATTCACTTGATAACACAAATTGTAAACTTGTTTTGCTGTCAATACATTTATTTCGTTTTGATCATCTTCAAAACTAACTATGGCTCTCCTAACACCCTTACCAAGAACAGGTTCTTTTAACTTCCATATCAGGGAGACCAAATTTTGTAGTTAGTTTTGTTTGATTCAGTTAGAAATGCAAACAATCTTCATGTGACAATGAAGAATCTGAGAATGGAATTAAACATTTGTGTTTTACGGTCAGGTTTTCCGAAATTTAGAAGATGGTAAGATTTGAAACATGAATTATACAAACTTCGAGATTAGTCAGGTGCTATAAGAGCCCTGGACACCCTTGTCAGCCAAAAAAAAAAAAAGGTAGCAGAGATTTATGCAAATTTTGGTGTAGTGCTTTTAGCATTGTGTTGTGTGTGGACTACAAAGTTGAATGACTTACATTGCCAGGATTGTTAAGGATATGACCGCGAGAATATGCCAGAGGTAACACTGCCTGTGATGACAAGATGATCTTTTCCTCAGCTTTCCACTCTCTCTAGTTTTACTACAATATATATTTGCCAATAGAAAGCCTCCATATACAAGTCCACACAAAAGCCACAACGCCCCAATGAAATATCCATAACTCCCAGTAAATATAGTTGACTGCACAAAATAAACAACAATTCTAAATACCAAGTTACATTACAATTTAGGAGGAGAGAGAGAGAGAGAGAGAGAGAGAGAGAGAGATTTACACTCCAATAATGCTTGTTGGTAATGTTATATCCTCCTCTGTATTTCTTAAAATGGTCTAAAGGATCCACCCTCACAGTATCATCTGACTGTCTAATGGGTTCTAACTCTTCTGAGACATCGTCTGTCTGAAGCAAATTTCTCCCTATGAAACCAGGTAAAAGGAACATTAGTTTACTAGACAAAGAAAAATTAGTAGCTTAATTAAGTTAACTAGTATGGACTCTGAATCCAGCAACCTAGTTGACCTTAAAATGTTCTTAATATGTAAATGTTTATGAGCAAACATTTAAAAAAAATGATATTTTAACTTGCTTTCTACTTTTGCACTATATATGCCCCTTCTTATCCTTGTTGCTCCTAAAATTTTAAAAATTAAACGCCTTTTATATATATAAAAGCAAGTCTTAACTATTAGGCACTGGATCAATAGATGAATAGGAATAGCAATGAGTTAGGTTTAGTATATTTTTTCGACCCAACTCAACCCTAATGGTGAGTGTTTAAGATTATTTAGATGGATTTGGGCTTCAAATTTGTAAACAGGCTAGAATTTGGAAAAGGTTTGGATTTTATAATTTAGGTACCAAAAGATATTGCCATTAAAGTTTTTATAACAAAAGTAAGTGTGTCCTTTATGCCTTAATATATTGTTTGACTTTTTTAATAACAAATATTGTTTGATCTAGTGTAATAGTATATGTTTTTTATGAAAAGTGTAATAGTATTTAATAGTGCCTAAATTTAGATGCATCGTTAATTAACTTGGTCCCAATTGAATAAGTCTAGTCAAAATGGGAAAAGCCTTATAATTCAATGATGTAGTTTTTTTTTTTTTTTTTTTTAAGAGAAGAGTTTAAAAAAGTCTAGTGGTGACAACTTTTCCTATAACTTGGGGGAGAGAATAAAAATGATGTAAATGGTTTATGTAAAAGTAGTTGCGAACTACTTACAACCTGAATTTTGAACGAATTGTGAAAAAAGTAATAAAAAATAATGTTATAAAAAAAAAAGTTATGTTCCCAATGAAATTGGGACGGAGATTCATAGTTAAACAAATGGAACATTATGACAGAATTCTAAAATTTAATTGGATTTGATATGTAAAATATTTAGAAGATTTGAGTTTGAAAAGAATTTTTTCGCCCCAAACAGAATGGGTTGCCATTCCCTAAATGCGCATGGGTTATGGGTCATACTCTTCACATGATTATTCTCCCGATGCCGTGGATAGGGAGTTATCCTTTTTCACCATAAAGGAAAAATAAATAAAAAAGACACTTTTTTATTTTTTTTTCGTTTCTCCTGCGCGTTTTAGGGGACAAAATGCACAGTATATGTATTGTGCACATACTATGCGTGTACTGTACACACATTTTTAGTAATTTTTTATTAAAAATGAGTCTTGTAGTACTATTTATATATTTAAAAATTATTTTACTACAGTATTTTTAATTTTCAACTGTATTTAAACGGACTCTTAGGCAACGACCATATTTTTTTTTTTTTTAAATGAAAGAGTGCACTTATATTATTTAATGGGCTATAATCCATTGCAAATTTGCAATATAACATATACGTAGCATCTTTTTTTATTTTTTGAATTTTATATTCTAGGCATCTAATTTATCATATTAGGAGCGCGCAATATAATCATTTTTATTTAAAATCTGTTTGGTAAAATGTTTTGGGAGATTATATAAGTATTTTTAAAATTTAAAACCCTGTTTTGCAATCACAACTCTTCTTAGTTTTTTGACAAATACTCATTTTAAATTCAAAATACAGTTTTCCAACCGTTTATACAAATGTACCCTTATTAGCAATATTCTTTGTTTTAATAATTTCCACATAATTTATAATGTTTTCTAACCAATAATTCTCTTTTCATAGTTTGTAATAATAACGGAACTAAGAAAATTCAAATTAAATCTATAATTTGATTAATTATCTACAGCAGTTACTAAATTATTATGTAACAAAAATTCTGGCACAACAGACAATTGCTTTCTAAACAAGCAGAACCTTAAATTATTTCAAATAAAATTTTAAAATCATAAAAATATAAAACTCACCTGTTATGAATCCACTAGATGAGATTGTCTGTCCAGCAATTTCTGGGAAACTCAAGGCGAAAATTTCCATCATGATAGTTAGGGAGAGGATGACTTGCATTCCATGTGTGGATCCCATGACTAACCTGTCAAAGAAATTTACAATAGTCAACAAATGTGCCAAAGCTCACTCATTTTCTTTTCCAACTAACCCATTAATAACTAAACTGGTATGTGAACCAAAATTCATTGAACAAGCTCTTAATCAAACCTAAACATGAACCTAACCAACTAGTCAGAGAGGGAGAGAGAATGATGTAGCTTTTCACTCTTAAGTTAGGGACAGTTCTGATGCTTATATTTGCAAACATAGTTGCAAACAAGGAAACTTTGACTACATACTACTCCAAAAAGTAGAATTTATGTTAAAACTAAACTGAGATAGATTTTTTATTTTATTTTATTTTTTTTATGGCAACAGAACTATTCTAAAAGCAACCTCATTTGTATAGAATGAGTTCTTTGCAAGTAAAGAACATCTTAAGCCAACAGAATATACGAACAAATGGATGAGAAACAGACTTTTTTCTGAAGACTAGTGTTTAAAGATACACAAATGCAGGTTTTTTAAACATGAGCAAGAGAGAGTTCTTATACACAATGAAGTATTTGGAGTATAGAAGAACCATACTATTCCATGAACTTACCTGAACTAATACAGATGAATGGTACGTTCTTCCACAAAGCTTCAATGGCGAGTTCTCTGCGTTAACTTGGATAAAGGGTTCTCCCAAAGACTTCTCTCTGATGTATATAACTTGATCCTCTCAAAAGGCTTACATTCAAAAGCAGTGAAAACCCATATCAAAGCTTCTCAGATATATCCCAAAAGTCCCAACTTATAATATACTTGATCAAAACTTTAGCTGAGGCTTTTCTGTCAAGTGAACCATCCCATTCTCTGTTATAAGAGGAGCTTTATAAAGATATTCGTTGAGTGCAAATATTATATATCTAGAAGCCTAAGACTTCAATTTCTCTCTTTCTTCTGAGTATTCAAAGCTTTTAAAGCAAAATTCAAGTCAAGCATCTGAACCGAAACACCTTCGTCAGAACTCCACTATTCCTCTTATTCTTTTATTTTATTTCAAACACCAGAACCCATTTCAGACCTTCCACTTTGGTCTCTTCCATGCTCTAAGGACTAAACAAAACCGTGTCAAATACTCCATGCTCTAGGGAGAGTTTTTTCAACTTACTCCACTTTCTCAGATATGCAACAACTCCAAAATTAAGGCTTTCTAAATATATATCAATGAATTCTAGTGGGGTTGTCTGAAATTTATCTGATTCCAACCAAACCTCTCTCTCTCTCTCTCTCTCTCTCTTCTTCAAAGTCAAAAACCTCAAATGTCTTTTAACGACAATTTGGTCATGGATGATGGATGCAGTCGAAGATTTCCCTCTCTTTCTCTCTCTCCTTTTTTTTTTTTTTTGGTTTTCTTAACTAGGTGTGACATCTTATTTGGTAAGATTAAAAAAGCAAAACTTCCCTTTAGTTTTATTTAGCGCCCCCCACCCACCCTCCCACAAAAAAAAAAAAAAAAAAAAAAAAAGGTAACAAAAGCAAAACCGAGCAAAATCATCATCTTCCTCATTTGGAGGTTCTATCTTATAGTCCACTAAGTCACCAACTTCAATATGTTAATTTTTTAATAAAAATACGTGATAAATTATTACCGGTAAGATATAAACAAAGTACCCACATTGGGATAACATTTTTTTTTTTAAAGTAAACTAGCTTCCCTTCAAATTAGAAAGAGATAAAGAGAAAGAGGAACAGGAAAAAAAATAAATGACATAGACAGTTATTTTTTATTTTTTGCTTTATTTGGTACCCAAAAAGCATATTCAAAGGGTGGCAATCAAGGAATTGGTAAGGTACTTTGTCTGGTAAGTTTGTAACTGTAGAGCTACATACTCAAGCAGGAATTCTTCTTACGTATATAATAATAATAATAATAATAATAATAATAATAATAATAATAATAATAATAATAATAATAATAATAATAATAATAATAATAAGCTTTATTAAATAAATTTATGTTGGAATCCCACTATAATTTCATGTGAAGATAGGGAACATTGTTCATGAAATGTTGAATAATTTTCCAGGACAAAGAAAGGTGATGACATTGGCATTGGCGGTTGCAAACTTGCATGCAATTTTCTATCAAGAATTTTGGAGTTACAACTTGGGTAAGTTTGGGAAGTGACAAAATAAATAAATAAATAATATGTATATCTATTATCTAGATTATGCCAATAGCTATCTACATAAAGGGATGAGTATCCAATTTTTTTTTTTTTTTTTTTTTTTTGAGAAAGAGTATCCAAAAGTTGAGAGAAAGTATATTTATTGGGAACTTTTATACCAATTTTACAAAAATAACGGAGATTATTATTGTCAAAAGTACAAAACTTTAATAAGTCAAACAATGTAAAAAAAGCGATGCTAAATACACCGGCTTTATACTACGTATTTTAGAAGCTAATATAATTTCTTGAAGTATATTTATTGGAAACTTTTATACCAATTTTATAAAAATAACGGAGATTATTATTATTGTCAAAAGTACAAAACTTTAATAAGTCAAACAATGTAAAAAAAGCGGTGCTAATTAAATAAACAGGCTTTATACTACGTATTTTAGAAGCTAACATAATTTCTCGAAGATACTTTTCTTTTCTTTCGGCTTGAAGAAAGTAGCAAAAAGAGGCTTTTATTAGTGTGTTTATACCATTTACACTTTCATGCCGTATTTTGTGACTATATAAAATGTTTTTAACCTTCAAATTTATCTGAGATTCAAAAGCATATAGCAACTTGGCTTGTCTCTTTCATAAGTTTGAAAAAAAAAAAAAAAGTGGAGGTTTTTTTGGCAATCATGTACATTAATGAATATGTAACATTCCAACCTTAGTTTCCATGAGAAATTATGAAGCTAATTAGGTATTGGTGCACATTTTTTTCCATTATTGTCCAGTCGGTAGATGAACCCGAAAGCAAAATAAACCAATAAAAATGATATTGGAGACCACCCTATGATACTCAAATTCTTATGCAAATAAAGAGGGCCACATAAACTTTTCGTATAAGATGGTCCTAAAACTCTATATATGATAATGAGTAATGACACACTTGAAAGCAACTCAACTAATTCCGTGTGCAACCATCCATCTTTAAAGTGATGCATGCATCGTCATTCTTTATCTTGCAGTGTCTTAAGGTAATCTATGGTGCTTATTAAGTTTGTTAATTAATGGTAAAAAGCAGCCTACGGTTTGGTTTTTGGAGCCGCCAAGCACACACACTAGGAGCAAATGTTAAATAAAAGTAAATCAAGAATTAGGAAAATTTATTGTTAATGGTGATTAATACCCATCTAGCGTATTTTCTATCTTATTCTGTGTATGAATAAGCAGAGTTTCATTTAAATTTTTATGGAGAAGTAAATTATTTACTATCATATGGTTTAAAGCCTTTTGTCTTATATCTGTGATCGAATAAGAAATCTAAGGTAAAAAAAAAAAAGATCTAAGGTTCAATGGATATACATAAAAAATCAATTGGTATCTTAATCTAATAATAAAGAACATTTTTTATAAAACGGACCTCATTAGTTTAAAATATTATCATATTTATTAAAAAATAATAACTATGTACTAAAGTCAAAAACTAAAAAGGTTACTGTATCTGTATACTCAGCATGCATAAAACATGTTTCTCAAAAAAAAAAAAAAAAATTAAAAAAAAAAAGCATGCATAAAACATGTTTTACTTTTTACACCAATCCTAAGTACATCACAATCACTTTCCTTTCTCTTTCCAGTCACCACATCTTCTTTTTCAAACATACCCTCTTATAATGTTGAAAAGCCTACTTCCCATCCGTTCTTCTCTGATTACAACATGGGCAGCCTCATCCATATGGTCATGAATAATGTACACACTAGACCTTTTCTTTTTCGAATATTAAACGTGAAATAAAATTTTCAAATTATTTTATGAAATCTTAATAAAAATTTCACCTTTTCTAATTTATAAAATACACGTGCTTCTAATGTGTTTACAAATTATCATCTCACTCCTTCACTTCTAATAATTAAGAAAAAATACACAAGTTAATGCAAGCTATCATTGTTAAATTAAGATGTACCATTTGAGTTACCAAAAACTTTGTAACTCAATTAATTAATATCTCCTAATTTTCCTAACAAAAACATATCTAGTTTGAATTTCCTTTTTCCATTGTAACTATCAAATTATAAAAAATAAATAAATTTTATAATTACCAATTTGGTCTTTTAACCAGTCCAAACCAAATTCAAAGAACCTTCAATATAGATCTTTTTTCTTTGCCGACAAGGACCTGAAGACAGATTTCGTTGTGGAAATTTTTGTCAATACTCAGGTCCATAAAAATAAAAGGCGAATAATCTTTGTAAAAAAACACAAAACAAGAAGATTTTGCTATGCAGATGATAACTTATTAGACAATATTGAGCTTCTTTAATCGCAAATTTATTCAACTCTTTCTTCTCTTTTTCCGGATAAGTTAATTCTATATATTCAAGTCAAACGGCTGCTTGGATTGACATTGAGCAGTGTGGCAAGCTTAAGCAATCATAGTTATTAAACATGACCGGACTAATAACCCAGTAAATCAGTGCTTAAGTCGATCCGGTTGTTTAATTGGACCACCTGTTCAATTGAACACGTAAACTTCGGCAAGACCCAATGGTTTTTTTTACAATTTGTGCAACACAAATGGGTTGTTGTGACTTGTGACCAAGGGAGTCAATCTTGTACCAGTTGTACCAGTTTGACTAGTAGAACGATATAGTTCGGTATCAGTTAATATCAGCGTACTGTTTCGAATTTACCGTTATTTTTTATATTTATAAACATATATATGTGTGTGTGTATTATAATAAATGTAAAAGTTTACTATAAAACATTACCTCAATTCAGAACAAATTATTCATGATTTTAGACTTTAGCATCAATTAAAAGAATAAAAAATAAATAAATAAAAAATAGAAAGCTTAATTAATCATTGCATAATAAGAAAACAAATAATATTAATAAGTTAATGCAAGTAAATTACCATTCTGTCCTTACAACAATTCAAAAATTACAAAGCTAAAAAAAAAAAAAAATTATCGACCAATATTACCCAAAATCAGCCGGTATGCCCGGTATGCCCAAAATCGGCCAGTATGACTGATACATAGTTGGTATGGCTGGTATTTAAACCGGTACGAAACGTTGGCATTTCAATACTGGTATATGTACCAGCACAGTACATGCCGACCGGTAAAGCCGGTATCGGTACGGCATCAACCACTTTGGTTGTGACTTATTTGGTTTTGTAATTTTGAAATCAAATTATTTTTATGGGTTCATTGTAGTACCTTTGTTTTTTTTTTTTTTTTTAATTCTAGTGCTTGATTTTTCAATAAGCATAGAGCTTCAACTTTTAACTCATATAGTAATCCATGAGATTAAAGGAACTAGTGAGATATGCAATAAACATAAAATATGACATTGAATTGTAAGATATGTTTTTATTCCTATAGTTTTAAGAAATATAGTGCAATAAGATTTTTTAACAAAGACTTTGCTACAATTTGACATCCTTTTTGCATTTTTTTTTCTTAGTGATGTTACATGTGAGATCTAGAGTGTGATTTATATTATTATTAAGTGACTTGTTTTTTTAGACTTAATTTTAATTAATAATTTAGGCATGCTTATTTTTATCAATTTTTATATTAATTTAATGACATTTTAAATTTATTTTTATAATATATTCTTTATTGTTTTTATATAACTATGTGATTCAAAGAATGACCCACTAGTTAAACTTGTGACCCAATAACTAGCTCTTAAACCAGGTTAATGTCTAGTCCAGGTCAATAATTATGTACACAATACATGGTAGAGGGTGACTATGACTATGAGTTCTAAAATTTAAAGAATAATATATATATATATATATTAATTAGGGACAAGAAAATTATAATTTGAAACTTGTAAAGATAAGTAACTTGTCCTGGATGCAAAATTTATTTGGTTGACGCTATTCTATTTCTTAAAGACAAAGTGTGAAAAATGAAAATCTTAAATATTTTTTTATTGAAAACGTATAAAGATAACAGTAAAGTAATTATTTGCACCAATTTTTTCCCCTGAAACAGTTTACATTATAGAGAAACAGAGAGAGACAGAGAGTTGCTGCAAAATAATGTGCCATGGGTTATCTTTTTAACATTTCATATATTTTTTTTTCTAAATCTGGAACATTTTTTATTCATTTATTATCTCGTTTAATTAAATTTATCTTCTAGATGACAAAGCTTGGAAAAATTAAAAAAAACTCTTGTCACTGTTTTGTAATCGCCGCCGGCTGCTAAACCAAACTGCCGAAAATGATATTGCCGTACACCAAAACAGTGAAGTTAGAACTTAAAACTTGACTTGACTGACCCATACGGGGAAAAACAAAATAGAAAAGAAAATTTTCAAAGAACACTCACATAAAAAAATATAAAGTGAGAAAGAGTCCCATGGTCAAAACCCCAGTCCCATGAGCTATGCAATCATTATTGAACAATAACTAATGAGTGGACAATCATTTTCTTTTCTCAAAACAACTATATAATCCCTACTTATGATTGGCCATTTAGATAATTTTTTTTTTGGTGCTAAATCTTATTATTTTATTTTCTGAAAAGTTGATTAAAATATAATTATATATCAAAAAGATTAGACTTTAAAAATTTGAACATAAATAAACAAATTCAATATCTGAGAACATGCTCTATGAACCATTTTTGGCCTTTTGAAGGAAAAATAATTCCAAAGCAAAATCATAAATAATGAAAAATCAAAAAAAAGTTCTTGTAAAACAAACTCAGGTGATTGCAAACTCAAATTTTTCAAAGTATGAATTATCATTATGTATCCTTAATATGATAGTCACTTCATAAATACAAAGTTCTTCTCACAATAAAGTTTGGAATAATAAAAAAAACTCTTATAATTGTATTGAAATCGCCGCCCGCTGCTAAAACATACTGCCAAAAATGAAACTGCCGTACACCAAAACAGTGAAGTTAGAACTTGACTTGACTGGCCCAGATGGGGAAAAACAAAATAGAAAAGAAAATTTTCAAAGAACACCCACATAAAAAAATATAAAGTGAGAAAGAGTCCCATGGTCAAAACCCCATTCCCATGAGTTATGCAATCATTATTGAACAACAACTAATGAGTGAACTACCATTTCCATTCTCAAAACAACTATATAATCCTTACTTATGATTGCCCATTTAGATGATTTTTTTTTTTTTTTTTAAATATTAAGGTTCGTTAGGTTAAGGTTATTTATATTTTTCAGAAATATGTGTGAATAAAAAAATATATAAAAATACGTGTAATATTATTTAAAAACTGAAAACATGTGTTTAATCACATGTACCAAGCGAACTCTTATTATTTTATTTTCTGAAAAGTTGATTAAAATATAATTATCTATCAAAAAGATTAGACTTTAAAATTTTAAACATAAATTAACAAATTCAATAACGGTTGGAAAACATGCTCTATGAACTATTTTTGGCCTTTTAAAGGAAAAATAACTTCGAAGCAAAACCATAAATAATGAATAATCAAAAAATGGTTCTTGTAAAACAAACTCAAGTGGTTGCATACTCAAATTTTCCAAAGTATATATCACAACCGTGTACCCTTAACATGATAGTCACTCCATAATTACAAAGTTCTTGTGACCCTTAACATGATAGTCACTCCATAAGTACAAAGTTCTTATGAGGTGGGGGTAAAGTAGAATTTTTATCTTATATATAATTAAAAAAAAGAAAAGAAAAAAGAAGTAAGAATCACATGCCAGTAACCTCACTTAGTAATACTTCATGTGAAATTATTCAAGTTCTGAGAGTACTACATAAAATCACAGGTCGGTGAGTAGACATACATAGTATCAGAACATAAAAAAGCACTATGAACATGAACACAATAACATTTAATCAAAATGAGTACTGATTTTTATGACAAAAAAGAAACCTTATTCCCTAATTTCTAATGAACATCTAAGTCACAATCTATGTCTAATTTTAGAACCAAACATGAACAGCTAACAAAGAAAAAAAGAAACTGACTTCTGCATACTGAAACAATTGGGTCAGACAATTTTTCGAAATCAGGACCTGGTGGGTCAACTTGGCAGAGTTATTTTCTTCATTTCAAGGACAGGGTTTCTTTGAGAAATCCCAGTTGAGCAGGACCAGTGTTGGACTGAGAAGCTGGATCATTCTCCGGGACAGATCCACGGCCTAGACAACGGTAGAGGCTGAATCATGATTGCATTGAGAGGTTTGGGGGTGGAAGGATCGAATTAGCTAGCTCTTCATTCAACTTCACTGGAAGTGGTGGCATCTGCTTCATTACTTCTGGGGTGTCATTCAAGCTGAAGTAGACAAAGCATTATAAGAGAATTTACATGTGCATGAATAATTTGTGTCATTTTTATATTCAGTACACAAATTTTGAGGACCAAAACTCTCTCAACAGAAAATTCAAACAAACCAATCTCAGATTTTGTAGAAGAAAATTATTAACCACATAACATTTTCTCCTCTAGGAAATGAGTCAGATATGGTAACGGCTAAAAGATTTAAATCCTACTAAACACATATGCATGCTTGGCAACCTCTAGAGATCATAAATCTTGTCATTTTGATGAGAAGTCTAACCATAACAATATATTCAACCCACCTAGATGGAAACACAAAGGAGCATTAGAAAGCATAAAAATTTGTTTGAGACAACAACAATGAAGGTATTTTTTTCATTCAGGTTTTAAAGTAAGGCCCCTTTGCCAAGCAGCACCGCAGGCTCTCCACCAAAGAGATGAGATCAGGTCCAACCCACTGGCTAAGAGAGAGAAGACAGCATTCTTATAGCTGAGAAGATCCTCGAGCCTGATATTCTAGTCTTTAAACTAAAAAACATTCAGAATGCAAATAAAAGTAGCATACACAAGCTTATGAGGATGTCCAATCTTTATACAAATATGTCTGTACATATAATTGAGGTGATTTTGGCACGTGCAAATTAAAGAGGGCCAATAACATGCAAGTCCACTAAGGCAAAGGCCCAAGATTGGTAGATTTATTGAAGCCAATGTATGCATATGAGCCAAATGCCCAAAACTAAATGGGCCCTGATATTAATAAACTTGCCACTGAAACAATGATGGTAGTCACGGTACACAGAATTAGCAATGAACGCCAGTAGAATTAAATTTCTACTGGTGGCCATAAAAACATGCACTGCAAGAACATATAAGAAACATATATTTACATGTAAATGATGAAAACTACATATATGCACATGCATCTCAATCCATGCAAGCAACAGTATAATAATAAACTAAACAAACATCAATCATATTCAACATACTCATTCATGATTTTGTGGATGTTATCACGAGTTTGACAGAGAAGATTGAGGTTCTCCGGTATCTGAAATCAAAAAGAAAATATGCCCAATTTAGTTAGATAAACAGCAAGAATGCACCATAATTGCAGAATGCACTCCTTTCAAAATGATAAGTCAAATCAACTTGAATCGTACAATGTTGATTCAAGCATAGAAATTTAAAATATTCTTTAATAACATCACAGAAAAAAGTGTATCAAGATCTTCCAGAGAGGGCTGCTAATTTTCATCATCAATGAATAATGGTATGTCTGGGTTTGTAGTTTTACTTTCATCTATGATTTTCATACTAAAATAAAAGCTAATGTAAAATCAATAACCATTTGGTGTAAGTTCTTCCTCACCTGTAAAGCTTGTAGGTTTGCAGAAATTTGATTTAAGGCCTGAGCGTTTTGCTCAAGAAGCTCTCCTGTAGGACCACCAATAGCTGCAAGCAGCATAATCGAAATTTCAACATAATAGACAAGGGCATAGAATAAATAGTTTCAAAAAATGAGGATATACACATTTAAACAATAAGGCTTTGTTCCTTGCAAACAAAACAAACTCTGCTTCCAAATATGCTTGACACGGATGAGGCCATACAAGTTTGAATATCAGGTGTGTCAAATACTCAAGAACTCAACACTTGAGCCAATGTTTGACACTAATCAAAAGAACTTTCATTTAGGGGAAAAAATGGGTGCTCAACTCTAAGAGTATTAGCCCTGAGTGTCATATGTATTTATTCTTCACTTTATACATTCACTACGATCCTAGTGAAAGCGTAATCTTGGATCACTCAATTGACAACATGATACACTTTTCTCTCAATACTCCAATTTTGGTAACCCAATAATTTTGTTTGTTTTCTTCACTTAACTCATCTTTTCTACCCAATGTAGAAATTAGTATTACAAATACTAGACAAGAAAGTAATATTGTTACCCAAATTTTTTGTCCAAAAAAATTAATATTAACCAAAAAAAAAAATCCAACAAGTGGGATTAGATGGAAAATTTCATTTGGGTGAACTCAACATTGGCTTTGCAAATCTTCAAATTGCCTTCTTATTTGTCATTTCAACAGGCACTCCTGTATATATGTACTTAATCCAACATGTTTGAAAATTATCGGCTTGATAAAGGTTCACTGCACACACCATCTGAACTGCAATAATATTTATTATCTAAACAATTTATATTAAAACCACAGCTTCAAAACTACGGATCAGAAAACTAGTGTCATCAACAAAGGGAAAATCTTAAGTCCTTAATAAAGAAGGAAACCAATGGCCATGTGATATCAATTCTTTTATATCAGCTCTTTGGTAGTAATTTTGCATAATCTAACAAAGGAAAAACAGTCATCCACCAGCATAACTGAGAAGCATGATGCATGTATAGAAAAGCCTAGACATAATAGACCCCCAGTTTACTTAGACACACATGCAAAAGACGCATTGAAAGTTCAAATGGCAATTGAGTGTAGGATGCGACTGCCAGCAACTTAATTGCAACAGTAAAATGTATGATCCAAATATCTTCAGCCCACTTAATGATGAAACTGATAATGTTAAACTTGAAGCTTGTAATTATTTTAAATTTGAGGTAAGATCAAACAAGATGATGACAAAATAGAGAAGCATTCGGTTATAATGATATAAAAGCAGAAGTGTAGACAAACTATGGAAATGAGTTTATATAGATGCAAGAAAAGCATCCATGAATAGTGCAAGCATGTGATGCTGTGAATTGGAACTATTGAGAACTACACAGAAATTGGGAAACAAACTATATAACCTGACCTTTGAATGAGATGCCATCATCATTATCCACTGGAATCATTGGTGGAGCATATGGTGGAACATTTGGCCGTGCTGCAAAGTGAGATGGCTTAGCTGAAGGATCATTGACTCTTTCCTGAGAAACAAATACAAAAATAGTTTAGCAGAGCATCTGGTGATTGAAGAAACAGGTACCATACAGATAAGAAGAACCACCAAAATATTGCAGCAAGATATACACATGTATACATCTCTATCTTCACAAGATAATGGAAGAAGAAGAAAAAGAAGATGCTGCAAATAAAACCGGTAATCCAAACACTCAACCCTCTTTTCTTTTAGGTGATGAGAAAAGAATTACAATCCTTGGGCTAGTTGAAAAAAAAAAAAAAAAACACACACACACACACACACAATTTCCACTTCAAGACTATGTTCAAAAGAAATCATTAAAAGTCTTTCACTAAACAATCAAGAAACACGCAATAATAATTGCATAGATGTCACAAAAGATGAACTGCCATCTGATAATTGTTCAATATGCAGAAAGGCTTTTTCCAAAAAAACAAAATTGGTACCTGAGCATTCATGGCATAATATTTCATTTACTTCAAGGATGCAAATTCCACTAACAATTAAGCATAATTTTACAGTTACCACTCTACACATGTAAACCAATTCCAACACAACATTCAAAGATGTGGTGACATTCATATTTAGGGTATTAAACATAATATTTGTGGTTCCATGTAGGCAAAATCATCTGCAAGATTCATACATAATATTAAATATCCAACATGCTATGAAATGCTTGGCACATTCTAGAGCAATTGCCACATGTTCTCAAGCTCACAAAGTTAGGTTGTGGTTACCCCTTGAGAGAGAGAGAGAGAGAGATGGAAAAAAATTTAATACTAAAAAGTTCTCTAGGCATGATGCATATATTCATTGATTAAGCAAGGGAACTAACAAGAATAAATCAAACATACAGTTGCACAACAGTCCACATGAACAAAAAAATTAGAATCTTCAACACTTACCAAAATATAGTATAATAAATAGCACAAAATCATCGTAATCATACCTTTTTATCTTTGTTTTTCCTTGTTAAATTATGATCCTCCTTCCTTCTCTTGCTATTTTCCTTTTTCTAGAGAAAGGGAAAAAAAAAGAGAGAGCGAGAGAGAGAGGGAGAGAGAAGCAAGAGAGAGACAACAAGTACAGAGGTAAATCAACTCATAAACTTGATACTCTGATGCTGAATGAGATGGCTCACATACAATGAGATATCATGTGTGTGCTCGATTGGAAGATGTTGAATGAACTAAAAGATATCTACTAACAAAAAATAGAAGATTCTTTAAACCTAGCACATTTCCTAGTGCAAGCTTCTTAAAGATTTAGGTCTATTCTCCCTCTCTCTATAAAAACAATTACAGAAGGGTGTCACCAACCCATTTCTAGTTGAGAATCAATAATCCCCCATGGACAGATAAGCCATTACCTCAGCCCACTTGACTATTCTTGCATGTCATCAATTGGTTTTTTGACTAATGCATCTGCATTTTTCTTTTTCCAGAAATACTAATTTGATGCTTATTTAGAAAAGATGCAAGCAAGAAGAGTAATAGAGCTTACAGTCATCCATCTGCAACGCAAAGCCACATCTCGAACAGTCTTATTTTGCAGCAGCATAGCTATCTTTGCATACCGAATAATGTTTGATTCTGAGGGAAATCTGCAAGGTATGTACCAAAGCCGTATTATTTGGATGAAAGAACCACGAAAGAACTAGAATTAACATAGAAAATATATTAGAAACCAAAGATTTGGTGTCAAGAGCAACAACAACAAAAAGTCAAAATATTGCAACTTCAATCACATTAATGGATTTAAACGTATAATATAAATTAGATTTTGAAATCCATAAACCCAAACTACACACTTAGTTAATAAAACTACACACATATTTGTCTAAAACCAATTGTATTCAACATACAAAAACCTCAAATTAGCAACCAAAAAAAAAAAAAAGTCCAACTCTCCATTCATAACCCAAAATCCAATCAAAACTCTCAAAAACCTAATTAAACAACAACTACAAGAACCTCGAATAACCCAACAGAAGAATCCAAAAAAAAAACTTCAACTACCACTCATAACCCAAAATCCATCCATAATTCTTAAAACCCAATTCACCTATAATTACGTTAACACAAAATACCACTCACAACCCAAAATCCAAACATAATTCTCAAAACCCAATTGCACTTAACCTACAAGAGGGCCTCAAAAGAATCCAACAAGAAAAAAAAAATTACTAATCATAACCCAAAAGCCAATCCTCTATAACTAAAAGAACTCAATTTACCACTCCAAAATTTAATCCTTAATTCTCAAAACCCATTTCACCTAATAACTACAAGAACTCAAGAGACCACTCACAACCCAACATCCAATCACACTACTCAAAACCCAATTGCAATAAACCGTCAGAACAACCTCAAAAGAATCCCACAAAGCAAACCAAAGAAGAAGACAAAAAAGTAATCTTTACTCACTTAGCTAGACCATCATCAAGAATGGCCTGCTCGTCTGAGGTCCAATCCAATGAAATACCCGGGTTGTGCTTCATAGCCGACGCTGAACTCTCCGGCGCCGCCGCCCCTGAAGAGTTCCCGTTGCTCTGGTTCCCTCCTCCTCCGGCTCCGGCAGCTGCTGCCACGTGTCCGTTGAAGGAAGAAGACGACGCTTCTTGATGATTCCCAGTTGGGTTTGCCATCCAATTTCCCAATCAAAATTTTCCAAAAACAAAACCAACCTTCAAAATTTTCAAACCCCACAAGGAAATTTTGCAATTACAAGCTAAACCCAATTCCCAGAAAGCTCGGAATTGACCGTTGGTTCCCGCCAATTGGGCTCTTCCCGCCACGAGATAGCAAGAACCCAGATAGAGAAATTAATTGAAAAAACAAAGATTTGGGTCAGATATGTATATATTGACAGAGAGAGAGAGAGAGAGAGATAGAGAGAGAGAAACCAAAGAGATTATATATTTCTACGAATATATATAAATATTTACACAGACATACACAGTTGAACAACTATGTATATATTATTCTTATGAGACTGAAGGGAGCTCTACTATGAGAGACTGAAATTATTGAAAATTGTTGAGAGAGAGAGACAGAGAGAGAGAGGAAAGGTCTGTACGGAAACCGGATAGATACAGAGAGAGAGAGAGAGAGAGAGAGAGGGTTTTGAGAGTCTTTTGACGTTTGAAGGTGTATAGTTGAGTTGTGTGGGACTTCAATAATATTAAGATTCCTTTTCTTTCTTTCTTTCTTTCTTTTTTCTTTTTTTGGATTAAATTTCCTTTTTTATTTAATCTTCCTTTTAACTTTTTTGGGATTAATCTAAGTTTAATCATATCTTATTAATTGTTAATCTATGTTTTGTTTTGTTTTGTTTTGTTTATTTATTAAATCTGAATTTGATATTTGTAGATTCCATTTTCCAACGTGTCACTTTGTGAGATTGTGCAAGTGTGAGTGTGTGAGCAAATATTTTAGCAATATATTAGATCATAACAAAATTTTATAATGGCTACCATATGAATTTTTTTAAGAAAATATTTGTTAAGAAAATTAAAATTATACAAAATCTAATAAAAATAAAACATTCTTTTGAAAAAAATAATTTAAAAAAACATGTGAATGTATGAATTTTTATAATTTTCTTCTATTAACAAAATAAAAAGGCAAAAAAATGAATGAGAGATAAATTGAGAAATTATGTTCGGAGGCCAAAATTATTTTTGCAAAAACTGCTATGGTCATAATATTTTCACAACAAATCCTATGTGTCAAATTGTTATTGGAGGATAAAAAAATTAATGTCAATAGTGGGTTCAATTTAAAACTAATAACAACTAACTACTTAAGATTTTTTGTTATATTGTTATAAAAGTGTTATGAATGTAGGTGTTACTCTATTTTTGTTGAACTCAAATTTTGGAGATTCTCAAGTTAGGGTAGTCAATAACTATTTGCAGGGTTGACAAAAACAAATTAGTTTAAAAATAATTATTTATATAATAGTTTTATGGAAAATCACGATAGTCTGGTGTTTCTAAAAAAGTAGTTTTGTGAACACTCTTACTTACAAGTAGAGCTACCACTAAAACTTTATAACTATTTTATAATATTGAGCTTACCATAATATGTAATTAATTTAATTTTTTAATGAAACTTTTAATTTCATCAAAATACCAAGCTTTTTAGCTAAATTCCAGAGTTTAAAACATCCTTGTGTTTGGCTCACATGTAACAACTTCCATACAACACGATAGGAGCCGTCACTTTCTCTTTCAACCATTTTATTCACTAAAAATTAAAATAAAATAAACTATAAAAAGAGTCGCAATCTTATAACTATACCACTGGTCACAACTTAATAAGTGGTCCATTATGAGTGGTAAATAACCATTTTCTCAAGAACTCACTATTTTTTTTTTTTCTGAGAAATGTCATACCCATAATATTTTTACAACAATTTTTAAGTAATTAGTTGTTATTGGTTCTAATTTGAACTTATCAATGAAATTATTTTTTTGCCTACTAATAATAGCTAATAACAGCCTATTACTTAAAATTTGTTGTGAAAGTGGTATAAAAATATCGTGAACTTCTATAGCCCCAAAAATTATTGCAAAAATTATAACACAAAAATGATATCTCTAGATTTTCGAAAATAATCTTATAGATATAAGTAACAATTAATGAAGATTGGAGTGTTTGGTACTTAAATCCACATCAAAATTTGAGAAAGTAGTATTTATGTAGGACACAATTCCCTTATTTACTCCTCTCTAGTTGTAGTATCCTTAAATGTCTCTCTTTTTTTCTCTCTGCCACTTCTTCACGAAACCGAATGAGGAAAATTCTGTACGGGGGATGGAAAACTTGATAGCGAACTATTAATAGGTACTAAGCTTATCCAATATTTTGTAGTTTGCATCAACTTGATGAGATTGTGACAGAATATTTCAGCAAACTTCTAGAAATTTCAATTAATTTTTTAGAGGAGAAACAATTAATGCGTATTGTGTTGGTACGACTGTTTTTCCTTATTGTACTCCTCCTTTTTGGCATCCTAGTTTACCTCTAAGTCCCTCTGATTAGTTTTTATTTATTTATTTATAGCAAAATTTCAATTTACAATCAATAACTTTGCTCAATTGTCATTTTTGTCTGTTAAGTTTAAAGTTTATTATTTTGGTCCAAAATGTTGCTAGCCCACACATTTCAATTCTTCCATCCATTGTCGTTAGGCCTGCTCTATTAAAACCCTGTAAACGACATTGTATTGGTGACTTTGCAATTAAAAAAATCATTTAAAGTACTGTTATACTAGTGTAACCAAACTATTTAAACTAATAATAAATATATAAATAACTGAAAGTACGGTGACATAGCACTAATTAAATTTTTTATGAAATTTATTATAAATATGAAAAAATAGATCATCACGTCAACTCTAGGGCCCAAGCTTTAAGAAATTCAATGTGATGTCGCATCCTGTAGAGTTCAAACTAAATTTATGTTTATTTGTTGACAGATTATCTCAAGCATATCCATAATCCATTGCTATCGAACTTTTAAACTTTATACTTGCTTTATTCCATGTTATTTACAAACGTCATTGTATTATTTTTACTTTAGATTTACTATTTATACTTCCTGATGTTTTCAGTAAAGATGTTCAAACTCAAATCTATCTATCTAACTATCAAAATAAAAAATAAATTGAATAAAAGAAAAAGTACACGTAGATTTCCTTCGAGGGAATGACTATAGAAATTTTATTAAAATTGAAAGAACTTATACATCGTGAGCCAAAATATGCTCAACACAAGGAGAGTTCTCCTCCGTACATATTAAAGTAGACGTTGACTCATTTTTTCTCATTGTGCGCCTACCCTTTCTTCCTCATTTTCATGTCCTTTATGGTGCATAAATTACACAATACGCTCATGTAATAACTTATATTAAATACATGATTTGAGCATAAATTACATAACACATTTACTTAACTACATTCTTGATTTTAGTCTAATGATAAAAAGTTATTATTAAGAGTAGATGTCATAGGTTAAAATTCTCTAAAAAAAAAAAAATTACATTCTTGATTTTAAGAAATACATGGATTTTTTTAAAATTTTTTAATTTAATGGGAAATGATAGAGTTAAAATATTGTGCATATATTAAAATTTATACTTACAAAAGGAAAAAATATAACAATTTTTTTCCTTTTCCTTTAGAATCTAGATCATGAATCCCCCCTCTCACTTTTTCCGTTCTCTCACCTCTTTTGCTGCCAATAGTGTTGCACTAAAATACACTTTGTTGTGGAAAAGTAAGCTTGAGGTAGACCGCAAGATTCAACCATTTTTTATTAGCGGGGTTTCCACGTCTTAGGGGGGCTTAGCCACCTTGGAACCATTTGTAAAGGAAAGTAAGAGAAAGTGGAAAATGATTTTTTAATTTGGACCTCCTTTTATTTTAGATCAAGTTTGAGGGAATTAGTTTCTTCACATTTTATATAGGTACAAAACAGGAATTACTTAACAAAACGCGTAGAAAGTGAATGTATAGTGTCCACAAAGCGAGGAAGAGTAGTGGGGGATGGGATTTGGGTATAGCCTGAAATGATTCTGCACCAAAATGGTACAAAGTGAAATTTATTAGTGTGCACAAAGTGCAGTAGACACACATCGGAGTATGGATGTTTAAGGCACAGATTGGTCTCTCTCTCTCTCTCTCTCTCTCTCTCAATTTGAGAATAAATTAACTCGTTAGAAATGGGTTTAGGTTTGAATTCTGTTGGTGGACCGAATAAAATGGATTTTGGATTGCTAGGTGCTTATGTGTAATTTTTAAAATATAAGAAATTATCACATCATTAAAACAGTGTCACTTTTTTTTTTTTTTTTAATGGGAACGCAATGACTTTATTAATCCATAACAGAAGAAATTACACCATGTAGGAGAGTTTGTTATAAGAAATAAGGATTTTCTTCCATCCAAGTAAAGAAATCAACAATGCCCTTGGCATGTTTAGCTAAGAGATGAGCCGGTCTATTACTCTGATGGCATACATGGGAAAACGATACTTTACGAAACTCAGTACAAAGTAATTGCAAGCCTAACACCACATAATCCACTGAAGAAGGAGTTGAAGATTGCCCAGTGAGAACTTGGTATAAAATCAAAGAATCACCCTCCAGGATGAAGTCTTGAATACCAATATCCTTAGCAAACTATAACCTCGCTTCCATTGCTTTGCTTCCTCCTCAATTGCACCTAAAGGAGCCTGGATTTTTCTGCTCAATGTCACTGCCACACGCCCCTGATCATCCCTCACCACCACACTGATAACCACCTTCTGCTCAAAGAAAGTTGTCCTGTCTACATTAATTTTGTAAGAAGGTGCAGATGAAGGCTTCCAAGGCGTGCCGAGAGGAACTGGAGCTGGAAGTGACTAAGATGATTCTATGATAGCATAATACTCCACCAGAAACTACAATACCCACTACAACAATGCAGTCCTAGGCTTACGTATACCCCCAAGACTAACCTCATTCCGATTATGCCAAAGAGTCCAAGCACAAGTGACCACCTTCACTGTCAGCTCAAACGTTGGTTGATCCGCCATCAATAAGCACCAAAGCACGTCCTTGAAAGAGGAACAATGGTTAGTTTCGGCGGGGAAAACCATTATTTCTAGGTCTGTATAATTGCACCACCCCATGGTAAGGACTGCTAAACAGGCCATTAGAGTTAAACGCCCAGATTTGTTTATCAAGGGGAAGCCGAGAACAAAGTGGTATGCCTTTAATCACCTTTGCTTCATGAGGCAAAAACAGGGCATCAATCACTTTGGTTTTCCTGCTAACCTCCTATTTATTGATCAGCTTACTAACCCAAGTATCCTCATGCATGAACAGTCTAGGAGATGCCACCTGAAATGTAGTAGGAGTTGTTGGATAAATACATGTTTGTATCACATACAAAACATACGCAGCGAAAAATTAACGAATCTACTTCATTCGTACTTGATAATATGTACTATGTAAATTTTAGAATTTAAGAACAAGAGAGCATACCTTGAAGCAGTCAATTTCAAAACAAAGATTAGAAGTACTTGGGAACACTTTTAATTTCCACTCCAACTCTACTAACGACCAAAAAGTGTGGTCTCTCAATTAATTTCCCAGGAAGTATTAGAGAGTGGCTTTCTTTCACACATATACACCATTTCACAATAGTGTCTTACACACAATATTCTGTATGTTTCTCCCTTTGTATATAACTGATTATCTAATTGGACTGACCTTTTGGGCCTTTCCAATTGAGCTTTAGTATGTGGCTTAAAGTGGGACTAATAAGACAGTAGCTCCAATGGGTCTTGGGCTTTTCTGTCAACTCTTGACAAGTTCAAAGTTACCATTAACTATATTTAATATCACTATATAAATATAGTACTCTAGGCCTTATATATAAATTATATCTCAAGACTTTATTATACATGCAACCCCTTCATAAAATATTCATAGTAATACAAAGTCATGAATGTAGACTGCTACTTTGTAAATTACTACATCTTAATTCTTTGAGTACCCAGTTTAATCCTTTAATGTTATTCATCATGTATTTATGAAATCCAATTTCATAAATATATACTTTAGTAACTCCTTATTAAAGTGGTTAGACCTAACACTCTGAATAACCAAACTCATTAAACTTATCTCAAGGGAATATTTTATATTTTCGTTAAGAGACTATGAATTCTATCTTGAGAATATATGTTCCATCAACACTAAATGTGATTGCCCAACATACTGGAGGTTTTGATCATTGACTTTAGATCTCACTCCTAATATATCAAAATAATCTACACCTCATGATCAAGTCCATTATTCTTTCAGGATTAAGAGTTTATGTAAATATAAGTTATGATATTTATTATTCATTTAACAGTTGTTAGGAGAATAATAAATCTCACAGCGGTCCAGTTCAATATGTCTGAACTCTTAAAACATATCAACATATCAACTAGAAATCTTTATTTTCATGATCAAGACAAATCATCTTAGTTGATATGTTATAGTCTTCGCAAATGAAATACCTAATTTCATCACCGACTATGAACTAAAATTATGAGTTTATAAAGAACTTGTGATCTATATTTTCTGTGACTAAATCACATAGATCACATACTATGCATCTCACAGACTCTATAATAATGTCTCAATATTCATGTTACCATTATTGTTAGATAATAATAAAACAACTTTATTAATCACAACATTAAGTCAAACATAATGTCATACATAGCATCATACAATAGGATTTAAGAGCACACATCCTAACAGGAGTTGGTATCCATTTTTCACCCCATATACGGATCTGCTCCCCATTACCCACTCTCCACCTTAAACCATACTAGACCAAGTCTTGGGCAGCTAGGATACTTCTCCAAGTGAATGAAAGATTATTGCCCAATGAAGCTTGGATGAAATCACACTTAGGAAAGTATTTTGCCTTGAGAACTCGATAAGCTAGAGAGTCTTGTTTCATTTGAAGCCTCTATCCCTGTTTGGCTTGGAGAGCCAAATTAAATTGTTTCAACTTCTTGAAGCCCATCTCTCCCTTCTTTTTTGGTTGACACAAATTATCCTAACTCAACCACGCCATCTTTTTTCTCGTCATGCCTTTGGATCCACCAAAAATTCCTAATCATTGTTGTAAGATCATCACACAAAGAATTAGGAACTTTGAAGCAACTCATAGTGTAAGTGGGAATAGCTTAAGCTACAACTTTGATCAGAACTTCCTTGCATCCTTTTGAGAGAAGCTTCTCCTTCCAACACTAGCTTTTTACCCTATTTTTCTTTGATGTCATTAAAATTATTTCGTTTCCTCCATCCAACTAAAGAGGGCAACCCCAATACTTTTCATGTTGTTTGATCACTTGTGCCCTGAATCTGGTTTTTATCTCCTCTTTAACTACAATTGGAGTATTACTACTAAAGAATAGATATGTTTTAGCCCTATTTAGCTGCTGCCCAGAAATTTTCTTAGAGACAGTTAAAATTCTCTGTAAAGCATTACATTAATCAATGGTAGCTTTACAAAAAATTAAACTGTCATCTGTAAAGAATAGGCGAGATAATTTGGGACCCCCACGGCACATAGCTACACCTCTTAAATGACCACTGGTAGCTGCAGATTTGATCAAGGCTAAAAGGCCTTCCGCACAATGCAGAAATAGGTAAGGTGATAAAGGGCCACCTTGACAAATCCCTCTGCTTGGAACAATACGTCCATTTGGCTTACCATTAATTCTAATTGACTAAGTCATGGAAGTGACACACTTCATCACCAACTCCCTCCATTTCACGTCAAAACCTAGTTTCTCCATAATTTTCTCCAAACAAACTCATTCCACCCAGTCATAGGCTTTGCTCATATTCAGCTTTAGAGCCATTTCTCTTGATTTTCCCACTTTCTTTTGGCTGATATGGTGCATAGTCTTAAAAGCTACCAGAATATTATCAATGATGAACCTTCCATGCACAAATGCACTTTGGGTATCACTGATAATGGAGGGTAAGATCTTTTTCAACTTGTTACCAATATTTTTTGATGCAATCTTGTAAACCACATTATATAAGCTAATAGGTCTATAGTCAGTAATTATCACGGGCTCCTTACATTTTGGAACAAGCACAATATGGTTATCATGAAAGTTTGGAGGAAAAATACCTGCATTAAGGAAGTATAGGAGTGTCTTAATTACCACATCACTTGTGTTTGTCTAGAAATGCTAATAAAATAGTAGCGGCATTCCATCTGGTCCTGGTGCTTTGAGTAAATACATTTACTTTAGAGCTAGTCGGGTTTCATTAGCTGTGAGCAGTAGCTGTGAAATCTTTTGTCAAGGACTGGTTCATACCTAATATGACTTTTGGTTGAACTACTTGGAGTAATTCCTTTAGATCTGAAGGATTTCATGAAGTAAAAAGATCTTGGTAGTACTCCACCACAATCTCTTCTATTTTGGCATCATCTTCCTGCCATAACTCCTCCAAATCCATAAGGCATGTGATAAGATTTTTATTGAAGAAAGTGGAAGCTTTTGCATAGAAAAACCTTGTATTTCTATCACCAGATTGCAACTAATTTATGCAGGACCTTTGTAGCCACATAGCATCTTCCTTGTCTAGCCAACAATTCAACTCCACCCTAGTATTCTTCATATCTTGAATTACACCTAGGATGATGGTTGAAGCTCCAAACATTCAAGGTGCTTTTGCAACTCGGATATTGTCCTTCCTACAAGGCCAAACTCAGCTTTATTCCAAGTTTCCATGTGAGAGTGACATCTGTCCAGGCATCTACCTAGCACATGGTTTGAATTCTTGGCCATACCTTCATTCCATGCCTCATGAACTATCTCTTCGCATCATGGGTCCTTACACCACATCAACTCAAAATGAAACACCTTCCCTACCTTTCTCTTGTGTGGTTTGGGGGACAATCGAAGAGATAGGGGAAAGTGGTCTAAAGTTGATGACGTTAAGTGAAATAACTTTGCTAAGGGGAAACATAGCAACCATTCCAAGGTAGCAAGAGCCCTATCCAACCTTTCCCTGATCTGAGTTCCATCTGTTTGCTGGTATAACCAAGTAAATTTCGGCCCCACAAAGCCAATATCCCAAAGACCATGCCAATTTATGGTATCTACAAACCTATCCAAGTGGAGTCTTAGTCTGTTATTGCCCCCCTCCTTTTCAAAATAACCTGTGATTTCATTGAAATCGCCAATTACTAACCAAGGCAAGGTAGACATGCCCCGTAAGTGTTTGAGTTTCGCCCATGAATCTGGCCTTTTTGCTGTATTTGGGTCACCATAGAAACCTGTCAAATGCCACCAGCCAATTTCTGTTCTTTCTTCTACAAGTGCATCAATATGAGTTGGTGAGTATGTCTGAACATCCAACTTACCCCTCTTTCTAGTACAAAGCCAAACCACCACTTTTCCCCCTGCTTGGAACCATAAATCTAGGTTGAAATTTACATCTATCTCGAACTTTTACCATCCATTCTAAGTCTAATTTTGTCTCTATAAGGAAGACAATTGTGGGCTCTTCTTATAAAACCACCATTTCCAAGGCTTTAACTGTCCAAAGATTCTCAAGCCCTTGGCAATTCCAGCTTAACAAACTCATTGGACCCGGCGGAGTTACTCAACAACCTCCATTGTTCCTAAATGTGCTGCCATAGATGAGTCAGTAGTCATTGTGTTATCCTCCATTTTAGACTTCTTTTTCAGCCACAGGTTCTTTGGTTTACACAAAGGGTTGTATGCCTTCCTTTCTGGGTCACCCTTTCCCTTAGGCAAGTTCCCCTCGGTAAGACAGATGGGCTCCACAATTGCTTCTGTCTTGTTCTTGGGCCTTTTCTGGGCTGGTTAATTGACTTGGGCCTTCCTTCCTTCCAAATCCTTTATCCACAGTTACAGTACTTCCCACGCAGAATGGAAATTCCTTAATTAACAAGTTGTTGCCATTTGAAATAGGATGATGCTGATCAACATTAGTCACCCCTATATCCGAACCTTTAGAGATAACACTATTATCCATATTTATAAAATATATTGGATTCCCCTCCGTTTCTACGATTGGCAAAGATAGAGCCCTGTATGAATTCAAATTGCCGTGCATACTGTGAATAGACTCATCAATCTCTTAGATTATCTCCTTAAACTCCGGCATGGATTGATTTGCAAAAAAATTGCCGAAACCACCCCCCACCGTCATCACTGCCTGTGTTGGCCCAGCTTCCTTAACTATCATCGCATTCTCCTCTCTTGTACCATGTTGTTGTTCGCAGGGTCCTGAATCACCATCCAAAAGAGACATCACCTCCTCTGTTGGTAGTGGGTTCCTGCTTTTGCGTCCAAAACTACTCCCTGAATTCTGCACTTCAAATCCTTAGACCTATACAGTTGTCTTCCTTGTCAAGTTGAACTGACTTGCTCTAATCCAAGCTCCAAATTGTTGATTCTTCATCGATAGTGAACCTTTACTCTGAAGCCATAGTATATAATCTTTATCATCATGGGATAGCATACTGCACCAATAACAAATATTCGGAAGCCGTTCATACTTGAAACAAACCCATCCTTCCTTCGAATGATCCCATGTAACTCTTCTGCCTCTACATAGTGGTTTGTGATATCCACCTCTACCCATACTTGCATGAAATTACTCCCTTTCATCTCACTCAAATCTTTAAGCATAGTCATTGTGCCTAAAGTTTCTTCCAGACTAAGTGCCGTATCGGTATTTAACAGGGAGTAAGGGAGATTATGCAGCTGTACCCAAAACACCATAGTACTGAATCTCAAGTTTTGGACCAGAGATAATCCGTCATATTTCTCCAACACCACCAAGTGTCTATCATAAGATCGTGGCTCTCCCATAAGAATTTTCTCAACATCCACTTCTAAGTCGAACTCGAACAATACGATATTGTTTCTTGCGTCACTAATCTCAAAATCTCTACGTGTTCTCCATAAAGGTCGGAAAGTTCGAGCTACCATCTCAATATTAACTGACCGCCGAGTAAAGAACTTTGCCGCCAACACCAGCTTCCCCTCCTTCTTGTTCTTAGATAAATCCATATGCCTCCCTTCCTCCTCTAATAGCATCAACTTCCTTCAACTCTGAGTGAGTTCCTCCATCCTATGACAAAGGTATCGTAACCTGTATTCCTGAAACAACACTAAGCGCTAATAGCAACTACAGTTACTATAGGGAACGATTGTCCTTATGGAAGCGAGAAAGGAACCCTATGCTACAAGAGAGAGAGAGAGAGAGAGAGAGAGAGAGAATCCCACACACCCTATCGAGAACAATTTTTTTTTTTAATGTCACATTATTGGTCTATTAAACTTAAAAAATTTACTTATATGCAAAGAAATTAATAGAAGTTATCATAGGGCCTAATTGCACTAATTTTAATTTTAAAAATTGTAAAGACTAATAATACTCATTCGAAATTTCTAGGACTGGAAATGTATAGCAGGTAAAAATTTCTTTTTATTAAGAAAAATTATCCATTTTATAATTAGATTAAATATAAAAATTTTGAAAATGTATTTAGTAGTATTTGTTTAAAATTTTAAATAGTATAACATTTCGTACACTATTAGTTCCAAAAAAAAAAAAAGGTAAAAATCTAAAATTAACCCTTTAACTTTTAGTTTTTTTATTTTTTATTTTAGTCCTCTAACTTTCAATTTTATCATTTTAGTTCTCTAACTTTCAATTGTTATCAATTCAGTATTTTATTAACCATCTGTTAGCTGTTTCCGTTAAATGAGCAAAACAACGCCGTTTTGGCTTTTTTTTTTTTTTTAATTTTCATAATTAAAGAAATTAAAAAAATTGTTATATATATATAATATATATATATATATATATATTTATAACATTTAGGCCGAGTTTGAGAGAGAGACCGAGTCTTAAAATCTTCTTCTTGGTTTAGAAATCTCAGCCTCTACGTCAGTCAATGGCCTATGAAATCTCTATCAGTATCTTGCTTACAAGCTTTGATGTACAACACCTTCACAATTCCTAACTAATCATCCACAAATGCTTCTCCTCTAACAAGCTGATATCCAACCATTACCTCTATACATACATATATACACCTCAAATCATTACACCTCAGTGCCTCATCCATACAAACGCTACACTAGAAGCCTTTTTTGACTGGGAAAATGGCTACAAAGATCTCATTAATATCAAGAATTTGCCCATTGCTCTTCTTGAACTTCTTTAGCTTCCTCAGAAAATACCAAAACTTGGACTTGGCGTGAACATCGTTTGTGGCCCAGAGCTTTATGCAGTAAATCTTAGGGTGCTCATCGGATTTAGTGGGCAAAGCACGCCCAACAACTTCGTACTGGTGGAACCTGAAAATAACCATTTCTAATAACAAGCTAAGATCTATGAAGCCTCTCTCTCATGCTCTCTCTCTCGGTGTGTATGAAGAAGTCTCTGTTCACTTTTCTTTTCCTTGGATTTCTTGGCTTAATTTCTTTTCTAGTTGAAGTTGCCATAAAGAAGTACCAATTTGATATGAGAAACTTTACACGATTTGTGTTTTGATTTCAGGTAAGGGGAATGATGTCATTCCCCTAAATGTTTTTTTTTTAATAATAGTTAACGTACAGATGGTTAACAGAATACCAAATTGACAAAAATTGAAAATTAAAAGACTGAAATGACAAAACTGAAAGTCAGAGGATTAAAATGAAAAAGACTGAAAGTTAGAGAGACAGTTTTGAATTTTTGCCAAAAAAAAATCTTAATCATCATATAAAGAGGGTCTTATTCCTCTAAAATGTGCTCACTCAAATAAAGTTTTCTTTTTTTGGGAGGGGGTTCCTTGAGAAGTATCGCTTCCTCACAAAAAATAAATAATGAAATATAAAAACTGTCATAAGATTTTAAATGGTTCCGTATATATATAGGTAATTAATAAAAATCTTCTATGCTATTCTTGAAGTTCCATATTATATTTTTCATATGTTCTTCGTTAAAAAAAAATTATTTTATAAGGAAAAAAAAAGGAACCTGTCACAAGTTCTAATTAGTGGAGTTCATTCTCAAAAAAAAAAAAAAAAAAAATAGTGGAGTTAAATCTATAAAATGAAAAATTAAGAGTGGGAAAATAAATTCTTACCCATAAATAGCATATAATGAAGGAGTTTCAAAAAACCATACTATATTAATTACTTTACATTAATTGGTCCTGTTAGAAATTCACATAAAGTCACTAAAGCATAAGTGCATTTTAATGAAAACTTAGACCGTTTCTTCCTGTCTCATGCACAAATGATATATATATAAACCCAATACCCCAAACTATGCATAACCATCTCAAAAACTTTTTCTTCTACCAAGAAAGGAAGCTTTGTCAATTGATTCACATCATGGCAAATATGCCTTGCAAGCTCCCAGCCATTTTGGCAATGTTCTTTATATTTGTGGCAATGCTCTTTGTAGCCTCAGAGGGTCGTCAACCAGTTACAGCACAAGATCAAGGAAAGCCAATATATTGGCATGGCCACCGATTTCCCCCACAGCCTTGGAAAGGATATTACAAACATTTAGGAAAATGCTTGAATGTTTTAACTGTCGAATGTGGGCACCAACTGTACGATTATATTTTTCACAGGAGAGAGAGTTTCGCCAACAATTGCTGCCTCAGGCTCAAAAAAATAGGAAAATTGTGCACTAGGCAATTGGCATATACCCTTTCTCACATTCCGCAACTTAAAGAATGGAGGAGAAATATTTACACAAGAAGTGACGAAGCCTATTATAAGTGTGCTAAAAAATATTCTTAAATTGATGTAACCTTTGATTATTATTATTTTAAAGTGGAATAAATATATATCTAACACTATCATACATAAAGTAATTTGTTATGTTATTTTTTCAAATTTCTCCAAATATCTTCAGTATTTAGATTTATTTTTATTGTTATTTATTTTCTTCAATCACGGTGTTGGGTATGTACACCCTTATTGAGTTGTTTATCATAATAAAAGTGATTTTAGCAGTAAAATCACGTGAAATGTGTTAGGAGGTGCACGACACCTAAAAGAAGTCCAACCATGTAGAATTTGTGCCCAGATAATGAGCTTGCCATGCAAGCATTGATGGAATTCTATTTCAATTAGAAATAGGTGAACTCGGTTGACAAGTCCTAGAATCCTAATGCAAATGTAAGTAGGAGTTGTGTTTAATAATTAATACTTGTAAGAATCCTAACTCAAGTCATGTTAGGAATTCATATTATGCTAGGAAAAGAAGTATAAGGCAGCTGAAGCTTTTTTGTGTATAAAAAACATGTGGGTGTGCCGCATATTGAAGAGAAAGAAAAGAAAGAGGAAGCCACAAAAGAAAACAAGAGAGAAAAGCCAAAAGCGAGCTGCTTAGAGGAAAGAAGACAGTCAAAAGAGAGCTGTGCGTGGAGAAGAGAATAGAAATGAGAGAGTAAATTGTTGCCATCTTTGAAAGAGATAATTAGTGCGTGTGAGTGAAAAAATAAAAAAACAAGAGAGATTTTTTCTTTAGTCGTGAAATATATACAAGAGATATTGTAATTGATTTGAGGATAGTGAAATTATTTGAAGTTTGTCTCGTGGTTTTTCCTGCATAGAGAAAGGATTTTCCATGTAAATATTTGTGTCCTATATATGATTGCTATTTTAGATTATTAATATTATTGATAATATTATTTGAGACCCAACAAAATGATATTGCTTCAGCAATGTTATCAATATATGAAAACATTTTCTACCTTAATTTACTCATCCCTTAATTAAATGATGGATGCTGGCAAATCAATAAATTTTAAACATACTCCTAGGCCCAAAAAACCTTTCCAAATTCAAAGCATTACTTATTTGGGTAGGAGCTTGGAGATGTGTACACATTTTCTATGAGGTGACTAATCCTAATTCGAGCCATGCATTTGTTTTGTTTTTTCTTTTTTCTTTTTTCATAAATGGAGTCATGCATAAAATTAATATGGAGTGAATCAGACCATCCCATCAACTTTTGCTATAATTGCCAAGAAAGAACTGTGTGTGGAGAAGAAAATAGAAAGGAGAGAGCAAAGTATTGCCGCATTTGAAAGAGATAATTAGTGAGCAAAAAAAAAAAAAAAAACAGATTTTTTCTTTTGCCTTGACACATATACAAGAGATATTGTAATTGATTTGAGGATGGTGAAATTATTTAGAGTTTGTCTCATTCCCTTTATAGAGAAAGAGTTTTCCACGTAAATATTTGTGTTCTATGTATGATTGCTATTTTAGATTACTAGTATTATTGATAATATTATTTGGAACCTAACAAAATGATGTTGCTTCAACAATGTTATCAATATATGAAAACATTTTCTACCTTTACTCATCTCTTAATTAAATGATGGATGCTGGCAAATCAATAAATTTTAAACATACTCCTAGGCCCAAACAACTTGTACAAAATTCAAAGTATTACTCATATGGGTAGGAGCTTGGAGATATGTACACATTTTCTATGAGGTGGCTAATCCTAATTCGAGCCATGCATTTGTTTTTGTTTTTTGTTTTTTTTCATAGATGGAGTCATGCATAAAATTAATATGGAGTGAATCAGACCATCCCATCAACTTTTGCTATAATTGCCATGGCATTGATGTCAAGGTCCAATAAGTCATATTGGTCTTGTTTCTCACAAGTGAAGTAGCCATGGTGATTATCCCATGCTTGCAATTAAAGTCAATGGAGATCACTAGATATAGGCCCTTTACAAATGTTTGGAGGAGAGGGGGGAGGGAACCAAATTGATTTTGAGATAGACATATTTCATGTATTTGATATACACATTTATTCCTTTTAATGTAGGCCTTACTTGACTGTAGGGTCTATAATGTGACGTAGGTCTTACTTGACTGAAGGGTCTTTAAATACACATTATGAGAAAATAATACATATTTCATATGCATAAAATAACTATTTACCTACTTCACCACCTTTTATATATATATATATATATAAATAGCGTTTTTATCAAGTGTTGGCCTATGCAAAAAGAATATTTTCCACAGCATATTATCTATAACTAGTTTGTAATCCATGCGCATTGACGTATTTAAAAATAAAAAATAATCAGATGTCTATTAAAATTCCTGTCCAAATTTAATACTATTGATGGCCATTTTCAAATTTGTAACGATATTTTTTTAAAAAAACTTGTAAGGATATTAATTATTTAGTAGAGTATTTAAATTATTAATTCTTAATGACCTATCAGAAAAAATGTTCATTCCTACTAGTTTTGTTTTACTTAAAAAAATTGATACTTAACTTAATTTTGTTATTATGAAGCACTTTTTTTTTTTTTTTTTGTTTAAACTTCTTAGATAAGATCCAAATAATTGATTTTGAAGATCATGATTAAATTTTTCATTGAAAATTTTATTAGAACTAAATATACGTTTTTTTTAAGAAAATTTATCTTAATTTCGAGTAATTATTAAATACTTTCAGAGGAAAATTTGGTGAGATATACCATAAATATAAGAGAATAGATTATCATGTTAACATATCCTCGAAGCACTTAGTAATTTTCCCTCAACTATAGGGCCCAAGCTTTGAGAAACTCAATGTGATGTAGCATTCATTAGAGATTAAACTAAATTTTTGTTTATTTGTTTATAGATTATCTCAAGCATATCCATAATCCATTGCCATCGAACTTTTGAACTTTAGAGTTGCTTTATTCCATATTATTTACAAAGTTGGTAGTATTATTCTTCCTTTAAATTTTTAACTTAGAATTTTTGGTTTTTGCAACAAACACTTCATACTTAAATCCCCTCTTCCAACTATCAAATTATCAAAATAAAAATAAAATGAATAAAGGAAAAAGTACGCACATAGATTTACTTTGAGTTACAGAAAAATATATTTATATTGTAAGAACTTATGCATAGTAATTAGTAAGCCAGAATATGCTCAACGCAGTGAAGGTTCTCCATCCACATTAAAGTACACGTGGATTTAATTGTTCTCTTCAGATAAAACCTCTACATATACTACGTACTCTTCTTGCGCCTACCCTTCTTCCTCATCTTGTTGTCTTTTATATATGGTGCACTTAATATATATGGCTATATGATATATTATTAACTCATAATTGTTACATTTACAGTGGTTTCCAGTTATTTTAATTGGCTAAGTTTTTTGTCGTGAAACGCCATAACCCATAAATTGAAATTATCTTTTAAAAAAAACAATGTTAATCATGACACATCATCTTTTTTAATCATGACACATCATCTTTTGACATTACTAAGTCGTGGCTTGTTATATATTGATTCGTAATGACACACCCTCTATTGACTTCAGTAAGCTAAACTGCTAGAGATAAAACTTAAGGGTTTGGCCTCTGCTAGTGGCACAGAATTTTGGACCACCATGAACATGATATTCATTGGTAGTGCATATAATTATAAATTATAGAAAAATGACTTAATAAAATTTTCTTATGTACAAGCATTCCCATCATAAATGTCAAAATTTTTAGCATATAACATTTCAAAACACTACTTTAATAATTTTAAATACTCATTTTATAATATACTAAACATCATCAAAGTTTCTATTTTTTTTTCAACTTCATTTAAATATTATTATTTTTATTCTCTCACTATATTTCTTTCTCTCTATTCTTATCCGTGACTCTCTCATTCTCTGAAGAAACCCACCAGTTTCTTCTCAATCGGTGATTCTAGGCAATTAACATCAAATCCTTAACAATATAGTTAGTAGGCACCATTTTCAAACTATATATGTTAGTAACATCTCGATTATAAAAGAGTCGATTTTAGGCTATAAATCGACTCTTTGAGAGTCGATTTCTAAGGTTTATTTACGTCTGATGTGGCATTTTTTCCACGTGGCGAACGTTTGGAAATCGAGTCTTTAAGACTCGATTTACAATCCAAAACAAATTCCAACTCCAACTCCAGGAACACAGAAATCCCAGCAAAACAGAAATCCCAGCAAAATACCAAAAAAAAAAATTTTACAAATCCAATCTAGGGCCTGGGTCGCGCGCACCCAGGCGGCGCGCACCTGGGTCGCGCGACCCAGGCGTCGCGCACCTGGGTCGCGCGACCAAGGTGCTCGCCGCCTGGGTCGCGCGACCCAGGTGCGCGACGCCTGGGTCGCGCAACCCAGGTGCAACCTAGGCTCGCGCACCTGGGTCGCGCGACCCAGGCGTCGCGCACCTGGGTCGCGCGACCCAGGCGGCGAGCACCTTGGTCGCGCGACCCAGGGGCGCGACGCCTGGGTCGCGCGACCCAGGTGCGACCTAGGCTCGCGCACCTGGGGCGCGCGACCCAGGTGCGACCAGGTGCGACCCAGGTGCGCGCCGCCTGGGTCGCGCGACCCAGGTGCGCGCCGCCTGGGTCGCGCGCCCCAGGTGCGCGAGCCTGGGTTGCACCTGGGTTGCGCGACCCAGGCGTTGTGCACCTGGGTCGCGCGACCCAGGCGGCGAGCACCTTGGGCGCGCGACCCAAGTGCGACCCAGGTGCGCGACGCCTGAGTCGTGCGACCCAGCACCTGGGTGTTGTTATTTATTTTTTTTTTTTTTGGTTGTATTTCATTGTTGGGATGGTTGTCTTTCTGGACTTAGTCATTTGAAATATTTTTTGGTTTGTAAATCGAGTCTCTAAGACTCGATTTTCAAGTGGCCGCCACGTGGAAAAATTGCCACATCAGACGTAAATAGCCCTTAGAAATCGACTCTCAAAGAGTCGATTTATAGCCTAAAATCGGCTCTTTTATAATCGAGATGTTACTAATCTATATAGTTTCAAAACGGTGCCTACTAACTATATTGTTAAGGATTTGGTGCTAATTGCCTAGAATCACCTTCTCAATCCAAGCAAACCATAGCTACACCCACACCCATAGCTAGCCACTGCCAGCCACCACCACCAAAAACCAAAAAAAATTAAAAATAAAAACCACTAGCCGGTGACCACCACAATCCGGTGATTCTAGGCAATTAACATCAAATCCTTAACAATATAGTTAGTAGGCACCATTTTCAAACTATATATGTTAGTAACATCTCGATTATAAAAGAGTCGATTTTAGGCTATAAATCGACTCTTTGAGAGTCGATTTCTAGGGTTTATTTACGTCTGATGTGGCATTTTTTCCACGTGGCGAACGTTTGGAAATCGAGTCTTTAAGACTCGATTTACAATCCAAAACAAATTCCAACTCCAACTCCAGGAACACAGAAATCCCAGCAAAACAGAAATCCCAGCAAAATACCAAAAAAAAAAATTTTACAAATCCAATCTAGGGCCTGGGTCGCGCGCACCCAGGTGCGCGACGCCTGGGTCGCGCAACCCAGGTGCAACCTAGGCTCGCGCACCTGGGTCGCGCGACCCAGGCGGCGAGCACCTTGGTCGCGCGACCCAGGTGCGCGACGCCTGGGTCGCGCGACCCAGGTGCGACCTAGGCTCGCGCACCTGGGGCGCGCGACCCAGGCTCGCGCACCTGGGGCGCGCGACCCAGGCTCGCGCACCTGGGGCGCGCGACCCAGGTGCGACCAGGTGCGACCCAGGTGCGCGCCGCCTGGGTCGCGCGCCCCAGGTGCGCGAGCCTGGGTTGCACCTGGGTTGCACGACCCAGGCGTCGCGCACCTGGGTCGCGCGACCCAGGCGGCGAGCACCTTGGGCGCGCGACCCAAGTGCGACCCAGGTGCGCGACGCCTGAGTCGCGCGACCCAGCACCTGGGTGTTGTTATTTATTTATTTTTTTTTGGTTGTATTTCATTGTTGGGATGGTTGTCTTTCTGGACTTAGTCATTTGAAATATTTTTTGGTTTGTAAATCGAGTCTCTAAGACTCGATTTTCAAGTGGCCGCCACGTGGAAAAATTGCCACATCAGACGTAAATAGCCCTTAGAAATCGACTCTCAAAGAGTCGATTTATAGCCTAAAATCGACTCTTTTATAATCGAGATGTTACTAATCTATATAGTTTCAAAACGGTGCCTACTAACTATATTGTTAAGGATTTGGTGCTAATTGCCTAGAATCACCCCACAATCCCCAACCACCAAAATCACAAAACCCAAACCCACAACCTCGTCACCACCAACAAGCAGAAAAAGAAAAACAACCCACCAAAATCTCAAACCTAAACCCACAACCTCATCACCACCAACAACCGGAAAAAGAAAAAAGAAAAACAACCTACCAAAATCACAAACCCAAACCCAAACCCACTGCAAGACCCACGAGCTCAGTCACCCACTTCCGTTGAGAAACACCATCGAGACCCATCGAGCAACCCAGCAACCAAGACCCATCAAAACCCATCAACTACCCACCGTGCCACCAGACCCATCAACAACATCACTGAGACCCATCAAAACCGTCGCCGAGGCACCACCGATACAAAACAATCAAGACCCACTAGCACTGAGACCCACCAAATCAAACCCACATTACCACCAAATCATACCCACATCACCAACGTGGCAACCACCATTAGAATCACAAGTTACCTCAAAAAAAAACCATAAAACTTCAACACCACCACAACCACCATGATTTATCAGTTGTTGATGCCGATGAAAGAGGAAAAGAGAGAATAAGTAAGACCGGTGAGAGAAAAAGAAAGAAGAAAAGAGAGAAGAGAATAGTGAGAAGCACAAAACTATCTGTGAGTTGTGAGGAATAAAAAAACTATTTTTTATTTTTACAATTTAGCTACAGTAATAATAGCTTGCTGTAGCTCAATGCTATAATCTTTAGCATTTAACATCTATATTGTAGGTGTATTTTTGTGATTAGAGACGTTAAAAATGTAAAAAATAGCATTTAGCATTTTTAGCACCTTTGATGAAAATAATCTAATGCATATAATAACTTATGTTAAATACATTCTTTTAAGTAAAAATTACAATACACACTCAACTTCATTTTTGATTTATTACCACATATTTTTGGTGCAATGATCACTCCAAAAGTTAAGTGTTTGTAGGGTGTAGGAGGTAAGAGCCAAAGTTATAGTCTTCAGAAGGAAGTTTTACACACATATATACTTAGATTAGGTTAAAGTAGGATTTCTATCTTGTAAAAAAAAAAAATTCATTCTTAATTTTATTAAAAAATACATGGATGTTTTTTTTTTTTTTTTTAAAGTGAAATGATAGAGTTAAAATTTTGTGCATATATTATAATTTATACATGCAAAAGTCACTCAATAGCTAGCTTTTTTTCCCCCTTAAAATCCAAACCATGAATTCTCCCTTTCACTTTTGCCTTTCTGTCATCTCTCTTGCTGCCAATAGTGTTGGACCAAAAGAATCAAACACTTTCTATTAGCGAGGTTTCGACTTCTTAGAGGGCCTTAGACACCCTAGAACCACTTGTAAAGGTTGTGAGAGAAAGTGGAAAATGATATATTAATTTGGACCTTCTTTTCATTCAAGATCAAGTTTGAGGGAATTAATTTCTTTACATATTATATAGGTACAAAACAAATATTACTTAACAAAACTCGTACAAAGGGAATGTAAAGGGTCCACAAAGTGAGGAAGAATAGTGGGGGATGGGATTTTTTGTTTTTTGCTGAATGGGGGATGGGATTTGGGTATAGCCTGAAATGATTCTGCACCAAAATGGTACAAAGTGAATTTAATAGTGTTTTGTGCATTAGACCCACATCGGAGCCGTCAATGCGGTATGGGTGTTTAAATCAACTTGTTAGAAATGGGGTTTATTTTTGTTTTTTTGCTGAATTGTTAGAAATGGGTTTAGTTTTGAATGGTGTGGGTAAACCAAATAAAACTGGTTTGGGTTGCTGGGTGCTTATGTGTAATTTTTTAAATACAAGAAGTTGTCACATCGTCAAACATTGTCACATTATTGCTCAAATAGATATATACACAAAGAAACTAATCAAAGAGACTAATTACACTCATTTTTAAAACTATAAAGACTAATAATACTTCTAAAATTTCAGGGACTCAAAATGTTTAATAGGTTTTTTTTGTTTTTTATTGAGGAAAAATATCCATTTTATAGTTAGTTTAAATATAACAAATTTGAAAATGAATTTAGTAGTATTTTTAAATAGTACAACATTCCGTATGGTGTTAGATCCAAAAAATAATAAGCTCTTGATCATGAAATAAAGAGGATCTTGTACCTCTAAAGTAGGGGTGTGCATGGGTCGGGTTGGGTCGGGTTGAGGGAATTTTTTGACCCAACCCGCCATGGTGGGTCAAAAAAAAATTCGACCCAACCCGACCCATCACATATGTGACCCAACCCAACCCACATGGGTCGGGTTGGGTCGGGTGAACCCATGGGTTAGGCTTTTTTATTTTATTTTTTAAAAAATTAAATTGAACTTATATTTTTTTATTAATTATATAATATATTTAAATATATATTAAAGAAAGTAATAGGATTTTATATTATATATGTTTGTAAGATTTTATTTTATATTATATAATATATTTTATATTATATATTACTAGGTTTTAACTTAAAAAAAATATTTATTAAATATATAATATATTTTAAATATATATTAAAATATAGGTGGGTCGGGTCGGGTTTGGCGGGTTGGTAATTTTATGACCCAAACCCAACCCGACCCACTATAAAAAAACAAATTTATAACCCAACCCAACCCACCAAGCCCTAAAAACCGATCCAACCCGGCGGGTTGGGTCGGGTTTGGCGGGTCGGTGGGTTTTCTGCACACCCCTACTCTAAAGGGGGGGGGGGGGGGGTGTTGGGGGGCGCTCAAAATACGTGTGATTCTGTAAGAGATGTCGCTTCCACACAAAAGAAATGAAATATAAAAATTGTCATAAGATTTTAAATGGTATTGTATAGGTAATTAATAAAAAAAATTATACTATTCTTAATGATTCGCTTTATATTTGTCATTTTTTTTAAATTATTTTATTAGTGTTAACATGTAATAGGTTGTGGGCTGTAGGCCCACCTTATTTACTTGTATAGTATACATACTTGTACTACACATTTTGCCTCGTATATAAAGGTACTCATGTATATTTTATTACTTGAAAAATACAATACTATTCATTAAGTATTTCTAACATGGTATCAAAGCTAGTGCTCTAACTTCTTATGTCTTGCAGTCTTGTCTTTCTCGATATTTTCCGCTGCCTCAACTTCTTCGGTCAGTAAGCCTTTTCAGTGCCCTCTCCCGACTGCTTCATTGCCATCAGAGGTCCTCAGGGTTGAATCTCCACCGCCAGAAGCTCATTATCTACCACCAAGACCACTTCCTTTGTCAGATCTATTGCTTCTGACCTCTGATTAAGATATGAGACATATCACCATGTAGACTGTTAACCGATCTACTCAATGTCACCAGAAACATTAACATCGGAGCTACCACGCGCCGCTCAATGTTTTGGGGAGTTCACTCGCTAGATTCCTATTAAGGTCATCTCTTACATCATCACTGCCACACTAGCCTCTACGTAAGCCCTAGCTGACATCATCCTCCATGTCATTGCTTACGTCATCACGCCACATCATCGCCATGTCAGCACTCAGTTAATTGCTAACTTCAGCATCAGTCAACTGCTTATGTCATTTTGCTGACATCATAACTGTTGACTTCGTTGGCCATGCCAATGCCTGTGACCGTTGACTTTTTGTAGTCCAAGTACTCCTAACCCATTTTTTCGCTTAGATTTCATTTTTGCAATCAATTTTTATATATTTTGCTTCTAAATGAAGAATAAGCTTCTTATTACAATAATTGTCCCCGACAATCCAATAAACGTTTTTGCAATTTTTGCAAACGTCTTAGCCATAATATTGAAACTTGCTATCATCGCAACAAATCAACTACTTCCATTTCTACTGTTACTGTTGCTAACACTGAAAGTATCCAACCAATGGCTTTTATCTCCGCACAGTCCAAGTCTTCTAGATCCACTATCACCATTTTCACAGTGGACCTTTAAAACATCATCGCTAATACCATTCGTATGATTGGTAATGTATCATATTCCTCTTCTCTCTAAGTTCTATCTGGTATGTCTCCTTCCTCTTGGCTTATGGATTCTACTTGTTGCAATCACATGACACCTCATTCATCCTTATTTTCTCAACTTAAACCTGCACCACACCCTCTTAGTATTCTCACAACAAATGATTCCACAATATTTGGTAATAATATGTGTTCTATTTCAATCTCCAACCTCTCGATTCTTGGAGTTTTTAATGTTCTTAACCTTTCTTACAATTTATTTTCTGTGGGACAATTACCTAAATTGGGTTATCGCATTACCTTTGATTATTCTGGGTAAATTTTGCAAGATATGAGGACAGGACAGGAGCTTAGGACCGGTCCTAGAGTTGGGCGAATGTTTCCCATGGACAATCATTGTCTTCCACCTGTTGCTCTTGTTTTTGTTACTGCTGCAACTACTACAGTTTCTTCTATTCCTTCCCTTGCAATTTGGTATGCTCGACTTGGTCACTCATCTTCCTCTCGGGTATAACACTTGGCTTCTAGAGGTTTGTTAGGTTTAGTGTCCAACAAAAATTTCAATTGTGTTTCATGTTAGTTAGGAAAATAACTAGCTTTGCCTTTCAATACTAGTGAATCAATGTCCACTGATGTCTTTGACCTAATTCTTTCTGATGTCTAGGGGCCTTCCTCTGTCTCTAGAATTGGCAGATCTTGATATTTTGTTGACTTTGTTGATGATTATTCTCACCATGGCTGGATTTTTCATATGAAACATCTTTCTAAGTTATTGCAAGTATATTGTAATTTTGCAAAAATGGTTGAAACTCAAATTTTCAAACGCATCAAAATTTTTCAATTTGAAAATGTTCTTGAATACACTCAATATGTTTTCCAAACTATTTTGCATTCCTATGGCACTATTCATTAATTAACTTGTCCAGGTACCTCTCAAAAAAATGGTAGAGCCGAACAGAAATTTCGTCATATTCTTGGCACTGTTCATGCTTTCCTTCTCTCTGCCAAAGTTCCTGCTCCTTTTTGGGGTGAAGCTATTTTTCATGCTGTTCGTGCTATTAATCACATTCTCAGTCCTATCATCCAAAATCAAACTCCATATGAGCACCTTTTTAGGTCACCTCCAAACTATCACCACCTTCGCTCACCTTCGCTCCTTCGGTTCTGCCTGTTTCATTCTTCTTTAGCCGCATGAGCATGACAAACTTGAGCCTTAGTCTAGGCTTTGTTGTTTCCTTGGCTATGGTGAAACTCAAAAGGGGTATCGGTATTATGATCCTGTCTCTCATTGTCTTCATATCTCCCACAATGTTTTCTTTTGAGAACGACACACATTTGTCGAGCTTTGTCACTTCTGTGCCTCCCTATCTACCTTCTTTGTCTTAGCTCTTTTTCCAAATGAGTCATATATTCCTTCTATAGCTGTTCCTGATCCTCCTATATACTTCTCTGTCCAATCACCAATTTTTGATACCTCTCCTAGATCATTGTCTAATGAACAGGTCGAAGACAAGCTACCTAACCTTGAGCTTAGGTCCTTTGCTCCTGTTCTACTTGAAGATCTTGCACAAGACATTCCACCTTGTCACTCAACTCGGGTAAGATCAGTTCTTGCATATTTACTTGACTATCATTGTTACACTGCCCTTGCTACACTACATGAGCCTCAAACCTATTGTGAGGCCTCCAATGACCCTTTATGGAAGATTATAATGAAAGAGGAACTTGATGCATTATCTAAAAACCATACTTGGGATTTGGTGACTCTCCCTCTTAGAAAATCTGTGGTTGGTTGTAAGTGGATCGACAAGATAAAGACTCGCTCTGATAGGTCTATTGAGAGCTATAAAGCTCGTCTTGTTGCAAAATATTTTACACATTATTATGAGATTGATTATGAAAAACCTTTGCTTTGGTTGCTCGAATCTCATTGTTTGTACAATTTCAGCTATTGCTGCTGCTAGTAAACGGGACTTTTTCCAGATAGATGTAAAAAAATGTATTCCTTAATGGGAATTTAAGTAAAAAAGTTTATATGCAACCTCCTCCTAGTCTCTCTTTTGAACCAAAAAAAGCTTGTCACCTTCGACGTGCTCTTTATGGCCTTAAACAAATTCCATGAGCTTGGTTTGCCAAGTTCAGCTCTACTATCTCTTGCTTGGTTTACATTGTCAATCATTATGATTCTACCTTAAATCTTTGTCACACCGACAAAGGCACTATTTTGCTTCTTCTATATATGGATGATATGATCATAACTGGTGATGACCTCAGTGACATTCAAGAACTCAATGATTTTCTCAATAAGTAGTTTGAAATGAAAGATCTTGAATATCTCAGCTACTTCTTGGGTCTTGAAATCACTCGTTCTATAAATGGACTTTATATTGCTCAAGCCAATTATGCTTTTGAACTTTTGTCTTGAGCTGGACTGACTGATAGCGAGACCATTGACACTCCAGTTGAACTTAATATACATTTGACTCCTTCAGAGGGGAAACCATTGTATAATCCCTCTTTTTACAGATGCTTGTTTGGCAGCCTATTTTATCCTCCTATGCTGTTCACCAGGTGAGCCAGTATCTATTTGCTCCACGATCGACTCACTATGCTGCTATTCTGTGCATTCTTCAATACCTAAAGGGCATTCTCTTCCATGGCCTTTTCTACTCTACTCAATCTCCTCTTGTTCTTCGTGCATTCTTTGATGTTGATTAGGTAGGAAATCCCATTGATCGCAAATCCACCACTTGTTATTGCTTTTTTCTTAGTTATTCTCTAATTTCTTGGCAAAGCAAGAAATAAACCATTGTGGCTCGCTCTAGTATTGAATCAGAATATCGTACCCTTACTGATACCACATCTGAGCTCCTTTGGCTACGATGACTTCTTTAGGACTTAGGTGTGTTCACATCCTCTGCTGTTCCTCTTAATTGTGACAACCAGAGTGCCATTCATATTACTCACAATGATGTCTTCCATGAAAGGACTAAACACATTGAGATTGATTGTCATTTTATCTTTTATCATCTTGTCCATGGTGCTCTCAAGCTGTTCTCGGTCTCCTCTAAAGATCAACTTGTAGATATCTTCACCAAGTCATATCCTAATGGATGCCTTCGTGCTTTGGTTGACAACCTCAAGTTGGTCTCACACCCACCATGAGTTTGAGGGGGGTTGTTAACGTGTAATTGGTTATGGGCTTTAAGCCCACCTTGTTTACTTGTATAGCATATATACTTGTACTACATTCTGCCTCTTATATAAAGGCACTCATGTATATTTTATTACTTGGAAAATATAATACAATTTATTCAGTATTTCTAATTTTTAGAATTTTTTTAAAATTATTTAATGAGTGGCAAGTTTTAATTAGTAGAGTTTAAACTATAAAATGAAACATTAAAAATGGGACAATATACTTTACGCATAACTTGCATAAAATGAATGAGTTTCAAAAGTCAAAGGCCTTGTAGCTGAATTGACACCTCTCCATGTATAAAGTGCTTGGGGATCTACGGGGGAAAGGTTCGAGCTGCAGGGTTAGTAGTATATTATTATTTCTCAAAAAAAAAAAAAAAAAAAGAGTTTCAAAAACCATACAATATTAATTACTTTGCATTAATTGGTTAGTTAGAAATTCACATAAAGTCACTAAAGCATAAGTGCATTTTAATGAAAACTTAGACAGTTTCTTTCTATCTCATGCACAAATGATATATAAACCTAATACCCTAAATCATGGACTAACCCAGCTCAAAAAACATTTTCTTAGACCTAGAAAGGAATCTCTATCATGTGAATCACATCATGTCAAAACTTCTTTGCAAGATCCCAGCCATTTTGGCAATGTTCTTTATATGTAGAGCGCTCTTTGTAACCTCAGAGGGTCGGAACCCAATCGCACCACAAGATCAAGGAAAGCCAATATATTGGCATGGCCACTTATTTCCTCCACAGCCTAGGAAAGGATTTTATATACATTTGGGAAAATGCATAGATGTTTTAACTATCCAATGTGGGCACCAACTGTATGATTATATTTTTCACAATAGAGAGAGGTTGGACAACAATTGTTGTCTGAGACTCAAAAAAATGGGAGAATTGTGCAGTAAACAATTGTCATAGACCATTTCTCACATTAAACATCTTGAACGATGGAAGGGACATATTTACAAAAGAAGTGATGAAGCCTATTATAAGTGTGCTAAAAAATATTCTTAAACTAATGTAACCTATGATTATATTTTTTAAGTTTTACAGTAAATAAATGCTATATGAAAGTATAATAAATTTTAACGAATCTTTTTATATTTTTAAACTTTTGATTCATGAATCTAGCTAAACGTAATAATGGAATGAACGAAACATAGCAGAAAATTGGAGTGCAATTAGTATGAATGAGTTTGAAAAAAGCATATTGTATCAATTGTTTTGCATTTAATTTGTCCAGTTAGAAGTTCACATAAAGCCTTATAGATGACACATAAATGCATTTTGATTAAAACATAAAGACAGTTTCTTTCTGTTTCATGCACAAATCATATATAAACCCAATACCTCAAACTATGCATAACCATCTCAAAAAAAACTTTTTCTTTCACCAAGAAAGGAAGCTTTGTCGGGTGATTAACATCATGGTAAATCTGCATTGCAAGCACAGCCATTTATGCAATGTTCTTTATATATGTAGCAATGCTCTTTCTTACATTCAGCGGTTTGAATGATGGAGAAAATTATTTGCACAATTAGTGATGAAACCTGTTATAAGATACCCCCCCCCCCCCCCCCCCCCCCGCGGAACTCCACCAAAAATGATATGACCTGTGATTATTCTTTTTTATAGTGGAATAAATCTATATCTAATTGTTATAAGTAATTTGTTATATTACTTTTTCAATGTTCTCCAAATATCTTCGGTATTTATATTTATTTTTATAGTTATTTATTATTTTGAATCATGGTGTCGGCATGTTGGATATGTTCTTGTAGAGTTTTTTCTCGTAATAATAGTTGTATTAGGTAGAATCACATGAAAAGTGACGCTGCTTTAATCATAAGTTATGTTATCAATTTCTAGAAAAAAAAAAAAAAAAAATTCCTACCATTACTATTCCCTTTCTTCTTTTTTTTTTTTTTTTTTCCCCCTTTTTCTTTTATGAGACCATTACTCTTCTCTTAATTAAATGATGGATGCTGGAAAATTTATAAATTTTAAACATAGTACCAACACCAAAAAGGTTGTACGAAATTCACAAATTTAAATCTTAATACATGTATAAATATATATATATATATATATATTTTATATACAAAATAAAAATTCTACTCTAATCTAATCTAAGTGTATTGTTAAGTTTAGACCCCTTACCAGAATATGTTTAACCTAATATTATACTAAGTTGATTAACAAGATTGTTATTCAAGATTAAGTTAAACACAAATAGTAAAGTAGTGGAAAATAAAAAACACAAAAATCTGATGACCTAGGAAAACCTAACCGATAAAAAACCTGGGGAAGATTTAACCTAACTATCTTTTAGGTAAAAACAGATCCACTATGAAAGAATTAAAGTTTGTACAATAAGACAAAACGCACGAAGTGCACAAACACAAACACAAACTCAATATCCAAACATGCACTTAGACCACTAACATCCTATTGCTACTTCATGTAGAAAATTTACTACCACGACCCCGTGACAACTCCGAGTCTACAGACTACTTCTTTCCTTGATCTGCAGCAACCATAAGTTCTCCTACTTGTGACTTTGAGACACCTCTCAAAGGTTTTGGACCTTTTTAAAAGTTCTTTATGTAGTAATTGAATTTACCATCAAGTTCTTGATGCAAATCTTGATCTTAATAACTCTATGTGTGTGTATAAAGGTAAACACCTCTCATATATCACAAAAGATTCAACACACAACTCAACAAAGACTCTAAAAATGTGGCTAGGGTTTTTCCTTTTATATTTAGAGTGAAACACTTAACCCTGTACATGTCATATGGGCTTGGGCTGGTTCGAAATATTGTAGAAAATTCTTGTTCTGCGATTTTAGATCGATCGAGCCTTGAAGAATTTGACCAATAATTTCCTACAATTACTCGATTCCAAACTTACACTTAACCAAACATTGAGCAAGCCTAAACCTAGACTCATTGTTTTGATCATGGTTTGCCAACATATACAAAGTAAAGTTCTAATACATTGAGTTCCTAAATTCTTAGAACCTAACATGTATATATGTGTGAAACTCTCTCTTGAAAACTTGAATTCTAATTCTTCCTCTCCATAGTCCACAAACACTTATACTTTAATACATGTATAAATATACAATTTGAAAAAATAGTGTCTTTTTAGGATACGATTTTTTTCCCAATTGTACTCTTCTTGTTAGGTTCTAAGGATTTAGGATCTAAATGTTTTAAAACTTTAATGTGTATATGTTGGCAAACCATGATCAAAACGTTTAGTCTAAATTTAGGTTACTCAAAGTATGTTTAATGTAAAGTTAGAATCAAGTAATTGCAGAAAATTACTGTTCACTTTCTGCAAGGCTCGATCGATAAAAAATTAGACTCGATTGATCGAAGCTCGTGCAAATTATTTTTCTGCAGAATTTTCCAACTCAGCCCAAGCCCGTTTGACGTGTAGGGTTTTATGTTTTGCCTTAAGTATAAAAGGAAAAACCCTAGCCACGTTTTTAGGTTGTTGTTTATGCTATGTGTGTGAATCTCTTGTGAGATCTAGAGGTGTTTGCCTTCATACATACTTAGGGTTATCAAGATTAAGATTAAGATTGATGTCGAGAGCTTGGTGATCGTTTCAGTTGCTGCAAAAAGAACTTAGAGAAATACAAGTGGTATACTTATGGATGTTCTGGATCTGAGAAAGAAGTAGTTCATGAGCTGTCACGTGGTCGTGGTAGTAAGTTTTCTACTTAAGGTAGCAATAGGATGTTAGTGGTCTAAGTCGCTATTGTAAAACTTCAATGCTATTGTAAAATTTCAATTCTTTCATAGTGAATCTGTTTTACTTTGAGAATAGCTAGGTTAAATCCTCCCTAAGTTTTTTATCGGTTTGGTTTTCCTAGGTTATCATATCGTGTGTTATTTATTTTTCCGCATTACTTTGCATGATATGATTTACATATGTTAACCTAGATTTGAATAATTTACCTAAGTTAATCACTTGGCTAAATAATTAGGTTAAAAAACTTGTGTTCTTAAGGGGTCTAAAACGTACAAGTGGTATCAGAGCAAGTTAGTTCTAGTGTTTAAATCCTTTGATCTAAGAGTTGATCATTAACCCCTGTTGTCATGGAATACGGTCACTCTCTTGTGATCCCACCTCACTTTGATGACAGCAATTATGCCTACTAGAAAGTAAGGATGAAAGTATTCCTGAAACCCTTTGATGAGAAAGTCTGGAATTCCGTTGAGTATGGATGGGAGAAGCCCACTACTCCAGTTAGTGAATGGCAAACTTCTCAGAAAGAAGCAGCTGCTTTTAACAGCAAAGCCATGAATGTTATTTTTAATATTGTTTCTATGGGGGAATTCAATAGAATCTCTAATGTTGAGGTTGCTTGAATTGCTTGGAATATTCTCCAAACTGTGCATGAAGGCACAAAGGCAATTAAGATCAATAAGTTGCTACAGTTAACATCCAGATTTGAAAGTATTAAGATGTTTGATGATGAAAGTTTTAATAAATTTTATGCTAAGCTTAATGACATTGTTAATTCTGCTTATAATTTGGGTGAAATCTATGATCGACCTAAGATTGTTAGGAAGATACTTAGATCTTCGATTGAGGACTTTAGACCCAAAGTGATTGTCATTACTGAAAGCAAGGATGTGGACTCCATCCTTATTGATGTACTTGTAGGATCTCTTTAGTCCTATGATTAGACCTACCCAAGACAAACAAATCCAAATTAATGGCTCTTAAGTCAGTTAATGATGTTGAAGGGAATGGATTTGATGACGAGCTCTCTACTACAGAGATTGCTTATCTTGCCAAGAACTTTAGAAATTTTCTTAGGAACAATAACAAAAGGGCAAAAGGTAAAAACAAAGTTGAACCTAGAAATTTTAGGAAGAATGAACTCACTAAGGTGAACAATAATAAAAAACCTAGAGAAAAATTTGGTCAAACCTCTAATAATTCTATGGGTCAACAATGTTTTGGTTGTCAAGGGTATGGTCATGTGAATCAGAATGTCCTACATTCTTGAGATTAAAGGGTAAGGCTATGACTGTAACCCTCAGTGATGATGAAGTTTCTAATAATGAGTTTGGTAGTGATGAGGATGAAAACTTCATTACTTTCACAACTACTGCTGTAATTGATGAAAGTGTTGTGGCTGATGAGAACCCTTCTAATGGGGAACTCTCTGAGAACGCTGATTTGCAAGAAGCCTATAACAAGCTTTGCAAGATTGCTGCAAAGAATGCTATAAATGTTGATTTAGGCTTACAGAAAATTGCTTCTCTTGAACTTGATAAGAAGAATTTGCTCTTGAAATTGTTTGATGCTAATTAATTGCTTGATAAGATGAAAACTGAGAACATGTTGTTGCTTGATAAAGTTAAGAACTTAAAACTAGAATTATCTGTTACTAGAGAACAAACAAATAGGTCTGTTAGTTCTAAACTTAATCACATGTTAAGTGTTCAAAAATCTCCTTTAGACAAAACTGGTCTAGGTTTTGTTGAAAGCATCTCTTTGTCTGAAACTAATTCCACAAAGTTTGTTTCTTCTGCTAAGCCTCCCGTGAGTGAGATTATCAAACCAGTAGAAGTTGCTCCTCCTAGGAAGATTAAGGTTGATCTCAAAGAGTCTAAACCTAAGACTCCTAACCCTTATAAGGATAAGTTGCATGATAGACCTGCATGGGTTTGTCATTTTTATGGAAAGTCTAGGCACATTCGTCCAAACTGTTTCAAGTTACAAGCTGCTAAGAGAGAAAATATGTCAAAAGTACATGTGCCTCAAGCATAAGATCCTATTGCACTTATTGGTGAATTGGTAAAGGCTTTAAACCTTTATTCCAATCCTAGAGTTGCTCATCATTTTAATTAGAACAATAATTCCAATGCTAGAGTTGCATCTAAAAAGTTTTTGATGCAAAAGGCTTAATCTAATTGAGTCTTTCTGACATGGTCCTTGTGCTTCATCTCTCTACTCTTTGTGACCATTCCTCTTTGTTGCTTTGGTTTTCTAGGATTTGCATTGTATATCATTCATGCATTTTATGCTAGGTTGTTATTGCTTTTTGTTTTTAAATAAAATAAAATAAAATGTGTTTTGCATTATTTTTCTTGGATTTGAAATCACGGCTGGCCATATTATCTTTACATAACTTCTTTATGTAATTTATTTATCTTGGATGAGCTTATTTTATTGCAATTTACTAGTTTGAACTTTGTAGTGCATGTTGTGTGGGAGATGTTTATAGTTTTTAATTATTTGATTTTAATCTTGAAGTCACATGCTTTTGATTGTTGGACTTGAACTTAATGAGAAATGCATAAATAGCCATCTCACCACTGTTTATTAGCCAATCATGAACACCTTAGTACATATCATAAGATTTAGTGCTCGAGAAAGTGTAGCACGTGCACAAAAAGAACATAAGGTGTAGCCTCGGCTTAATGATGAAATTGGTGTGTACATTATTGGGCTATAATAAATTGAAAATGAAATAAAATTGGTGTGTACATTATCTCGACTATTCTAATAATTCCAAATCAAATAAAATTAGTGTGTACATTATGAGGCAAATCAAGAAATTTACATGATTACAAGCTTTTATTCTAGGAGATGTGAGAGTTATAAGATGTAACTCTTTAAGTGATATTCTCTTTCAAATTTATGTGATGAATCTTGTAGAAATTGTGATTGATTACTATCTACATATCACCTCACATGTATCTCAAACTTTTGCTAGTTGCACACACAACATAAGTTACTCTCTGTTAAACTTAGTACATGATATTATATGTGATCTTGTTGTGGCCATCCAAGATTGAGAACTTCTTGATTTGAATGCAAAATGTGTTTAAAGTTTGAGAATTGGGGACAATTGATTGAAAATCTTGTTTTTGGAAGATTTGGGTTAAATTCAAGGGTTTTTGAAAAACTTTTCATCTCATACTCATACATTTTGTTCGTAAAACTTTGTGATTTGAGGGGTTTCTGCATTAAATTGCTCTATTTTTCAAAAATTTGATTATTCTAGATTTTCGATCAATCTAATCTGTTACTCGACCGATCGAAATTACAATTAGAAATTTGGTTTGAATCTGCCTGGCTCGATTGCTACTCGATTGATGCTAGATTGATCAAATGTGATTTTCGATCAATCGAATCTATTTTTTGACCGATCAAAAATCGTAAAGTCAGTTTTTTAAAAACATGAGATCTTCATGTGTTCTTCACTTTTCAAAAGTTTTTTAAAAAGTTTTCTCTTTCTCTTCAACTAGTTCAGATTCAAAGCTAAATTTTTTGTCGTTTTCCCTCAATTATTCTCAAAGGTTTTTGTCGTCTAGCACCGGTAAGACTATTTTGCCCTTTATTTTTAGTTTAATCTCATTTTTTTATGCATTTAAGGGAAAATTTTGAACCTATAGAAATTTTGGGGTTTTTGGTGTTTTCGATGATTTCTTTCAAAATTGATCAATGGGTTTTTTTTGTTGGATGATATTAACATGTTCCTCACGGCTTAATTTGATCAATTTGATGAATTGGGAAAAGTTGAAATTTCTAGGGCTTGAAACTACCCGAATTGGGGATTTTGTTCAATTAAGCATAAATTGATGAAATTGGCTTGTGTTATTGAATCATTTTGTCATTATATACTGATATTTAACTTGTGTAATGATAAATTGATCAATTTGTTGGGATTTTGAAGTGAGTTTTCAAAATGTGGGATTTTTTATATAAACTCTATATTCAAGCCAAATTCTGTGTTTTTTTTAGTAAAATTGAACTATTCTCATTGCATTAGAACATGCATCATGTGTTAATACAGTTCATGCATCATATATATTTTTTAATATCTTGTTTTTTGCTCTAACTTTGTTTGATGCAGTCTGCCCTTGGTTTCTTTTCTTTTTTGTCTCTTTTCTATCTATCCTTTTTGATCTTTAGAATCATGGTTAGGAAGACTAGAGCTCATAGGACATCCTTTTCTTCTACTCCATCTTTTAATAGTGAGAGGTTTTTGAGTGAGAAAAACCAAGAAACGTATGAGAAGCTAAACCTTCTTAGATCTATGTGGGCTAGAGGAAAGTTATTTTGGATGAGCTTGACTCAGAGATTAGGAGAAATTTTGAGCATAGGGGCTTGTTGCCTCTGATGGATATTGATCATCCTCCTCTGGCTACCTTGATCAGAGAGTTTTACTCAAACCTCTCTGTCCACTCCACTACTTTCAACACTCAATTTGTAAAGAGTTGGATACGGGGTGAAGAGTATGCCATTACTCCTTTGGTAGTGGCCTATGCTTTTGGGGTGCCTACTGTCTAGCATCCTGTCTATCCTTACGATGAGTCTCCTCCCCTTAATGATATTATGTCATATCTAATTGGTACTTCCATTCAGTGGGATACTGATCTTTAGATCACTACTCATGAGTTGACCGAGATTCATTATCTGTTTTTCCGGATTTCTTGCCATTCTATCTGGCCTATCTCACATTTGCACACTATTCCTATTGAGAGATGTGCATTTTTGAATGCCCTTGTCATAAATGCTCCTATGAGTTTTCCTCATCTTTTCATTCGGTCCTTGGTTGAAGTTCATAAGAGTAGTTCTTCTGCTCATGCTATTTTCATTTTGGTTTTTATTCATCGGATTTTATTACATTTAGGTTTAGATGAGTTTCTTGCTTCTGAGCCCTTACATATTATTGCTCCCATAGGTGCTACCTTCCTTAGGCAGAGGGTTGCTTTGATGCGAGCTAGCTCTAAATACCCTAGAGATGAGTCTTCTTCGGGTGTTGCACCTCTTCCTCCTCCTCCTCGTTGTTCTTCAGGTGATCCGACTACTAATGTGTTTGTTGATCCGACTACTGTTCCTACTACTAATCCTCCACCTTCTACTTCGGATGATTCGAGCATTCGTCGTATGTTGAACACTATCATGACCGTTCAGACGGCTCATGGTCAGCTTTTGGTGGATGTACTCACAGAACTTCAGTCTTTATGTGCTGAGTTAGTGAGTTTATGGCGGTTGCCTCCTCCACCTCCTTTTGATGATGAGCCTTGATTGTCCTTTGGCAATTCGTCACAAAAGGGGGAGTACATATGGATGGAGATAGGGGGAGATTTTTCTGTTTTGGGGCTTTAGAGCTTTAGATTGTTTCTAGGTGCTTCATTTTGTATTTTTTTTTTGGTTCATGAAGTATTTATTTTGTTGTCTTTTCTTTTTATGAGTTTTATATGATAAGGGGGGATATTATGTTTCTTGTTTCACATTGTACTGCATTGACTATTGATTTATATTATGAGGTTATTCATGATATATGTTTTTTATTTTATATTATGTGAAATCAAGAATTTATTTTGTTTTAATTATATTTTCCATACATGCGTTTATGTGTTTGTTGAGTGTTTCAGGAATATACAAGTTGATTTAGTCGTGTTGCTGTCTACACTTGCAACTGATAGATAGTGTTTAGGTTGAATTGTGTTTGGTTGGGCTTGTCAGGCCACAAACGCGCTGACCCCTTGTGATAAATTAGATTGATTAGTTATCCTAGTTATTAATTAATCAGATTAACATGCAATATCACGTGGTAGCACAAACAAATCACTGATAACTAGAGTATGCAGCGGAAAATAAATAACACGATGATTTGTTCACGAATGGGAAAAACCTTACGGCAAAAACCCCACCAGGTGATTTAAGGTCATTACTCCCGAAACTCCACTATTATCATAGCAAGCGATTACAAGCAAGGAATCCCAAGTACCTTACCAACCTACAGTTGAACCCTTACCCCAATACCCAATTGGACTTGCTCTGTAGTGACAGTTTTTCCTTTCGATGCACGGCTCCCAAGTATGTGACTAACCAGATGCGCGGATCCCAGTACGCGACTTCAAACACCAACTAGAGAGAGAGAGTTGTTGGCTGCAAAGTTCTTAAAATCATCAGAGATGAACTAAGGCACGAACTTTGTCTTTTATATCACAAATTGCATGAAAAAGAAGTTCTCAATGAATGTGCAACTTGCATCCCTTTGACGGCCCTTAAAAACAATCCTTTTATATGTCTAGGGTTAAGAGGAAAGAAGTCTCAAAGACACATTCACGGATTAGACTTGAAACAGAATTGAAAATCTGTTTTCTTTAATTCTCGATAGATAGAGGTGTCGAGAATCTGTCGAGAAGCTGTCGAGGCTCGGGGCAAAACAGCTTCTTAAAGCTCGATAGATGCATGTGTCGAAATAGGTGTCGAGCTTTAATAACTTGCACTTCCTTACTTGTTTTTTGGACAGACTTTGATGACTTCAACACTGAATCTTGAAACACTGTTTCTTGAAGTGTTAAACACATCCTAGATCTACCCAAATACAAGTAAAGTGCGTTTTGTGTAAGGATAAGCCAAATACATAAAATAGCGACATATGTCAACAACCACTTGAACTACATATGTCCTAACAGGGCTGTTTATGTAACTTTGAGCATTTTGTTTATTTTGTGTTTTGTCACAGATTGCCAAAGGGGGAGTTTGTTAGGTTCTAAAGATTTAGGATCTAAATGTTTTAGAACTTCAATGTGTATATGTTAGCTTGGCGATAGATGCGACTCATCAGGCGAATTTGCTTCTCGCGCTCCTCCCGGCTCGTTTGGTCGATCGAGATGGCGTCGATCCAGAACGGTTCTTTCGGACCTGACTTCCTCAGGTGTCGTATGGCGACTGTGAGGTTTTGGGGTACCAGCAACGTCGAGCCTTCGACCTGGATGGGCGCTTTGTCTGTTGGATCGCCGCAGGCGTATGAGAGCGCCGTGTAGTCAAAGTCGTTGTCGAGTGGGATTGTTTCCAAGGTACACTTGATTTCGCTGTCGAAATCTGAGCTCGTCTCGACCCAGACCACCCGCGTTTCGTTGCGAGACTGGTCCAGCTCGGTCCAGATTGAGGGTTGGTTCATGTTTGCTGGAACTTTGGAGGAAACGTGGTAGTTGTAGATAATGTTTGTGTTTTGCTGCCAGATATGAATGTGTGTTCTATGTTTTCGTCATTGTGCAAGATTATTCTTCGTGGTAACGCTCATCATGATTTCAGTTGTTCAAATTATCATATGATAACCTACCTGATTGAATTCGATCCCATTACCAGCGATCAGTGGCGGTATAGGCACCTACAGCTGTCGTTGACCAGGTCTTATGCGCGCTCGAAGGCTGTGTGTGGCTGTGCTTGGACGCCTAAACCTACGATTTGGACTAAGCCCAAGCGACTACCATGATTTTTATTGATGAGTCCGGTATCCTCAACAGTTGATATTCAAGTTTCTTTCAGATACCTTGTTCACATAGGAAAGGTTGTCACCAACGCTAGGGATGATTGAAACAAAGTGGGTACGTATACCGGACATGAAGATTTAGCATACGTGAAACTCATGTTTCGATCACGGCGATAGATATTCGGTCAACTTACCAATTTCCTGCAGTAGTATCAACAAATGAAGGAAGAACTTGCATCGAGCAAGGAAATATCGTGACCCTGTGGATCAGACGTTGCATGTGAGGGATTGGCTGGTCTAACCATACAGAACATCATATGTTCAAGGTGCTGTACTTCCACAATGATATAGAGTGTTCAGACCTATGGAATCACCTTTGCGGCCCTCATACGGTCGAAAGCCGTCGTGTAGCCCTTCACAGTGTCGATTTCTTCAGTAAATCCAGCAGACCGCGCCGCATTGAGATCGTACTGCCTGTCGAAGTCGAACTTCGCCATGACGAAATCCAAGAAGCCCCATCCATACGCTTCAAGCCTACCACCTTGCAGGCCGTTCTTCTTTATGACCTGGTCCCAGGTTTTGGCGTGCTTCTTCGCGAACTCGTCCAACGGTTCATAGTCGCCAGGTCCTTCACCTTTCAGGCCGAAGTACTGGCAAATGCCAGGCCAATTCTCTTCCCAGGTCACGACACTACCATCTGTGATGTTGAAAGCCTTTCCGTCCCCCATATCCTTGGGATTCAACGCGGCGTGGATCTCAAACTTTGCGAGTATATCTTGAGATGTGTCTGTGTGCTTGCACGTCCAGGATTTCTGAGTCCCGGGGAAGCTAATGCTTGCACCATCGCCGTGCACTTCACGGTACAGGCTCAGGTACAGACCGAGGCCTTGAGCACAGTTCATGAAGTTTGTGCTGGGGACGAAGCCGATGATGACATCAGGTCGGACTTCGGTCCAGGTCCAAGATGCGCCCTTGGACAACTTAGCCAACAGGTCGCACTGAGTGTAGTAGAAGATGCAGTCGTAATACGGCTTGGGGATGCGAGGCAAAGACTCCTTCAGTGGGGCTTTGATGTCAAGCTTATCTGGGAATTCTACATTGGATTAGATAGGATCTTTGTATACGTAGCATACATACCAACACCGTATCCTTTGCCTCCAGTCTGGAGGACGACGGTCTGAAGCACGCTTGTCACCTGCACGACTGCATTGATGGCAGTCTCCAGGATCTTGGTGTTGACTTCTCTGAGAGCGTCAAAGTCCTTGCCGGGATCGACATAAGCAACGAAGAAGACATGTGTGACTGAGTCAATGTCTGTAACCTTGTCTTTGAGAGCCTTGACGACTTCTTCGGTTGACTTGGTCAGGTCAACTCCACTGACGAGTTGCAGACGGTCGTCTTTGGGAAGATGTGCAGTCTCGACTGTGTATGGACGATTGGTAAGCGCAGTGACCCGCGCGAAGGTAGTCGAATTCGGATACGATAGAGCCTCTTTAGCGATGGCCCATCCGCTGATACCGGAGGCACCAAATACAAGGGCATGTGCCATTCTGAATTTTTGGTATGTCGAACTGATCCGAAGCTGGAGTAGCCCAAGAGGAACTTACGACCAAATCATGATGATGATATACCACCATGGCTTGCTTATGAATCATCACCCTTGGCCATAATCATCGTGGAGAGCACCATTCATCATCTGCGGGGGTAAATTTAGTACTGCAGTGGTTCTAGCACTCGGGCAAAATGGCAGCTAACAGCCATGCTAATATGCATATTTAAGGCGTCTCGTTGTTTTTACTCGTTCCTGTGGCCTGTGGCTATTCCCTCGCAGTCAACACTCCAACTTATCTAGTTTTCGCTCGTCTTCCGGCCACTGATCGAATAGTACAGCATCGCCCACTAATAAACGCAAAGTTTAGTGTTATCCTTCTCTTCGGGCAAATTCTCCTCTTTGCCGGACTTCTAACATCAAACTATGCGAGAGACTGCTCCAGGCACGACGAGATACGGGATAATTACAATAGGAGTTCAGGCTCGGACTCAGTGCGTTTACTGCATATAGAGTCCATGAAAGATATGATAGCAGTCATTCAAAGACTGGTGAAGCCTAGATAAGCTAGAGCTTCATTCATGAGGGATGACCGTGAGCTCATCGGATTAGCTGGTTGCGGCAGTAGGGGCAGCCTGCGCTTAGTATCAAGTACGAAATCTACTGTTCTGTACATGCTCACCTCACGCGTAGTTAAACCATTACAAGTCAACGGCAGTAGACATGCTGTCAGTGTGAAGAAGTCTTCGGATAGCATTCTTATCTTGGCTTGCCTGCTCTCATGTGAAAATGAGCTGAGATTCTGCCCAAACGCCTTCGTTAACCTGAGTAATCACAGGGGCGTTTGTACAGAGTCCTCTCGAATTGTCTTCGCTGCGTTGCACTAGACTACGACAAGTACCGACGTGGTCGGTCGTCAGTACGCAGGGCATTGTATGAATGAGTATTTTCAGGGCAGTTGAGCAAATACGATTCGCTTCTTCAGCCTGATATATGTTGACAGCGGCTCTGAAAGCCAGAGGGGCATATGATCTGAGCGTCAGTGTCAGTTATGCAACAGCTCTCCTGTCGTGTAATAGCTCTCAGGTGATCTGGCTACAGATTCATTAAC
>JAVQMG010000070.1:0-95000 GCA_032878915.1 Castanopsis chinensis
TTTGATACTGCACATGTATTTAGTGGAGGAGCATATATATTTAGTGGAGGACCATAGTGAAAATACTCAGTCCTTGATAAATATTGAAAAATTAATTAAAGAGAACTTCTAAGAAGATGGCTTCACAGGCAATAGTCACAAAAGTAGTTACACCATATAAAATATTTGGTCGTTAATAAATATTGAAAAATTACTTAATTAGGGAGAGCTTCTAAGAAGATGGCTCTACAGGCAATATTCACAAAAGTAGTCACATTCTCTGTACGTGTATACCCTAAACACCAAGTTATTTACCCCCAGGTTAGTTCTCGAAAAACAATGACCCATACCAATACATAAATCATGCTTTCAGTAGTTAATGTGATATTAGCACTAAAATTAGAAGTCATATAAACGAACTACAGCTTCATGTCAAAGCAATAATCAAGCATAATTTAAGATGAAATAAAAATTTCGTTGTAGAAATAACATTAGAAATTATAATACCATCACCTAACTGGGAAGAATTAATTTAAAAATACATTTTCTTCAAGTGAAATGATGTCTCTTTCATTTTTCACCCTCTTATGACAAATGTGATTTTAGGAAAATGAAACTCGCCTTCAATATATTCCCTTTAATTAGATACCCTATCCCTATGCTTAACCTAAATTTAGAAATACCCTTTCCCTAAGTTATCTCATATTAAAATAACTATCAAGAAACAAAGTTGTCATATTTAGTAAGAATTTTCAATTAAAGATTTTTTGTTTTTTGTTTTTTTTTTTTTTTTTTGGTGATGTAAGTTTCATGAATGTTTTAACTTCTGTCCTAAATCCTAAATCCTATGAGCCTATCCAACGTAATTCAAAAAGAGAAAAAAAATATATAAATTGGTGGCATAAGTTTAATGAAGGTCTCAATGTCAACAATGCAGGGTATATAACAGAAGGATAACAAGAAAAATACCCAAAACCCATTAATCCAAATTCCCACAAGGGGAAAAAAGAGAGTTATTTTAGCAATATAAATGTAAGTCTCATGTTACTGCATTATTTGAACATGTTAGAAGAGAATTCACTATTCTAATATGTGTTGATATTTGTAACATGGTAGTACTCAGTGGTTGATCTTTTGTTTCAATGTGTGTTGTGTAAAGGTCTAAAATTTTGAAGAAAGGACACCATACAATTCACTGTGATCCAAAATCTACCAATTTAAAAGGGCGATTGATGAAAGAAACAAACATACTCCAATGCATCATGTTTGAAAATAATGATTTTTAACAAAGTAATGCAAATTTAGAACCAATAACCCAAAACTAAAGAAAAAAAAATTAAAGAATCTTCAACCTCTAGAGGAAGAAGCCCAAGTTTGAAAAACCCCACTTAAGTATTCGATTTGTACCACAATAAGACAGAAACAATAAATATATTAGTAAGTATATGAAAAATTGACAATCACAATCAAATTCAAAAATCAAATGGAAGGGCATGTCAATCTCACTGTCTATAGGACTATTTCTATAATGAAAAATGCATGTTTTAGTTTACTGTGTAATATTAGTGAAACAAAAAAGAACAACGGTTCTTGACACTATATGAGGACCTTAAACAATAATAATTTATGAACATTCTTTGTTAAGAGAAAGAATTTTTCTTTCGAAAAATCACATGCCTAAACCTAAGCCTAAATTAAAAAAAATTTAGATAAAAAATGACATTAAAAACCCCCAACAATCTGAAACTGAAACAAACCCTAGCAGCAACCTGAAAACTCAAATAAACCACTAGCAACAACCAGAACCAAGGCTAGCAAATAAACATGCTAACTATAAGCAATTGACTCCTTAAGATATATGCTAGAGTTCCAAAGATTGGCCATTTGGTTGCATTTAGATAAAAAATAAATAAATAATGGAAAAGAGAAGAGCAAGCAATTTGTGCAAGAGTATAAAACTAAAAGAGAAGAAAAAGAATCTGTCCAATACCAGAACAATCTCATATACAAAACATTCGGCTCCCACTTCATCCAGTTGTGTTAGATCAACAATTAATACAATAATCTCTTGAATCTAGTTCTGTGATGTATATGAAAAAAAAAAAAAAAAAAAAAAAAAAACTATGCACTATGAAATTTATTCCACTTTTGTTGTTTGAATTTAATTAAGGAATTGATTGGGCTTTTTTTTTGGGCTCAATTATATTCATTGCCACTTTTATGTTTGTGTTTTCAAAGGAATAAAGTATTCAATCATAGACCCACTTCTCCTCATTTCGTCTTCTTTTGTTGGAAGGGGCCTAGCCCATTAGTGGCAACCCAAATTGACTAAACTAGTTGCACCAAGCCCATCAAATCAAACTGTGTTCATGGCTGGTTACTCCAAGCTGTGTGATGTGATATCATTGTAAATTATATGAGTCCCTATCATCATCGACGGAACTGAACTATGTACTCCTCAACCACAAGAAAATTATATAGAATTCACTGGGATGGGATTGATTAGAAGTTTTAAACCTCAATGATCTTATAAAGCCTTACAAACTATTAAACTAATCTCTTAGAATTAGACATGGCAAACAGGCGAGTCAGATTGGGTCAATCTGGTTGCGAGTTGTTGATACCCATTTTTGCAAATTTGCATTTAGAAGCCCATGAGGAGAAAAGCCCAAGAAAGCCCTAAAAGATGGGTTAAAGTATGAGCAAAGAGATAGTAATCAGACCGTATTCTAAAAAGCCTAAAGAGAAGAGAATGCATAAATAAGGTCCAAGTGATGGCCTAAAGATGAAGAGTATTTTGAGAATGAAATGGGTCCCAACAAGTAAAGGCCAACAAAATTGAAGAAAGAGAAAAGAAAGCAGAAGGGTTAACAGACCCAACCCAATGTAGTGAATAATTGAAGAGAAAAAAAGTAAAGGGTCAACAAGCCCATATAGTGAATAAATGAAGAGAAAAGAAAGTAAAATGGTCAACAGACCCAACCCAATGTAGTAAATAAATGGGTTAGCAAGCCCAACCCAATACATGGTAGAAAGCCCATAATGCCCTTGTATAAGGGAATAAGGATGAATTCTGATTCTGCGGAAGTAAAGTAATGTGAAACCATGCAAAGCCATCTCAGCAGGAAACGCATGAATAAACAAGACAAAGCCATAGCGGTAGGAAACACATAAAGAAACAAGACAAAGCCAAGGCAACAAAAACGCATGAAGAGGAAATAAGACAAAATCAAAGGCAACAGAAATGAGTGAAGGAGAAACAAGACAAAATCAAAGGTCGCAGAAAACACGTGAAGAGGAAACAAGACAAAATCAAAAGCTGCAGAAAACGTATAAAGAGGAAGAAGCCAAAGAACAAGAAGTGGAGTAGCTGGAGCCCTGTCGCCTTGCAACCCAGCCAGTGCAAAGGAGTTAGAGTCCATGGCTAAAGAGGAATAGAGGGTGTGGTTTGGTGGAGGGGGGAAAAGCCCTAGTTTTGGTATCTTAGTAAGACCCATTTTGTGAGATGTTTTGTTAGGAAAGTATACTTACCAAAATGGGTAAGAAATTGGTGAGAACCATCTAATGCATGTTAGAGAGTGAGGACAAGAAAGATTAATAAGGGTTTGATGTTACAGAAAAGAGAGAGATAAGGCTATTGTGGCCGAATTGCTTTTGCCCAAAAGTGGAAAAAAGTTCGTTGCTAAGCAAGTAGTGGGACTGAACCTACTGCTAGCGGCTTGAAGATAGTGGTAGTGAACCAACTTGTATACGATCAGAAAGTGTTAAGTGCCTGCGGCAGACAAAATGGTTGGTGAAAAGTAAGGGCAGAAAAGGGAAATAACTTAGGATTGACCTTAGGTATGAAAGGAACAATTCTTATGAACATGAGGACATCAATCAATAATGGCAACAAGAATGAGAGAACAATAATGAAAAGGATGAGAGAATGGGAGGAACACAAGAAGAACAATAAGAGCCCATTAACCTAGGAAGTTAGAAACAGTGAGTTGAAAGTGAAAGAAGCGAGAAAGAGGAAAAGAAAGTGAGATGTAAAAGAGAATAAAGAGTTGAGAAAGTAGAGTATACACAGCAAACCTAACATGCATCACTAGGCAACCTTTTCCCTTCTTCATACAAAACCATACTATTTGTCTTCTTAATCAAGAGACATTCTCCAAACTACATAACTTTATGGCCTTGTAAGTAATAAGTATAAGTATAAGTAAGTTGAAGTTTGAGCTCTTTTTAGTATATATCTTGCAAAGAACCCTTTTACTTTTGTTATTATGTGTGTTATTATTATTTATTTCTACTACTAACATTCTTAGACTAACAGTTATTCTGCTGTTATCATATACATATAAATATATATTTCTCTTTGTTTGGAGTGTTTGGTCTTACGCAGAGACTGGTTCTAAGGGAATCCCACAGAGAGAGCTAAGCCCAACTTCCCTACCATTTGCAGAAAGCCTTAGCCCAATAGCGCAAAAAAGTGCCCACATAGGTCAAACAGGTTGTGGGTAAAAAAGAGTCATTTTAAGCGAGTTAGAAAACAGGTCGGGTCAATTAGGTTGCAAGTCGGGTTGAGTTGACCAGCATTTTTCACATGAATTTTTATTTAAAAGAAAACAACATGTATTTGCCATTTGGAAAGTCACACAGCAAATTACTTGATGTAAAATGCATTACTTTGAACTTCCCACTCATATTAAGAATGAGCTTAGTTAAACAAATTAATACTTTCAATAATTTTAAAATTATACAAATTCCAACATTACTAACCAAAGCAAAATAACATAAAAGATAAGTAAAACAAATACACAAGTTTTATTTCTACACAATATCAACATCTCAAAACATATAACAAAATTACAAATGTCTTATTAGATACTGTAAAGTTGTGATTTCCAACTAGCTTATGTTGGTTTTAATTCTGTGTCAAATTTGATTGTAATTTCTTCAATTATTTTCTTGTATGTATGTGGGTTTATTTGTAAGGGATAAGTATGAGAGATCGGTGAAGAATCGTGCTTCAAAGATGAATAAGTGCAATTTGCGACTAGCTCGCGAGAAACAACCCGCGAAAAAGGCCACATGTGAAGCATGTGACTGAAAGCTGAAGCGTCACACCAGACTATTAAGTTCGCAAGTGTTTCGCGAGAAGGGCCATCCCGCGAAGTACCCGCAAAACATTCTATTTGGCTAAAAGTTAAGTTGTTTTCCCAAATTCTTTACCCACACTATAAATGCTCTCATTACCCACAAATTGTAAGAAGTGCTTTTCAGAGAGAAAATTCTAAAAATTACACTTGAGAGTTAGAGATTGTTATACACTTGTAAGAAATGCTTTTCAGAGAGAAAACCCTAAAAAATACACTTGAGAGTTAGAGATTGTTATACCCACAGTAATCTACATATTTCTTTATGGTTTTCCTCAACTCCTACCTCTCCATCTCTACATCCTCGAAAGGTTCAAATACTTACCACACCAGATCTAAGTGTTAAGTGAGGTTTTGGTGCTGTTGAGAAGCATTGAAAGGAGTCATTTAGTGGCGGATGCAATCGAGCTGAATTGCAGGATTCCAAAAGCTAAAGAAGACATGACTCTGAGAAGTCCGTTGATAGCAAGAGCTTGGAGAGCAAAAGTACATAGGGTAGACTAAACTTGAAGGGTTTTTTGTTATTCGTGTACTCCAACTTTATTCTCTAGTGGATCGATTTCAACTTGGAGGATTGCGAAAAGATTTTTTGTCGAGTTCTTTGGTTTCCTTTTCGATAACAAGTCTTGGTATTATCTTGTGTTTGCATCTCTCTTCCCTATTCTTTAAGCTTTCATTTTATTGTTAATTGTGGATGGATATGGCTTAGAGTAGTGTAATCGGTTCATTGCGCATATTTACTCTTGTTCCGCACTTTGTTTAAGTTAGAGTAAAAACAATCTAGCCGTAATTTTTAATTGGGGGTCTGAACAAGCTCGTGTGTTTTCACACAAATCTAAGCTTTCAGGTACATAGAACAAACTTACAAATGCCTTAAAGGATAACTAATTTTTAACAAAGAATAAAAGTATATAAGAAATTTATAATCTTGAAAATTAATTTATAATCTATTATCAATTGTGATTGACACTCTCTTTCAATTTGAAATATACACTAAAGTTTAATTGTTTACTTATTCATACATGATCTTTTTTATGAATATATTGTCATTATTAAGCAACATACACTTTAAGAAATATCATAAGTTATTTTGAAATGCTGTTTATTTTAGATATGAATTATTAAAAAATAGGCCTAAGCATTCATAATTTGTGTTAATTTCATTGATACTTTGGTTTCAATCTTTTCACACTAATGAATGTTTTTCATTCATGTCTATAATTTTAAATATATGTTTTTAATTTTACTGTAACCAGATTATCTTGGCATGTACTTTTTTATTTGATATCTAAAAATCTTTACTCATTACATATTGCCTCTGCCATTCATTTTTCAATTCATTTGCATGTAGTTATGTAAAGGTCTCAATTGTTTCTTTAAAACTCACAACAAACAATTAAATCAATATTGTCTTTATTTTATTTTATTTTTTACCAACAAAAAAGTTTTAAAAAATGGTTCGAGTCATGGGTTGGATTGACCTGGGAAAAAAACGGATCAGGTCACAGGTCAACATGCTTTTACTTTGGGTCAAACAATTCGGGTTTAAGTCGGGTTAGGTTAGGAAATTTTGACTTGTTTTGCCATGTTTATTTAGAATTTTTTTTTTAGAATACTAAATATTTTTAACACACACACATGGGGAGAGGGGAGAAGGTTTTAAAAAAACTTACAGTGGTGTATATTTAAAAGGGTCTAATTCTTGAATATACAACACAAGTTTTAAATTTCTTTAACTCACACTCGTTTTCCATGTTTACTTAGAATTGATTGTTCAATGCTAGGCAATTCAATATATCTTTTTTTTTTTTTTCATTTGTCACATTAATTATAATAGTGTGTTTAGAGCTGTATGAGTTTATTTTTTTTAGATGTGAGTAGTTTCCTCGCCTCTCAGGTACTGTAAATGACCCAAAATACTGACTAGAAATTTAAAACATAGGACTTCAATTTCATAAGGTCTTAGATGTGTGTAGTCTTCTCACCTCACACACTCATATAATATCTTGAATTTTATAAGGTTTTAGAAACCAATAGTCTCTTCGAGTATTTGATCGGAGGTTTAAAGTAAACTAACCCCTTGGGATTTAGATTAGTGGACCTTAGGAGTTGAAAAGGATACATTTCTAAGTTTATTCCCAAATTTTCTCAAAAGTAATACCCTCAAAAATAAATATTTATAAAAAATAAAAACTATTAAAAAAAAGCCAAAAAAAGAAAAAAAGAACAATTCAACTGACCATACCAACCGCACCTATGTATAAAATGCGGAATGAAGCAGCAAACGCCACGTCGTGTGCCATGAAGCCATGAGAATTTCCTCTTCTGTAGCTTCTTCTTCTTCTGCATATTTCCTGAAAGCCTCTTACTCTCATTGTTTTCGGAAGCAGTTCACAGCTTCTTTAGCTACCAACAAAATCTCGGATCAATCCACCATGGAGAAACACTCACAAGGTAGTGAATAACTTGTCGAATTAGTTTTCATTCAAACCATTTCTGCTTCCTTTTTTGGGCTTCTTTCTTTCTTTTGAAACTTGCTTTCTTTCTTCTTTTTTGCCTTTGTAAATATGGATTTTTTGACTGTTCATATGCTTTAATTGTGGGGTTTTGAAACAATACAGATCAGGTAGATGAAGTGTGTTCCAAGGAAGCATGCGACTTCAAGTCAAGAAAACACAATTCTGATGCTATCATTCCTCACATTCTGCACCTGTGAGTTTCTCTCTTTCTCTCTCTGACACACACACACGACCAAGTTTAAACTTTAGATTGCTAAACTTATCTGGGACTTGCTATGTTACCCAAAAACAGCTTGAATATATACAGTTCAAGACACACTTGTAACTTTTAAGTTATGTACATCATCTAATAACATTTTATTAAATTAAAATTTTAAAAATCCCACAATTAGATTACATAATCTCTATGTTCTTAACATGTTTGCAAAATTTCAAGATGATGAAGTGTCAATAATTGTCATTTATTGATTATTTAAATCTCAAGTTTTTGTATTTTAAAATTATGCATAAAAGATGAGTTTTTGGATTAAAGAGTAAATAACATCAATTGGCACGGAATTTGGCATGTAGAGATCATGTAATCTAATACAACTAAAAAATTATTTGGTGGTGTAATATTTCTTAAAGCTACACTAAGTGTGTCTTGAACCAAATATGTATACATTACAATGTGTTTACTGTTCTCTCCTGCTCCTGGTTCTCTCTCTTGCGTAGTGGAGCAATTTATTGTGAAGTCCCAATGCTAATGGATCAGTGTAGTAATTAATATGTTGGTCTAAACAAAAAACGGTTTTCATAAAAAAAAAAAAAAAAAAAGGGTGGTCAAGGTGTGGCTACAATTAAGCAATCAATTCGTTGTTCAGGTTGAAGTTGAATCATGTTAGACAGGTTGATGGTTTTAGTTTCCCATTTGGGCTTTGCAAGCCTACACATTTAGAGCGCATGGCACTGTGATTTTAGTGCTAACAGAATGTTGATGCTAACACCTAAATGTGTTCAATACAATTATAGAAGTTTAATGGTTAAAGAATGCCCTGATGTTTTTTATTCATAAGCAAATTTTATTTGCTTCAAAACCCATCACTTACAATTTATTTATTTTTTGGTTGGTAAGGTATGCATGTTCTAAATGGGTCTTGAACTCAAAATCTCACTCTCCACTCCATTGTTAGAAGAGGATAGAAATGTCATTTGTGCTAGAGCTCATTGTCTTCAAAACCCATCACTTATTATTGCACAAGTTTGATGAGAATTTTGCAATTGATTTTTCAGTTATGGATCTTGTGCAACACCTCGGGACTTTGAAATCTACGCTCACAATGCTTCTTTCGAGGATCCACTCATGTGTGCTAATGGGTAGGTATTGGCTTAAATTAGTTTATATTGAAAAGAAATATGAGCTCAATGATTTATACACCAAAACTATGCTATTCAGTGGATAGTCGTTTCCTCAGATTAAAAAATTAATGTGCTGAAAATTCAATGGCACCTTTAAGTGTATGTATCAATTCAGCTAGTAATTGTAAAAAATTTCTGAAAGATAGAACAATTTTATAAAAAGATCACCTCCTAGTGAGATTGAAATTAAAGACACCCAAGTCACCGTACTTGAACCTTTTCCATTTGTGCAATAAGTTTGTTACTCTTACTTTAATAGATCTGGCCTTTGTTTTTCGTTTGGTTCCTTTGAAGTGTCTTTGCTGCTGAATGGAATGGTATGCCATTTTGTTGGAAATTTTAGGGAGCTTTAGTTATTTTTATGTATTGCAATAAAAAAATGTTGTCACACTGGTATATTTACTGGAAAATGGCATCTTGAACACTGTGGAATCTGCTTTTCAACATATTTATAGTGCCAGAATTGTTATATCAGTTTTCTTAAATTGTTGTGCTGCTGTCACAAGTTTTTTCAGTTTTTGATACTATTTGCACTAGTAGTTTAGTCCCATAAATTAGAACCTTTAATTAAAATGAGGGATGTGGTTAGCTGTTGGTACTATGGAAAGGATTCTTTGTTCTGTTTTTTTGGAAGACAATTTAGAACATTTTCTTCTTTCAATACACATTGATATGATTTTGAAATTGTGTCTGTGTCAATCATTACTGCCACCATTGATTTGATGATTTCCACTATGGTGCAACATCTCCAATCATACAACATAGGCCCAATAATTTTCTGTTTTCTGTTGGAGGTGCTATTGCCCATTTTATTTGTGTTTTTATGATGCAGCGCTTTGAAGGTGAAACTCTTGAGCTGTTTCTAGTTGGAGGTCATATTACCAGTTGGTGCATGGATCTTGTTTCGAGCAAAAATTTTCTCATCATTTTGCAATCAATATTCTATCAAAGCTATATGAAAAAATAGATTGTTACTTCCAAATTGTTTGAAGTTACTTCTTTTTTAAATTTTCACTTTCAGTCTATTATTGAACTGATTCTGTAGGAATTGTGTAATATTTAGAAAACAAATCCCAATCTTTTACCCCAAATAATTTAAATACATGCATTTAAGATATGAAGGATTCTTTTTTTAATATATCGAAAGCCCTTTTTCACTCTTTCACATGCTAAGGGATTAAAAGAATAAGGATTATACTAATTAATTTGCTCCAAAGCCTATACTGTTTCTACTACTAGAATTCAATTCTCTATGATGTTTTGGATATTTATATTTTCTGAAAAAAAGCAAAAGATAATGAGTCATGTTTCAATTTCCAGTCAATATTTGATGTATTGCAATGGATTCATCAAAATTCCTATTATTCTTATGGATTTATTAAAATTATTCTTATTCTTATTCTTATTGACAAAGACTGAACATTTTACTTGATATCATTGATTAATCTGATGCTTACTTCCATGACGTAGTCTGTCTTACATAATTTATATTTATTGATTTTGCAGGATGAAGCAGATAAAATCAGCATTCTACTCACTTTCCAAGGTTTGATTTTTATGTCTGTATTGGTTACTGTTTTGCGTCTTTTCAAACATTGTGTATTTGAAGCCTATGTTTTCAGCTTAATCAGGATGTTCAATTGTGGAAAATGTTATATTTATAATTGTGGTGATTTTTCAATAGAGAAAACTGTAATAAATATACATTTGAAATGAAAAACAATAGTTTTCCAATACAATTACTGTTGTTTAGCTTTGTACTTCTGTCTTATGGCCAACATTGGAAGTAGCCCCTTGCCATATGATCATGTCTATTATGTAGATACAACATGCATAAATAATTATAGTTGAACATTTTGTTTTTATAGCATTTATTTACAACTTTACTTAAAATGCATTTACAGTTTACTAAAACTGCTAGTTTTATATAGTGATAGTATGGTTGCTTGAAACATTGTTTGATAATCCAAGCACTGTAGATTCTTAGATGGTGCTCAGTGAATGCCCCAGTGTTTGCATATTTATGCTGCTACTACAGTTGAAGTAATATGATGTATGAGATGAATGTGAAGTTTATCTCAAGCCTATAGATCGCCGTGAAAATAATACTGGTACAATGGAAAAGTATTATATTGACAAGGAAGTTGTTGACCTTAAACATGGAGAACAAAAGATACATAATTGAATATTTTACCATCTTCTTGTTCAAATGCAACAGAAGTGAGAATTTTAACATCTTTGATGTTCCTTACAAACTAAATTTTATCTTGTTTTAGCCATTTATTCTTTGGTACTGTCCAATTTTTGACTGATTAGGTTCTTCCCCATGACTTCCAGGTCTTTAGTGAATCAAGAATTGTGGAGTATAGCATCAAAGAAAATGTAATTTCACCAGGAAAGCAAGAGGTTAAAAATTTCATTTGCTACTCCCATCAATTTATATATATTTTTCTAGTTTCTAGTATTCTATTTGGGTTGTCCTTATATATATATATATATATATATATATATATATATATTAAATCCATGTGTTTAAATACAGATATTAATTGACAACAAGCAACACTACAAGTTCTTGGGGAAAGAGATAGATATCATATCACTTATCAAGTTGCATGTTGTTGATGGGAAAGTTGTTCGCCATGAAGATTGGTATGTGCAAAAGTTCTTCATTGTTGCTGTGTTCCATTCAGTCACTATTATATATTGATTTCAAATAACACCCTTAAAACATTAGGTGTATATGAAACACACTCTCCTTGACAGCTAATACTTTTCTGGTCATCCTTTCTCTAACTGTGTTGTAAAGTGATACCTTCTTTTGATGACTTTTCTTGTATACTTGGAACTCATTTCTGTTATGTAAATTTGGGTCATTTAACAGCAAATAATGGTTCAAACAAATTGGATAGAATGAAGGAAGCCACTAATTAGGGTATTTTTCTATGATCTTTGTTAGACATAAGAGGACTGCACTTGCTATGTAATTCAATTCATAGAAATCAGCATGTACGAATTTTATGAGGACCCCTTTTTCTTTTTTTTGGGCCGTGATAGAAAAGACAGATGTCTTATACCCAAAATCTATATTAATACATTTGAATTTCTAGTTTTTTTTTTTTTTTTTCCCGAATAGAAATTATGATTTAAGTTTCAAATACACGGGTAGTTTCCCACCAATGAAGTTGGGTTGCCTGGGAATGAATCTATTCCACATGCTAGTTTTCTATTTGGTATATATGAAATTATTTCCTGTCTATTCTGATGTCTCTTAAACAACTTGCTGTACTTTTCTGAACTTTGAACCAAGCCACTGTGTACTATACCCTGGCTGGTTAATTTTTATAAAATCTGAGAAACTGCAAGTGTTGAAATGTTTTTGAAATTAGGAAGTTAGCTCTGATATTCAAATCTATACTATCCACTTAGGTTATAGAATACTAAAATAAGTGGCTAATAAGTTCTAATGTGAAAAATAATACTTGTTGGACTATCTATAAAACTAGAAAGCATGAGATTTCGGTCTGGGTTGTAGTGCAGCTATGTAGAGCATGATATAACACTGTGGACAAAGTACTCTATTTCTGGGACTCAAGGTTGTAAAATCACAAAAGTAAATATGTTTGGCATATATTCTCATTATATCTCCCCAATGGACTTTAATTCAAATGGAACCTCCTCTTTGGTAGAGCAATGCGGCCTTTGAAAATGTTGTTCAAGACAAAATAAAAAAAAATAAAAAAAAATAAAAAATAAAAAAATCTTTTCTTAATGTTATTTACATTCCTATTGGTCAGATAGCTATGTGAAATTCTGAATAATATGTTCATAGGTGGGACAAGAAGCCTATTTGGAATAGGGAGACCTCAAAGCTGCCACTTGTTGGTCGAATTGCAGAAGTGACTCGCAAGGGTTCAATGCTGGTAACTCATGCAATTATGAGGTTTGGGAAGGATCCAACCAATTAAACTCACTCTTGAAACCAAAAACAATGGACTATGATCTGCTCCTGATTTTGCATATGGGTCATGGTTGTTGGTTCTTGCTGTCTCTACAAGCCAATTCATTGTGCATGTGGTTTGTGGCTTAGGATAGGTATGCAGGCTTTAATCAAACATAGTTTAATTATATCTGCTTGATGACAGATTAGCTTGTGAGTAATTGAACACTTGAGGGTGTTCACTCATTCGCCACCAAGCTTTCCTTTTTATTACGGTTTGCTGTGTATAGAAATTTGTTAATTTTCGAAAGAATAATAACTCTGTACCCTCACAAGGCACATTGAAACCATGTAATAATAAATCTATAGTTATCTGTTATGGAGGTAGCTCTTGCATGCAGTGGCCATTTTGCAGAACGGATTAGCATTCAGTGATTTGCTCATCTTTTGTTGCTTGCAAATATTTCGATGACATAAGGTAACCTATAACATAGTTATGACGATGCACTTATTCAAAAGGATAAGTGGTTTCTTTTCTTGATATCTCTGTAACTCTTCTTTTTCCCCTCTCATTGTCAGCATATATATAGAACGTTTTATGTTGTACAAGTTTTAAGCATAGCCCTTGATTGTGACCTGAATCAAAGCATCTCAATCGTCTTTGATTTTGAGCATTATTAAGGGCATCATAGGTCAACTATCATTGTTTTTATACACAATGTACATACATTGGTAATATATAAAATACAGAGATTCTAGTAGGAACTTTATTTTGTATTTTCTTGTCTCTTTTGTTTCTCCATGGTATTAGAGCCACGTTCTTGTGGCCTCCAGTAGTCTCCATTTGCATGCACCAAGTCTTCATCTATCTACTGTTTGTATTCTTTCTCTGCCCAAGCAGCGCATCAAATATTGAGAGAGGAAGTCATTGATGAATGCTTAGTTGGGACTATTTTAAAAATACTCTCCAACCGAACAGAACAATAGCTGAAACCTATTATTTGCATTAACGATCTACCTAAAGTTGATCAAAGTGCTCTAAATGTTGAGTCAGCTAACTGTGTTTAGAGTGAATTTGAGCAGAATAAGGGCTTGTGATTTCACAGCTCTGCTTAAGACCACATTTAAATATGTATAGGGTTCTTTTTGGAGGTAGGTCTAGATTTCTAGTCGCCATTGAATCCAGGGGTCAAATCAGTTGCTCCATTCTACTCGAGATATTCAAGGTGAAATGGGTGAAGGACAACACCCCATTTCAAACTTTCGAAACTAAATGACTAATCACCTATTCACCACATTAAATGCAATTGATGGTATTTGTAAATACAAGGATGAAGGAGGGCGGCTGTAATTTGCACGAATGTTGGTGTTCTTAAGATTATGTTTAGAATATTGCACTTGCCTCTCTTTTCATCCAAACAGGCCCTAAATATTCTTCAAGCTATTTATTATTTTCCTGTCTCAAATGAGAGGGTTGTCACATGATGTGACTCACATCCTCTCATGCAAACATTACTTGGACATGGATTGGATTGGATTGAAGGTTGTATGCCCTTTAGTATAATAAAGAGCTTGTTTCGATTGATTGTGGGCCTACTGTACCCTAAGCCATTGAGCTTGGGGTCCACTATCGTTACCATTGGCCCAATGCCTTTTATGTCACATATTAACTTTACCCCACCTCTTCTTTTAGTCAAGTCACCCTATATTCTTGTCTTTAAACCAGTCTTGGGTCTCCACAATGGTGCTAACTTCTCTCCTCATCAATTTTAGCTAGAATGCAAAACTGACCCTCTAATTTTCTTCGGATTTCATTTCAATCCTCTAACTTTGTTTTCATTTATTTCAATCCTCTAAGTTTTAGATTTATTCAATTATGGCTTTTTCGTTAATTTTTTTTAAAATTTTTTGAAAAAAAAAATTTGGAAAATATTTTTCAATCATTAATTGAATTTTTTTAATTAAAAAAATTTGAAGAAAAATTTATGAAATTGAAAAATTAACCATAACATATAACAAAAGTTGATGGAAAAGCTGTAATTGAATAAACTTGAAAGTTAGAGAACTGAAATGAACAAAAACAAAGTTAGAAAACTAAAATTAAATCTGAAGAAACTTAGAGGGTTAATTTTGCATTTTACCCTTATATATTTTATAAATCTATCTATTTGTGTCTATCAAATATCATGTGGAGGTGGTGGTTGTGGGATCCAATACCAGGTTTTTTCAGCCGATGCCACAAACAGATAGCGAGAGACGATTGCAATTATGTGCACTCATCATTATTGGGAGTTGGAGATCCGAGAATTCCCTTACTTTCATGTAAAATTCACTTGTACCGTAAGAGCTTTAAAAAGTTGGTGCCTTTATAGAAAACAGTTGTTGCCTGCCTTCTTTTCCTAAAGACTGCAAAAGCTTGAGTTATTGAAACTTTGTCCCCATTCCAATCCTTTTGCAGTGGCTCTTTCTCTCTCTCAAATTTGAGCTTTAGAATGAAGCTTGTCTGTCATGGCTGCGAAAGTATTACATTGCCTTTAAAAGTATGTACATTTTGAATACTTTGAAGAATTATTGACACTTCAAATTTCCCTACAAGAGTAGTGACTAGTGAGATCATGCTTTTGAAATTCTCTTTTCCTCTTCCCTTTTTTGTATTTTAGATTATGTGCTAGGAGCATTTGTTGAAAGCGGCGAGTCTTCTAAAACAAATTTCCTAGCTAGCTTTATCCCCAAAAATCTTAGCTTGTGGAATAACCTTCACATTTAACACTGCAAAGCAAAGGCGCAACATAGTCTAGACACCCTAATGATCATTCTACTTTCCGCTTTTATTACAGTCTTACTATTTTAGTACTTTTGTAATAATTTCAGCGTGTAAATCATGCACTATGCAAGTTCTTTGTTTTTTTTTTTTTTTTTTTTGGTTTTTTTTTTTTAATTATGATTTTGTTTATTTATATATTTTTGTACTGCTTCTTCTTCGTTGTTATCACCATCATCATGTGAGTGTTATCAATGTAAGATTTCACAATAAATTTTTACAAATTTTGGTGTGGCAAATTATGATTGGAAAAAATATTATTTTCACATGAGCAAATAACTGAAAATATTTTTATTAGCATCAATTAGACCATCTCAACAATTGTGAAAAAATTTGTGAAAATTTTTATATTATCCTTATGCAGTTGTGCTTGTGAGTTGTGATACATTTTGTCATGTAAATAGTCTATGGAGTGGCAACAAGTGTTCGTTTATTAATGACCGTAAATTAACATGCTCCCTTATTTTCTACGTGATTAGGGCTCTTTTTATGGACAACATTACAATGGGCCTTCCAAGCCCAACAAAAAAATCGTCGAGATTACATGAAACTGGATCTTCAAGGCCACAAATTCTTAAGTACTCATTGGGCTCGTCGTGCCTGACCTGGTCTGCCAACTAAAAGGCAAGTTATTTGAACTGCCCAAACCCACGAAAACTTAAACATATATAAGAGGAGGGTATTGGTCCAGCAAGCAAAGCAGGAGAACAAGTTTTGGCAAGTGTTAAATGAGGCATTCATGAACTTTGAGACATGTGTAGCTTGGGTTGACCTAGCCATGTTGGGTCAATTATGATCCGGTAAAAAAACAAAATGTTTTAAACCGGTTGCAAAACATATAACCCTCACTTTGTTTTTTGACGGTCGGATCAATCTACTATGACTATACGTTATTTCATGAAAAAAAAAAAAAAAAAGAAGCTTGATAATAGTATTTGTCATAGAACTCTACTTAACAAAACAAAGAATGAAATATAATTACAATTCTATCAAATTCTAAGTGTGAGCACCCCAAAAAATGCTGCCTAGTGTGAGCCCATCCTAAATATGAACACACATGAGTATGTCACTAACTAAGGTTAGGGCGAAGATTGGGAGTAGCCACCTAATTTAGATCCAAGAATTGATTTTGAGGAAGTCTAACTAAACAAGAGTTCGGAGTTAAGGTACTAGTATAGGAAGGTGTGACACACCTAAGATAGCCCATTAAGTGGGTTGACCTTGTATGTCATAGCCAGGTATTAAAAAGTGTTCTCTCGGTGAGATCTCTGTTATTCATGCAAGAATTGCAAAAAGTAAAGCTAACAACACACATATCCCAAGCACATTCAATGACATATCAAAATGAAGTGATGTAACATGTTCCTAACACACTCAATCCACATCATAGGCATATGTTTCTAACATGTCATTCACGTATAGGCATGTTTAACATATCAATCACACCCTAAGCATACTTCTAAGTTCTATCATAATGTCAAAAGCAAGGAGTAAAACAAGTTACATATGTTCTCCAAAAGTCATAACTCTCACCAGTAAAGATAGGAACCAAGTTTTGAGCATATACAGTTGAATGTGGTTTCACTAAAACTTACTGTCATGGTTTATGCTTCAAGTTTATAGGAAGGGAAATTTAGGGAAAAAAAGGGGATGTCTCTAATATCAAAAGTGAAGAGAGTGCAATGTTGTAATCATGGAAAGATTTAGAAAGGAACATTTCTAATTTTGGCTAGTATAAATTATTATGACACGATAAAAGTGTTAGCAACATCTGCGTTTATCCCAAAATTAGTTAAATTACAATTGAAATTCCTCTTAATCACTTACATATCTCAATTTAACTAAATAATACCTTATGTGAGACTCAAAATACGCTCACACAATACACTTGTCCAGTTCAATTGACATGGTACCTTACATGGATTTGAAAGATTGAAAAGTTTACCTCAATCTGTTACACAAGAGTTTGTCATGTGCTTTGGGTTTCTGCTAGCATATTAGAAGGCAATTCCATGAAACTCAGCCAAGGTATATTTAGTTGTTGGTTTTTTTTTTTTTTTTAAATTTAATTATTTAAAAATGTGAAGGTACATATAGGTTTTGATGTTGTGGATTCAAAATGTTCTCTATTTGAATCTATGTTGAAAAAAAAGGTTTTAGGTTTTAGATTGGCATTTTATGACATTTTAATTTTGATTGAGTCTATAATGTGTTATTAAGAGTTGAAAATTAGTAAATTACAACTCCAAGATGTAACTCAAAGAACACAGAAATTGAAGTTTTCAACAATTCTTCAATTGATGCTCAATTAATCGAACCAGTGTCTTTGATAGCCTTTCAATCGCAGCTCTATCAATTAAAAGAAGGTTCTTAACAATTCCTAGAATGCGGCTCGATTGATTGAGAATCATGTAACTTGGAATCTAATTTGTTTTAAAAAGTCCCCTGTTGCCTTTGTTTTCTTAACCTACATACAAACATGTATAAGGCACTTAAAGCATGTCATTAGTCGAGGTTTAGAGAGATTTTGTCATGCACTTCAAATATAGAAAACTTTAACTTAATTTTCACCATCTCGTGAGTTTAGAAAATTCTCAATTAATGTTTATCGTTTGGTGATCAAGAGTTGATGTTATAGACTCATCCATGGTGTGTGCAGGACAAGATTTTAGCCCCACACCATGGGGCGGGGTGGGGCAGGGATGAGTTTAGACTTTTCAAACCCACCCCATCCCGCCCTCGCCCCACCCTGCATTGTTAAAGGTTATACCTGTAAATTTTTCATACCTTAAAACCCTACTATTTAAACAAACATTTCAATATTAGATTATTTTATTTTACCTAATGTGATTCCTACCTTTATTTTGTTATGTATTGTACTATGAGATTTTTTTTTTTTTTTTTTTTTTGTGTGATTGTCTTGTTAAATTCTTGGATATATTATTTATTTATTTTTTCTAAAAATTGGTTTGATTTGATGGGATAAATTTAATTGTAATTTCAAGTATATTTTTATAAATGAAATAAGTTTCATTAAAAAATTGTAGTAGTTGTAGAGAAAATTAACAAAAAGTAGAGTTTTACATGGTGTGGCGGAGCTTTGCGGGGCCCCAAGGGGCAGGGATGATGTGAGAAGGTTTTTCCCGTCATGCGAGATGGGGTAAGACAAAACTATGCGGGGCGGTGATAAATACCTCATCCTTCGGCCCCGCCCTGCCCCATTTCCATCCCTACTGTTGCTGTAGAGATAAGGTGGTTCTTAGAGTCAAGAACACAGTTCGTGGACGGTTTTTAGAATTAAAAAATTCAAGTTATTTGGAGTTTATCTAAGGATAAGGGTTCATTTCAAATTGCAAGACTTCAATTTTACCGATGAATTCTTTATTGGGGTTAGAGAACCCCTATAATAGTTTTTCCCTCGAAGGTTCTTTATTAATTTTTGACTTTGTCATAATATTATTATATTCTTTACTTTACTGTTTAAAGCTCTACATATGGTGAGTTCCATTTCATGCTTGTGTTAATTAATTACGAGTGATTAATTTGAATAAATAATTGATAAGTCCACTAAACTTATTTTAAGTCCACTGATCAAAACAATTTCTTTAATCCATAAGTGCTACATAACATATCCAATTTTTCTTTTTCCATAAGTGCTAGTAATAATAGGTCTCTTTCAAAAATAATAACCATATAATCATTCATACACCAGTTAATTAACTTTTTGTTTTTAATGTTTGTTTTTCCATGTTACCTCCTCTTTTTGACTGGTCTTCTCCTACGTACGTCCAAGTCGATGCCTACACACCAGCCCCACTTGAAAGCTAGCCTCACTCTCACACACACTAATTACTTTATAGGAATCTAATTCTGGTTTAGTAGCAAGTGTGACATGGAAGTAGTGTTTATTGAGGGATCCAAGACCAGTCTTCGTCAGATGATGGTTGTGAGAGAGAGAGAGAGAGAGAGAGAGAGAGAGAGAGATGATTCAATTATACGTTGATTATTGGGGGGAGTTGGTGATCCGAGAAGTCCCTTACTTTCATGTAAAAATCCACTTAGACAATAGAAAGAAGAGCTGTCAAAAGTTGGTGGCCTTACAGAAAAACAGCCGTTGCCTACTGCTTTCTTTTCCTAAAGACTGCCAAAAGCTCAAGCTGTGGAAACTTTGTCTCTATATCAATCCTTTTGCCATGCCCAACACCTTTCTCTCTCTTTAAGTTTGAGGTGTTGAAGCTTGTCTTGGCTGAGACAGTACTCAGTAGCGTTGCAATGAAAAAGGAAAGATAGCATTGCCTTTGGAAAGTACAAACGTATGAACACTGACGCATTAATGACCCCTAAAAAGAATACAATTAGTGGGTTCATGCTTTTTCATTTTTTTTTTCCTTTTGCTTTTCCACTTTGTAATGATTTCTAGACATTATATGTCGTAAAACGGCTGGTGCAAGATCTTCTTTGTAATTAAAGAACCTTTAGCCTTTAGGACATTGGGATGAGTAGAGTTCAATGATAAGTATTTGCAAGAATAAAATAGTATATTAAGAACAGATTCTTTATAATTGTGTGCAAGCAACAACCTTTTTTATCTTTTGTCCGATTAATGATTACTCTTAAGCACTTGTTAATTAACCACTTTAAGAAAGTTTTAATACTATTTTTATAAAAAAAAAATGATAATTCCAAAATATTTTCACAACATTTTTACAACGAATCGTAAATGGTAAGTTGTTACTGGTTGTTATTGTTGGGGCAAAAAAGTAATCTTAGTGTTAGGTTCAAATTTGAACTAATAACAACTAACTACCTGTGATTTGTTGTAAAAATGTTGTGAAAATGTTGTGGACATAGCACATCTCTTCATAAAAAAATATAAAATTTTTTAAAAAAAGTTTTTTTTTTTGGTTTCTTTCTAAAAATGTTTTATAAATTAATGCCCTTATAACATCCATTAACTTCTCCATTTATTTTTCATAATTAAAAAAATGAAATATATGCTTTTATGTAATTGAAATCTTTAAATTTACATTTAAATATAACATAATAACATAGAAAATTACAAAACTTTGCTTTCTAAGTACATTTTTTTTAAAATAAATTATTTTGGTTTGTAGTTACATTCTAAAAAATGTATAAAAAAAAAAAAAAGGATGAGTATGGTCTAGAACTATTGATACAAGTTTGGAGTCTACATTTGAAAATGGGAAGAGATTAGACGCGCATTATACCCAACTAAAACTAGTCTTCTGGCATATAGTGGTCATGATTCATGTCACACAAAACACAAATATAATATATCATTCCAAACATGCGCTGAATGAAAATTATACACGTGATCATTGGAAAATAAAAATTCAGCACGATTGCAAAAAATAGATTTCATGTTCATCATTCATTCCATGTTTTGTGAATATCATTAGAGAATGTTTGAAACCCTAATCTATGGTTGCATGGTCATCACGTTAATCATCTTATGTCGTCAAAGCAAATCATGTTGCGCAGAAAATTTGATAAGCAATACAAAAAATTTAAGTGTGTCTTAAATTAATTTGCATTAAGATTTTATACCTATACGTACGTCTATTGCAAAGATGGAATTGGTGGAGGTCCAATAATGGAATTGAGTCTTCGTTCATAGGGTGCAGCATCTCATTCCTTTAAGTGTTCCATGCATTCATTCCTTGAGCTTCAAGAGGAATTGTGCTTGGTTGGTGCCCTGATCAATGTTTGGGTGTCGAGTTGGAAATCCTATAAATTAGGGTTTCATGTTTTTGATTTGGAGATGGTTGAGCATTATTTTGGTGGAATTTAAAGCATAAAATTTTTGTGGATCTTACAGAGATTGGTGTTGTTAACATACAGGATTTACAGACACCAATGTCTCTCTAAAAGAATGATAAAGATTGAATTTATTATTATTTTTTTCTGTTGGGTAGCCCCCTTTATTATTTATAGAGACTGATGCTCATAGTTATAGAGTTTGATTCAAACTTTATTTCTAGAGCTATCTCAATTCATATTTATCTTTCAAGTCGATAGGATGAGTGTCCATATCAAAAGATTTGAAGAAAAGAAACATCTGAAAAATCGAGTTAGAGACTTAGAGGCATAAATTGTTGCTGCACTCATTCTAATTGCCGATTGACACTCTAATTTCTAGCCGAAGTGTCAATCGGCTCTTTGACCCAGGGTTTCTAATTTCCCACTTATTTTGATTTTACTTCATATATATAAATTTTGTATTAATTTTTGAGATAATTACGAGTTCTAGATCTGATTTTTAGTCATTTATGGTCACATAATATTCTAAGGGAATTTCAAAAAATTTTAAATTCAATTAATTATCTAAAAATCCTAATTATCTATTATTTTTTTTTTGATGAACAATTATCTATTAAAATTATCTCACATATACTTGTACATTCTTATCTTTAATCTTAAACCAATAAGGTTATATATATTACGACACAGTTAATCACCCATAATTACATGTTGTTAATCTTAGGTTTCAACGATGCATGTGATTAGGATAAAGTAGATTTCTATCTTAGAAAAAAAGAAAAAAAGAAAAAGAAAAAAAGAATTGAATTGTCAATTAAAACTTGATATGGCTTGATCTTAAGATTTGATGGCCTGATTTTTGCAATTAATGTGTCATTTTGATCGTTAAGACTTAAAATTTTGTTAATTAAGCTTTTGCTTATCCAATTAATGTTCAAAATGACAATTTTTCCTTATGTCATAAATTAACTTTTGCCCTTGTATTAGGTTAAACAACGGTTGCAAAATGGGGTAACTAACTAACTACAACTTGGAATTCAAACCTTTGGTGAAATCCATGTCACTAAAGTCCAAATCCACATCATTATCGACCATATCATGTTGTAATTTCACAAATTTGTGTTTTCCCATATCTGATGTCAACGATTATGTCCTCAAAAAGCTCTCTCTCTCTCTCTCTCTCTCTCTCTCTCTCTCTCTCCCTCCAAGTAGGACTTCTTGGGCGGATCATATGTTCAAGAAGCCGTAGTGAATCATTGATTGTGGAGACAATTTCTGAAAGCAAAGGCTAAATAGATTCATATCAATATCATTGACGTCAACCATCCAGAGCGTCTCACACCAAGTTCCTTCTCTCACCTTTTTCTAACTCGATTGTCATATCCTTGCATTATTCCGTCTCTTCCAAGCCCAACCAAACCTAGTCATTGCCCAAATCCTTTGCGGGTTCTTGAAGATCCCAAAACCTAGAGATCGAGCTTTGATTTAACAGCCTCAGGTTGGATTTAAAAACATTATCGTTAGAAGATGAGTGATTATAGTTATTTTGAATTACAACATGATAAGGTCAAGAACGATAGAGATCTGAGGACTTCAGTGATAGATTTCATTAGAGTTCAAGTTATACTTGATATAACTTTAAGTAATATTACACTGGTCAATATTTTTGAATTGGATGCTTCGTATATTCTTCATATTTGCAAAATTTCAAGATGATAATAATTCAATAACCATGCTATTGATCAATTGTTTAAATTCACTTTTTTGTGGTTTAAGATAATGAATAAAAGATGAATTTATGGAACTAATGGTAAATAATATCCGATTGGCATGAAAACTATCATGCATGTTAAGAACATGTAGAACAAATAACCTAACTGTGAGATTTTCAAAATATGAATTGAATAACAAATTATTAAGTAATGTAACATTGTTTAGAGTTACACTATGTGTAACTTGGATCATGCCAACTAAGTTACATTAGTAATTAGGATTTGGCTTCCATTAGTAATTAGGTGAGGTGAAATTTAGTTTTTCTTCTTAATTGAGGTGATGAACTATGATCATGTCAACTAAGTCACATTGAAATAATTATACCTTAACATGTTGCAACTTGCAGGTGATAAGAAATCCTTTGATGATCCTTCTCTGATTAATCCAGATTTATTGCAATTTTTTGGTTGTTAGTAATGATACTGGTTTGGGGGTCTGGCTATTCTTGAGACCAGAAATGGTATGGTATTGTTGGTCATTATCTTGACAAGGATCAAATACTTTGAGAAAGAACTTTCAGCTTACTCTTAGAGAATGCTTTTTCTCAAGTAGGGTAGCGCATGATAAAAATGCGTAAATACCAATCAAATCTAGAAGATTAGCCTAATGATAGTTCTTATCCCTAGGCAAATCATTCTTACTTTTATGGTCATTAAGATGACCAAAAAAAAAAAAAAAAAAAAATCTGCTAAGTGCTAAATAAGAAAAGTATCATTTTAACGAATAAAAAAGAAAAAAAGAAAAGAAAAGGAAAGTATCATTATCTTAATGAGGAAATTCTATACTTTAATCAAAATAATTTGTAAGACACAGCTACTTTTTTAAAAGATTAGAAAAGTCATGATTAAGGATTTTCATTCATATCTTCAGAGCATGGCAGGCTATCACATAGGATAGGAGAGAGTTGTTCGCCTCAAGATTGTCTCCTGGCATGCAATGGAGCTCTTAATGGAGTTTGTAATCACCTTTTGATGAGGTCCACTTATTCAACCCGTTAATGGGAACAAAGCTCGAGGTCTTATCTTCCTATGAGAGTGGCCTCCACTACTGTGATTAAAAGGGCTTTTGCTTTTTGATCACAAATCAAAAAACTAATATACTTGGTCAAATTTAGAATTAAACCAAATTTGACCAGGCCACAATATGCTGTAACAATTTTTCTTTTAGAAAAAAAAAACAAAAAAATCTTATGCAATCCTTTAATTAATTCGACGACATGTCACTGTCTTTTAAGTGATAGAGGTAGGAATTATAAAGGATTCTTGCATTTGAAATTGATGAATTTTTCTTACCAAAAAAAGGAAAAGAAATTGATGAATTTTATAATTTAAATTAAATATTATAATTTTAAAAATATCTATTACAATATTATTTAAAATTTTAAACAATATGACACTTTCTATGCTATCATATTAAAAGGTTATCCTTGAAATGAACTCTCTCTTGATATAGAGATCTCTCTTGATATAGAGAGAAGATCCTGAAGATAAAAATCAATAATATATATATATATACACACACACATATACATAAAAGTTAAAATGGTTATATAATACTGTTTGTGAAATATTTAGCAATACACCACATTTTTAAAACTCGAGTTTGTAAAACTTGAGTTTGCTGTGTAACTTGAGTACTAGAAACTCAGGTCATTTGAAAAAATAGCCTTCAAATTTGTTATGCTATTTTTTATGAAATTCGAGTTTTTGAAACTTGAGTTATGTTATAAATTATGGCTACTTTTCATGGAACTCGAGTTTGTGAAACTCGAGTTATTTGGCAAACTTGAGCTTCACAAACTCAAGTTTTAAAAACGTAGTAAATTCCTAATTATTTCGCAAACAGTGACAAATCTATACATATTTTGTCAATCATTATAGTTGCTCATTTTAAAATGTGTGTGTGTGTGTATATATATATATATATATATATATATATATATACACGTGAGAAGTGGTTAACTTGATACAAAGTTATGCTAGAACCAGGTCAATGAGCTAATTTATTATTTATCTTTTTCTGGTTAAGTGAGAACATTACTAATGGATGACCAGCAATTTGTACACTCAAGTAAGAGGTCGCGCGTATGTTCTAATACTGTTGGTCTTCCGTGATAATGTACTATTAATTTTACCTGTACAACCCTCTGCATTTCTTACGTGCACAGTGCTCTCCCATAAGTATACATAATTGATCTTTAGACTTTATTTGTAATATGTGCAATAAAATATAATATAAAAATTTATTGTGTAATAGGGTAGGCTGCTAATGCTCCAGTCCAATGCATGCACTTTACACACAAGAATGGACCAAACCTGTATGGACGAACTCAATCAAGTCTTGTGTAAATTAAGAAAAATCAAATAATAATTTTAATGAATCTTCAAAAATATTATCTCAAAAATTACCAAGCCACAATATCAATCGTGCACAAGAACACAAACATATATGTGAAAAGTCCTATCTCCTAGAAAGAAAAAACTACAAAATAAACTCTAAATAATTTCACTATTATAAAATCAATTGCAATATCTTTTTCAAGAAATCACAAATTTAAACCCTTTCTCCTTAAAAGGAAAAACTAAAAAATAAACCCTAAATAATTTCACTATTATAAAATCAATTACAATATCTTTTCCAAGAAATCACAAATTGATCCATATACATATGTTTCATAACTAAAGAAAAACAACCTTGTTTTTCTTTACTCTCATGTACACTCATTGCAACAAAACTGTCTTCTTTCTACACAAAGCTTACTGCGGTTTCTTCTTCTTTCTTCACTTTGCAACATCAAACAAACCTTCACAAATTCTCTTTGATTTGTGCACTTTACAAAAAAAAAAAAAAAAAAAAAATGTTGTCAATAAATCCCAAACCTTGTTGTCTCTCTCCTTGCACTCCCTCGCAAGTGAAAATGCTTTTTTTTTTCCTCTTGGTTTCATACCCATTTTTTTTTTCTTCTCTCCCCATAGTGAAGGACCATGAGCCAAAGCCTTTGAATTCTTTGCAGCACAATTTTTTTCATAATGCTTAATTCCACAAAGGGAATGTGTTGCTTCTTTAACAAAGAATAAGCTTTTCTTCCACTCCATGGAATTGACTTTTCTTCAACACCAAAAAACCCATTAAATAAATAAATAACACAATTATTTTTTCATTCTTCATCTAGGAAACCTAATTTGCTTTCCGAATCACAATAAAATTTGAGTCAATTTTCCAACACGGCTGGCCATCTAATGGACAATCAAAGTATATGTCAATACTTGATTGGTAAGACAGACTTAAGTTAAGTATCGCCACTTACTATCTGATTAGTTCCTTTTTGACTCTATAAATATCATATTGAACGTTGTCTAAATCCCATAAGAAGAGATCCTGATACATCTTCAATTACCAATTAATTTTAAAAATTGTTGGTTTTAGCTTAATATTCCTTTATTTCTCAATAATTTTAAATATAATTTATTAGATAATTTCAAAACATAGTTCTATGCTTAACTATATTAATTATTTATAATAATTAGTTGATATTCCTTGCAATGTGTGACTGCGAGATATATATATATATATATATATATATATGATTCAAAAGACTTACTTTAATTACATCTTCATTGAAATATTAACATTTTTACAACAACAAACAATATCAATATCAATATGTTTAACAATAACAATACCAGTAACCAAAAAAAAAAAAAAAAAAACAATCAGCACAACACTAACACTTCCTTCAACATAAAAAATAATGAGTAATAATAACAACCTCGCTATTTTCCTCGATCACTAAGAAGAGGACCATATGTGACCATATCCCTGTCACTATCAAATGATATTTATATGTTCAATAATATGAACAAATCAGCCAAAAAAAAAAAAAAAAAATCATTAAAATTATGCATAATATTTTTGCATAAAAGTTTTTCATAAAATTTAATTATATTATGTAAGGTGTTTAAATGTTAGGTGATTGTGGTATGCCCCTTGAGAGTTCCCCTAATTCTTCTTTCTTGTAGAATTTTGTCTGTAGTTGTTAATTACGAAGGATTATAAATAGAATTAACGCCGAGTTCATTGAAAACATCCTATTGGATGATTTCTACAATCATATGACCAATTATAATCTTTGAACTTGGTGCTAATATTACTATTAGCTACCTAGTCAGAAGAAATATGTCTAAATTTTAGTAGAATACTCTTCAAACAACACAATCATTTGTCCAGACACCAATAACAATGCCAATAATTGTAGAGATAGAGATTAGATCTAGAAGGGTTTTTGGTTTGGATCATTTAACAGGTGGGAAATATTGTATTATATTAAACCTATTAAAATTTTAAAAATTAAAAGCAACTGATATTTGAATTGTCACTGGCAACCTAAGTCCACATCATCAAAGAAACCAAATGAGAACTCTAAGAGCTGAAATGGAACAAACTCAATTTTTTCCACTTATGGCAATTAATACAATATTACTTGCTATGAAAATAAATGAGAAAATGAAAAGAAGTATGCATAAACATTAAACATACACATAAGCATAAACATATATATCACACGAACCTCAAGAAATACCAAAGTGTGAAGGAGATGAATGCCAATGTTCCCAAAGATTTCTACAAGACATATGGCATAGTATTTGCAGTTCAATTTATTACAAAAATTAGGAGTTAAATCTTCTTAAACTTAAATTGTCATTTAATTTGAACAAAAATAGTTTGATATTATTTGTTATTAATTTTTCTGAATATTAATTGCTAGTTTTTTTATTGATATTTGTTACGCTAAGTTGCTTTGGAATATTTTGAATAAAAGAAAATTAAAAACCAGTCACATTTGTTAATCCAAATCATTTCTTGATCATCTAAAAAATGTTGCAACAATTTAATGCTAGATTATTATAATAACAATGTTAGTGTATTCATGTTGATTATATGTATATTTTGAGTGAAAAACAAAGTGGACAAGATGAAAGGCTGAATTTTATAATATGTGCAGGTGGTGTTGCTGAAAATAAAAAATCAAGATCTACTTCTATGATGTTGGAACACATGTAGTTTTGAATTTTCAAATTAGGGTTTAAAGAATTATACCTTTGGTGCATCTACGTGAAATAATCGACATGAAACCTTAAATCCTTGAAGCATAATTGAAATCCTAGTAACTTAATCTTGGAATTTCCTTGATCTTTACTTCAATGACCATACAATTGCTTGGGGGAGTGAGCTCTCATTGTCCAGAACAAAGCCCTTCGCTGTTTGCCCCTTGGAAAATTTTGAAAATATTAGGTCATGTTTGGTAACAGTTTTTATTTTCTATTTTCAAAGACTTGTTTTTGGGAATATAAAGAAAAAACAATTTTCTTGTATTTTTGAAATAAAAAACATGTTTGGTTAGTTGAAATTAAAAAGATAGTTTTTTGAAAGATAGTTTTTTGAAGAAAAAAAAAGAAAATACTAAAATATGTTATTACTAGAATTTGAACTCTAATGCTAACTCTTTAATTGAGATAGATTCATTAAATTAAATGCATGTTTTCATTAATTTTTGAAAATTAGAAACTGAAAACAACTTTTTACATGTTTTCAGTTTTCCTCACAAATTGAGTTTTGAGAACAGTTTTTATTTTCTGTCCATTTTGGGTTGCCAAACAAGTTTTTTAGTCTAAAAAATATAAAAATTGTTTTTGAAAACAAAAAATAATGGGAAAAAATAGTTACCAAACATAGCCTTATTTTCTTTCTCCCTTGGCAGCGGTGTATCACTTAAAGAGGGGAAAGAACTATTTTTGGATTAGTTATTGGGCTAGCCTATGTGAGCTTTTAAAATGCGGCTCAAGTGAGTAAAAAGGGAAATAAAAATATAGAAATGCTAACAGATGCCCTTAAGGCAATAATTAACAATCTATTTAAAGAAAGTTTTTATGAGAAAAGAAAAAAAAAGTAATTATTGTTTTAATAGTTTTTTTCATTTTCCATAAAAGTTGTGTCAAAATTTTCCTAAAATGAACTGTTAACCATTGCCCTAAGGGCAATTGTTAGTATGACCAATAAAAATAATAACTATAATGGGCATTGGGCCTACTGTTAACTCTTGACAAACCCAAAGTTATTATTAACCATAATTATTTGTATTATCTATTACAGGATTTTTCTCTTTAGACTTGATTTTTAGTGGTTTAGAAATGCACCTAGACCTTAGGTTTAATAGAGACAAAACTTTAGAACAACCAGTAAAAATACATCTTCAACTCCACATAAAATGTCTACAAAATAGGACATTCTCCTACTAATCCATGTTTTCAAAACAAACTTATCCAAAAATTAAGATTAAAAAAAAAAACTTCTCATACCACTTTGATATTTCCCTTAAGACCATGTTCCAACTTTGTGTGTGTGTGTGTGTGTGTGTGTGTTTTTTACTTTATCAAGACTCACCGGTTTTTTTTTTTATTTTTTTTATTTTATTTACTATTTCTATTTTTTTTTTGAATGTCTAGTTTCCTTAATTCCTAATCTCAAGTACACCATACCAAAAGAAAAAGAGCGCCTCATTGCACGCACAAAGTGTGTGTGATGAGGCAAGTTCTACATGATATTGCACTCTGCTAGGTCCTTATGTAATTTCTTAAATCATTGAAAGAGTATATAGTATTTAAGCCTTCCATGAAATCATCCATAGTGAAATAAAACCAATGGTTACTGTGACTTTGTAAATCATTACATCTTAAGTCCTCAATTTAATCTCTTGATTATTATTCCATTGTTGTAGAATCGAATTCTATTTAATATAAATTTTAGTAATTCCATACTAAATTAGTCAAGTTGACATTTTGAATAATCAATTCCCATTAAATCTATCTCAAATGGATGTTTTGTTATCTCTCATTGAGATTACAAATTTCGTCTCGAGGAAAAGTGTTTTCATATGTAACATACAATTACCCAACATAATGAAGTTTGACTGTACAAGATCTTACTCTAACATACATCAAAGTAACCAACATTTGAATTGTTTGAAACAAAGCAACAATTGGTAGTAACAAAGAGAGAATTTGCAAAAATAAAGAAACAACAAGTGGCACGGACAAAAAGAAGCTCAGAAAGAGACAACATCAGTTAAAGGAAAATTAGAGAGAAACACAACGTAAATAGATCATGTAATATTTAGTCAGCTAAATTAGAAAAGAGAAACTAATAATGTACCAATGATTTTACTTGCACAACCCTCTAAATTTTCTTATATGCACAATGCTCGCACAAGCACACATAATTGATCTTTAGAATCTATGTATGCATTAAAATAAAACCCAAAATTTATTGTAAAAGTAGGCTGCTAATGCTCCACTTTTATGCCTGCACTTTACCACCTCTTAGAAGTTTTGGTTTTGCATTCAAAAAGTGGAAAAAGATGGAGACTAGAGTTGGGAGAACTAGATCGAGAACTGCCCATGTGAAATTTTAAGCTTAGATATATTAATTATTAAGAAATATCATTTCTTACCATTTTAAGGACAAGCTATATATTGCTTTAGATTTTAGACTCTCGTATTTCATGTGGAAATCTCATTGACGGTCAGAGATCACCACTTATGTTTAAAACTTCAGATCAGTTTTCAACTTTTTTTTTCCCCTCTTTTTACTTTCTTTTCTAGACCACTGATTTCTTATAGGCAGGGGAAGGTATAGAACTTTAAACAACTTTAAACAAAGCAAAGTTTTTTGAACTGAGATGGAATTCTCTAATTCTTTCCTTCTTTCTTCTTTTCAGATAATACCCCCCCCCCCCCCCCCCCCCCCCCCCCCCCACAAAACAAAAAAACCAAAGCCCACATTTTGTTTTCTCTAAGAAAAACCGTAAATACTAGCTTGACCATAGAGAAAGAGCCCTATTACATGGCCCATTGTTAACTTTTAGATAATCCAGTGCCATATGTTTCTAAACAATGTGACACTTAAGGAATCTGAAACATGAAGCGCACAAATGAGCTGAGGGAATTAGATTAACTCAGAAGCATCAAATAAACGAAGCATATTTGAAAATAATAAAGATGTTGGAAAGAAGCTTGTGTATCTGTCAAAACATAAACAAGATTGTTCAGAACATAATAGATGTAAAAAGATAATGACATCATAAAAAGAAGTGAGAAGAATTTTAAAAAGCAGAGAATGCATGCATAATAAGTGAGGTAAAAAACTCAATGACACTGTACTTCAAAAGTAACATTAAATAATTCTCCAATAATTGTGGTGTATTCCTAAATTCCTTAAACATCTTATAATTTTCATGATTATGTTTGTGATTCTGGTGTTAAAATTTGTGATAATTAATTGCTTTAATCGTGTTATTCTAAAGTAAGAAGATATATGGTCTACAGATTAGATGCTTCTCATTGTCTTTATATTGATTTTGCTATATGTTATTGATTGCCAATACTTTTCAAAGATGAGAATGTTAGGTCCTAATACCAACCGCATAAAGACAAAACAAAAAAAGTGAAAATAACCTCTCCATTTATAAAAAGTGATATGCGTTTTAATAAATCTTGTGGAAGATTTTCCTATTCCCTTAATAAAGTAGCCATGCCTTTACAATTCAATCACGTTATGAATCATTCCTTTATTTTTTTTTTTTTGATTTCATAAGTTCCCCTTTTATTTCATTTCTGTCAAAGCTTTTTTCTACTGTATATAAGGTACTGTGTGGTTTCAGAAATCGCTTATGGAGTTTTATGTTGAAACAATGTCATAACTTTGTCTCATCAGTTTCTCTTTGCAGTAAAAATAAGAGATTAGGCCAATAAAGTGCTTATATGATGTACCCAATTCCCTTTATAACATTATGCAGTCAATGAACATGGTATTTGAATTGGAAGTACTTTGATTGGTCGAATGTGGCCCAATTGCATGCGCCTTACCTAGACATGGCAAAACGGGCGGGTCGGGTCGGGTTCGGGTCGGGTCAATAGGGTTGCGGGTCAAACGGGTCACGGGTCAAAAACGGGTCATCTTAAGCGGGTTAAAAACGGGTTCGGGTCAATCGGGTTGCGGGTCGGGTCGGGTTGACCCGTATTGATCCGTATTTTTCACATGATTTTTTTTTTAATTTTTTTAATTTTTTTATAAATAAAACAACATGTATTTGTCATTTGAAAAGTTATGCAACAAATTATTTTATGTAAAATGCATTATTTTGACTTCACCACTTATATCAAAAATGAATTCAGTTAAACTTATTAATACTTATTCAATAATTTCAAAATTATACAAATCCTAACATTGCTATTTAAAACAAAATAATACAAATATAAGTAAAACAAATACACATGTTTTATTTTTACACAATATTAACATTCCAAAATATAAAACAAAATTACAAATGACTTATTGGATAACTCATTTGATAAAGAATAAAAACATACAAGAAATTTACAATCTTGAAAATTAATTTTATATTCTATTATCAATTGTGATTGGCACTCTATTTCAATTTGAGATATACATTAAAATTGAATTGCTTACTTATTTATACATAGTTTTTTTTATGAATATCATATCATTGTTGAGCAACACACACTATAGGAAATATCATAATTTATTTTGAAAAGACATTTATTTTGGACATAAATTGTTAAAAAATGAGTCTAAGCATTCATAATTTATGCTAATTTGATACTTTGGCTTCATTATTTTTACACTTGTAAATGTTTTTCACACATGTCTACAATTTTAAATCTATATTTTTAACTCTACTGTAACCATATTATCTTGGCATGTACTTTGTTATTTAATATTAAAAATTTTTTACTCATTACAGAATGCTCAACCTTTTATCTTTCAATTAATTTGCATATGTAAATGTATCAATTGTTTCTTTAAAGTTCATAATAAACAATTAAACTACTATTGTCTTAATTTTAATTTTTTTTTACCAAAAAAAAAAAAGTTTTAAAAAAGTGATTCGGGTTCGGGTCGGGTTGCGGGTCGGGTCGGGTCGGGTTGACCCGCAAAAAATACGAAAAACTCGGGTCGGGTCACGGGTCAACCCGTTTTTGTTTCGGGTCAAAAAAATCGGGTTCGGGTCGAGTATTTTTCGGGTCGGGTCAGAAAATTTTGACCCGTTTTGCCATGTCTAGCCTTACCCCCCTTTTTTTTGAAGGGCATGCATCTTGCACTCGGCTCACTGTTGATACAACATATAATTCTATTGGAATTTGGGGAGTACAGGAATTGGGAAGGTCATCCAACTTAAAAGAATAGATGGATTTTTCACATTGTAAAAGGCTTTTCAAATCTAATAAACAATAGCAACTTTGCCTCACAAGATCTTAACACAACTACCAAGGGATGCTTTCTTATAATTACTTAATATGTGTGGAACGGGTTACTGTATACTCTCAAGTTGTAAATATTGATCTAAAATAGTGGACATAAATAAGTATAAGAGGACATTTTCCCTTAATTTTTATAATTTTTTAAGATATTTTTTTTTCTTTTTGTGAATAATTAGACACGAAGAAGCATGAATTCTTTGTTTAACTCTATCAATGAATCTAGTAACAATACTAGGTACTCAATATTTTTCACAATTTTTTTTTCTTCATATTTTGACATAGCTTGTTGTAATTGGTGCATCATAAAAATGATATCAATAGTAGATTAGGTGAGAGTGGTGCTATTTCAATCATAAATTCACAATAGACCATACGGACAATTATGGAAAAAAAAATTGAGAAAAATGTTGTGTTCTTGAATGTTGTGTGCAGAACATCAACCTTATTGCAGAATCATATTCTTTTCTGGTTTGACAATTGGAGGAGGAAGCGATGAAAGATTATTTTAGCTGATAAATGGATGTAATTAGAGTCATAAATCCCAAATATAAACTACATTTGAGAATGAAGCAACCTTTTACACGCAGCATGAAGATGAAAGATACAATAATATACACATCGAACTACATGGCTAAATCCTACCCCCCTAACACCGGAATATCCTTTAAAATCTGTATTTTTTTTTTCCCATTTTGTTCTTCTATCCCTCCCCCAATCTATATTAAAAAGTGACAGAAAAAAACATAAGTAAAAACAAAAACAAAAAGTATCAGCCAAAACAGAAGATCAAGTGTTCCCTCCTATGACAAACTACAATTCTTGAATTTTGAATACAACTTTCTTATCCACAGATTCCAAAATACCATGGTTACCAACTGAGTTTTCATCTCCATTGTCGTCTTCAATGGCAATATTCAAATCAAGTGAGACACCTGAGCTTTTCTCCCCCGAGTCATCCTCATTGTTTTTTTCCTCATTCTCAGCAAGTTTTTGTCTTCTTCGTGGAGAACAAGCTCCAGACACTGAACTGAAACTTTCACAACCAAAAATGATAATGGCATCCATAAGAGAAACAGTTTCACCACCTGGAACAGTTAGTCTTCCACTTTCAATTGCTTGCTGAATACCCTTTTGAGAACAGTAATCGATTTGATCCACATCTTCCATGAAGAAAACTCGGTGTGGATTCTCATTCACGGCTTCACCAAGTCTTTCAAGATAGCTGCAACCAAGTTCATCTCTTGTCCTCTTATGTTTGGCTTCTTCACTTGAATCAGCTCTAGTTGAAGAGAAGCTACTCAAAGGAATGGAAACAAAGTTGCTTGGAGAGCCAAAAACAAGTTTAGCTAGCTCCCTTGAAATCTTTTCTTTGCCATCATTATCAGCACCTAAGAAGAACAGCCAAGTCTCTTCTTTGTTCTCTCTATCTTTCTCATTGCCTTTCCTTTTGTTCGATCCAGACCTGCACTGAAGAATAGTTGTTGCAATCTCAGGAATTATGTCTTTCTGCCAAGAAGCCTTTTTCTCTAATGCATTGCACAGTATCTTCATGTTCTCAGCATTGAGTTCTCTAAACATATGAAGGCCAACCGTGTCTTCCATTACTTCACTTGAAGATGCTGAGTTAGGGCTAGAATTTGGATTTGATAGAAGGTCTGGCTTAGGGGCATTTCTCTCAGGCATGAACATTCTCATATCGCTCTCATTGTTTTCATCACTAATTTCAGATACCCAGAACGGCTTTTCTTTCTGCACCAGCTTGGATTCAAAGGTGTGTGGCCAATTTAGGTAGGTCTGATGCAAATTAGGTTTGCGGTCATGCAAAGAGATTGATGCTGAGGAAGGAGATGATGTAGTCAAAAAGATACTTTTTTCAATAAAATGGGGTTGCTTATGGCCTGAACTGCAGAATGAATTCCATTTCTTGCACAGATCCCTGACAGTGACACTTTCCTGCATGAGAGAGAGAGAGAGAGAGGGAGAAAGAGATGTTAGTTTTAAAAGTAATTCAACATGGAACAATATTTTTACTTTTTCAATGAATGACATTCTGACTATAATGACTAATTAATCACCATGTATTCTAATAGTTTAAACTGTAAAGAATAAGTCATGATAAATTACCACATGTACCAAAAATATAAATTGTTAAAAAATGATAAATTTAATTATTTAATCATTATTCTAATAACGACAAGGTACGAAGTAAACCTGATCACTGCCGGAGTCTTTTCTGCGGTCTTCTTTCTCCTGTCGGAGCCATGAGGGCAAGTTTGAGCTGGTGGAAATAGTTGTGGTAGTCTCCTTATTACGAAAGCTGCTACCAATACTTTGAGCTTCTCTGTTGAAATTAATCACGCAATCCGTGCAGCAAGTTAGGTGCTTATCAAATCCCGTCTCCAGCATTTGCCAATTAGCCCCATTATTGGATACCTTGCTTCTCACCTGAGCTTGAAAATCACTGGACAAAGCAACATAGTGTTGGCATAAAAAACCCACATATTGAAATTAACTACTACAAAAATTACTAGTTTTTCTTGAAATTTCAGCATAATACATATCAAACGTACCTTTCAAGGTTAAGAGTTAGGCTCAAGCTACCAACTGGGGTAGTAAGAGGGTGAAGCTCCCAGATAGACTCCAGAGAAGGGCGACCTGTTTTACATCTCATGTAACTCTGAAAAGTTGCAATCCCCAAAAGCCACAATCTTCCGGTTTCCCCAATTCCACACACCAATCTTTTAAGCTCCATGATTATCTGCTCCACAGGACAGTAGTAGTTTCTCCTTTCTTCACCATAAGCTGACCACAGCTCGGCAATCCATTTGAGATCTCCCAAATACAGGACAACCTCTCTGCCAATATAGCTTTTCACAAGGCACCCAAGCTCCATTAGCTTCTGTTCAACATCTTCTTTGGATGGGTTCCTCAGAGAAAATTGAGGAAGACTAATGAATTGGGCATACCTCAACTCCCCTGGAACGTTACCTCTTTCAAATTTATCCATCACTCCCCTAACCACACCCTCAGCACTAGCTAGACACTCTCCTACAATAACAATGTTTCTTTTTCTTTTGTTTGACAATTCATTCAACACACTCATTACATCTTCACTCCTAGCTTGTTCAAAGGGCTTAGCTAGTGACACTTTGAACTGACTAGAAGGTGGAGAAAGAGGCAGATTACTACCAAGAACCAGAGGTTTGGTGTTTTCTTTGGAATGGCTACTCATTGTAGGACTTTGAGTTTGAGAACAAATCTCTAAAGAAACAGCTTGTTCTACCCTATTTTTCACTTGGGTGCTCGAAAAACCAGCCTCTCTCATGACTCTGCTAACACTTGGGTCATCTAAGATAGAGATAATGAGCTGTTCTAACTCTATTTTGAGGGCTAATATGGGTTGTTGCTGGTTTTCAATAGAGCCACGGCGTTGGTGTGCCTGTGCACGCTTGAAGGCTGCAACCAAGGCATTGGAGAGGGAAGGATTGAGGTAGTGAGGGCCTAATAATGGGCTTGGCGAAGAGGCAGGGAGGCGGTTGAGAGCAACATTGAAGCAAAGCTCTAAGGCCTTGCATTGGAGGGGATGAGAATGGGATTGAAGGCAAGCCCTCCTAAGAAGACCAGTAGAGGATGCAAGCATAGCACTTGCAACATGGAGAGGAGTCACTTGTGCATGACCCCGGCGTTTAGCAAGGGTGACTGCTTGTTTCACTATGTTTGTTGCCTCAGCAGTTAGACCCTGCTGTAAACTACAAAAACCTTGTCTCATCTTGTTAATCAATATTGAGTATTCACTCCCACAAACCTATATATAAATAAAGAAAGGACAGTTAAGGCTCTAACTGGATGGGCTTGATGGGTTAAAACATGTTTTGGGACATTTTTGCTTAAGTCAGGATAACAATATGAGAAAGTAGTTTGCTGGTGTTTGTTTTGGTTGAGAGTGAAGGGGGTGTGTGTTAGATTATAAGGGATGTGGGTTTGTGCCTTTCTTGTTAGTGAGGGAAATTTTGGCTTTGTATGTGAAAGTGGATTGCATGTGATGCAACTTTGCCGCTTTCTTTCTCTCTCATGACATAAAGGAATGTGGATATTTAAAAGTTGGTCTCAACAATATTGTGGGAACTATAAAATATATCTCACAGCACTGAGCTTTAAACACAAGGAATGGAATAATCACTTTTGTTAAGAATAAGCTCAAAACTAGATGATGAAAAGAGAAAGAGAAAAGAAGGTGGAAAAAGAGAAATAAAGGGGAAAGTGTGGGTCGTCCACCAATAACGAGACCTGAGAAAAAGATTGGCGGACTGTCTGTCTGTTTGAAGGGATTGGGAACTGTGGTTCTGCTTTTTGTTTTTTGTTTTTTCTTTTCTTTTCTTTTCTCTTTTCTTCTGTGTTCTCGAAGAAGAAGAAGAATAATGCCTTTGATGATTGATTGAGGTATGGATCACAAATAACAAACCACTTGAATATTGCCATTAAACCAATGTAAAAAATTAGCTCTCTCTCTTCATTCCCAAAAAAGTATGCTTTGAGGCACCCTTTATTTTAAAATGATGGGTTTTTGTTTGCCGAAATTTTGCATTGACAGTTTGGAAATTCAAGCTTTATTTCTTTCTCATACATGAAAGCATCTTCACACACATTTTGTGCATGTTTATAAACGTCTTTTCTAATTATTAGTTTGTTTTTCTACAATTTTTTGAAATGTACTAAATTGTTACAATATCAAACAATAATGAACAACTTTTGGTTGTCATCACCATCCTAACATCATTACAATAACTAACTTCAAATTCCAAATTGTTTCCCACGGCCACATGCAGTCATGCACAGAGAACCTCTCTAAGACATTAAACTATCTAAGTTATTCATGCACAAACACTAACACTAACACAAGACCTACACAATCACAAACACAGCTAAGGTAATCAAAATATTCGGGGAAAAAAAACCAAAAAAAAAGCCAACGTGTGTGTCTATATATATATAAAATAAAATTCATTAAAAAAAACCATAATTGTAAATGCAGATACTCATTTTGTGCCTTGCTATATAATTTTGACCCCCTATTACCAATGACAACATTATAGGAATTGTTGTCCATGTTTCAAAAACAAAATATTTGGGTGACAAATATCTCATTTTGAATACAAATCTTTTATCCCACTTTTTGTGTTCTACTTTATTCTCTATCAACCATGGTATGTCATGTGTTTGATTTTTTTTTTTTCTTTTCATTTTAAACTTGGGTTATTTTATAAAGAATGGCAAACAAATTTATGACAAATTATGATTAGTGGAGTATAAAATGGAACACAAAAAATGGGACAGAGAATTCATGTTCCCTTGCTATAGATACTATTAGGAGCAATGTGTGGGTAAAAAGGCTTGCAAGGGGAAAATTTTAAGAAGTTGAGAAATTGATATAACATAATTAGGTCCAAACTCTTTTTTTTTTTTTTTTTTTTTTTTTTTGGGAGATAGGTAGATGATGGGAGAGTGGGAGATGGGGTTCTAACTTCTAACCCTAGACATTAACTCACAAATGATAATATTACCTTTGGGCTATTACCTCAACACCACCTAGGCTCAAACTCATAGGCTTAAATTTTTTAATTAAGTGGTGTTCCGATGTGTTATTTTTAGACCTTAATTCTCGTAAATGTGTTAATTTTTGTAACAAGTAACATAAGATATAATGGTACTGTGTGGCAAGGTTGTTAAGGTTCCCTTTTCAGTTGAAACAGGGTTTGCATCATACAAGGTAAGCCCATAAAGCCCACGTGAATGCTCTTTGAGAATGCCCAACAATGTAGTATTATCAATGGGGCAAAGATCAAAGAAGGATGATGTAGTGCCAGCTTCCCATGGAGATGGATATTCAAGATTCTCAAAGGCTTAAACTTTTCGATTATGTTGTAGTATTCCAATATGTTACATTGATCTCAATTAGTGTTTTTCCAAAGTGTTCTTCCCAACATATACAATGTATGATGCTCTTGGAGGGATCATGGGGAATTAATTTCAAACATTATAGAGCGTTGAGAAGTGATCTAAGTACTAAGGGATGTTAGTAGAAACGACTCCCCTTGTGCGAATTAACATGGACATTCCCGATACCCAAAATTCTATATTTAAATAGGGATGAAACCTTATCATCCTATATCACCATTGATCATTCCCTTTGTCAACATATTTTGGTATTTTGAGACTCAATTTTTATTTTTTGTTGATACAAGAAAAGACTTAATTTTGTTGTAGTTGGAATATTAGACCAAATTGTATGAATCAATCAATATATAAGAGAAGAGACCTTATGTGAGAAAGTATGAGGTTTTACCAAGTAACAAGTGATGCTCTCCATGAAAAAAATTGAGATACTCTTAAGCCTCATTAGAGATAAGAGCAAATTTAAAAATGGAGACTCTTTATTTCCTTTGATTCAATGTTTCAATACTACTTTTTGTTAAATTTTTATTCAATGTTTTAAGATTACTATTTGTTTCATTTGGTTTAATGTTTAAAGACTTTGCTATCTCTCTCAAATACACTCAGACCAAAACCGATGTCATTTACCTTCAACCTTTCAATGACACCTACATAACTCCAACATTATAGTACCATTTGATCTTAGCCCGTATGAGTAAGCTATGACCATGGAAAGGGCCTACATAAAGACTTTTTCTCTCGCTCAAACACAAAAATAACTCTTTGCATTTCCATTTACCATTTTCACTTCTACTCCTTATATACACATGCCCACAACCCTTCATGCCATCTCATCTCAAATACACTCAGACCAAAACCGATGCCATTTACCTTCAACTTTTCAATGACACCTACATAACTCCAACATTGTAGTACCATTTGATCCTAATCCTTATGAGTAAGCAGTGACGATGGCTTGCGATTTTAATATTGAAGTCGGACATTGCAGATTTTGTGAATGTTATGATTCGCTTTAAGTCGTTGGGTGTTTGAGATTTTAGTTTAGGAAAGTCATAAATGTATTTTGTTTACATTGTAATTGATTATTTATAAAGTAATTTTTTTTTAATTTTTAAAATTTTGTGTTAGAACTCATAATTTGTAGGTTTATTTGAAAGTTTTTTTTTTTTTTCTATTTTGTGTGATACGAGCCATAGTGATAAAAAAAAAAAAATTGATGATGATCTCAAAGTATTTTCTGCATTAAAAAAAAAAAAGATACTAAAGTCCAACTAAAGACAATTAAATTTTGATAAATTGATGTGTTTTTAATTAATTTTTTTTGTTTAATCACGTTCTCTTTATGTTGATACTTACAAATAATTTCCTCAATTTTATTGAGATAATGAATTGGGTGTTTGCAATTGAGGTCTTCGTATTTGGTTGTGAGAATAGAGTAGTTGAGGAAGTATTTGGGAGGTTGTTTAAATTTATAAAATTTTAGGATATAAAATTATTTTATGTTTTAAATTATTATTTATATATTTCAAGATCATTTAATTAGTTTAAAAAATAAAATATAATTTTAACAATAAATATTATACTCTATCTATCTCAATTTATTTGTCCTCTATTTCATTTTGGGATGTTCCAAAATATTGTCATGTTTCTAAAAATAAAAGTCATTAATTTACTACTGCTCCTATTATACCCCTACTTTATTTTCAAAACTATTTAAAAAGAAAGTTAACAAATATTTTAAAAAATTAATCTAATTTATTTAAGGGTAGTTTTGTAAACTTATACATTTTTACAAGGCAAACAAAACAATATATGATGTTCTCTTAAAAAATTTGACTTTTCAAACAGGACAAATAAATTGAGACAAAGAGAGTAATATGTTATTTCTATATATTAAGAAGATTCAGAACGTTAGTTATTGTTTTTTTTTTTTTTTTTTTCCTATCAAAAATACTCCTAAATTAATTAACCAATAACTTAAAAATGAGGTTAAAATAGTAAATCAGCAAAAGAATGTTAGTTATTGTTTTTTTTATTGTCAAAAATACACCTACCTAAAACTTAAAAACGGGGTTAAAATAGTAAATTGACAAAAATAATAAATTTCTACTTCTACCTTGAAATGTCTTCCAGTTTTTAATAAATTCCTACATTTACGTTGATTTAAATTCTTACTTCTACTCACTAACTCCCTACAAAATAGAATCACTCTTTTGTTAGTTTTAAAACTCCTCCAATCTACAAAACTCACCCCATATATTCATTTTTTTTTTCTTTACTTCATCATGATGTATTTGTTTCTTTTGTCCCCATTTTTTTCAATTTTTTTTTTAAATTTCATTACTCTAATCTCACGTTTTTATTTTCCCAAATCTCTTCTTTTTTAGTAAAAAAAAAAAAAAAAAAAAACTCCTACTATAAAACCAGTATTATAACTTCTATCCATCCTTATCATCCTAACATCTCCACTAAAATGTAGTAATTTCAAATTATAATGAATGTAAATTATTAAAATTTACCCCAAAAATAGAAGAGCCTTCTGCGCGTACTCAGAGGCTAGTAGCCTTATAGTGTGGTACAATTTTCTTTAATAAAATATGAATTAGGAAAATTAAGATTCAAAGTATTCAACATTATTGTCGGCAAATATAAATATTATACAACAAAATATATAGGTCTTAATATACATAAAAATAATTTTAAATGAGTATTTTTCCCATCTAACATGGTTCAGTTGAGTTAAAAAAATATATCAAACAGGCCACTTTTCAACACAATTATCATTCGAATAACGTTCCGAATACTACAAATGTAACACAACATTTACAAACTACCGGGTGACCAATCAAAATATTGTAATTCTAACAATTATTTATTAAGTTTTTGAAATCAATTAATCACGCCATTATCACATCAGTCTATATAAGTTATGAAGTAAAATTTGCAGTATTGTTGTTTAAATTTAAACTTGAAAACACGTAAGTCTGAATAAATAAATAAAAAGAAAAGAAGATGTCTGAATTTATGGTCGTGGGACACACGAGATTGGGAGAGGTCCGATGTGGAAAAGAGTTGAAACATTTTGGGCTTCTTGAAGTTTTCACGTCAAGCATCTTGGGCTGTGGCAAAGGGGAGGCCATTGTGGGATTAGTATTGGAAGGAATTACCGAATTGTCAGTAACTAGCCCAGCTTTGGTTCTGGGTCTACTAGAAGATTTTCTTGGGCAAGGAGAGTTCCAAATGTGAGCCCGAATCAAGTTAGTCTATTCATGTAAATGCAAGTATACAAATTCTTTTTTTGGTAAGCAGGAAAATTCATTAAAAAGAGCTAAAGAGGAACAGAGGGTTCAAAAATGACCCTATTACAAGCTGAACCAGCTTTGTCTGAGCTAATAAACTCCACAAGATCCACAGGCGGATCATGGTAAATAATAAACCTACTATCTTGAAAAGTTCCTTTCCTAGCTAAGTAATCCGCACACGAATTAGCTTCGCGATAACAATGTCCAATTTGGACTTGGGCAAGCTGAGAAATAAGCTGCCTACAATCATCAATAATTGGCATAACTACTTGGTTAGTGTAAGAAGGATTACTCAACACATCAACAAGAGATTTTGCATCCAGCTGAATGTTTACAGCATTAAATTGAAGGTCATGGCAGAGGATTAGACCATCTCTAAGGGCCCAAAGTTCCGCAACAAAGCTGGTGGTGACGCCGATACTTCTTGAGAAACCGCCCAACCAGTCCCCATGTTCATTCCTGATCAGCCCGCCGCAACCAGCCCTCCCTGGATTACCTAAAGCAGACCCGTCAGTGTTAAGGCACACCCAGCCGGTAAGGGGTTTCTCCCATCTAACTTGAACCATCCTCCTGAGACCTGCAGCTTTAGGATTTAACACACAATGCTGAAATTCCAAAGCATGAAAAATGGCATCACTATGAGCCTTCAAGTGAGTGAACTGGTCCCTGAAAACCACGCTGTTCCTGAACTTCCACAGGTGCCAAACAGCAAAAGGAAACACAATTTTCCAAGGAGGTTGGTTATTTAACTTGCAAGTAGTATCTTTGCAGTTTTTCTCTAGCCAAGTGTGGAGATTTTCATGATAAAAGTCACTGTTTAGGCCAATGCCCAATCTGCTCCAAGTGGTTTTGGCAACCTCACAATCTCTAAGCCTATGAAGAATAGTTTCAGCTTCCCTTTGACAAAGAGGGCAATTGTCAGAAACAGTAAGGTGCCTTTTCACAAGACACTCACCAACACCAATACTATTATGCAAGCATTGCCATAAAAAGGTCTTGATCCGAGGCAAAGAATCGACCTTCCAAACCCAAGATCCCGCAAAACCCCCTTCTTCCTCATTGCAATTTGTGGCAATGGCATAAGCTATTTTAAGGCTAAACTCCCCTCGAGCAGCACCATTCCAGATCAGCCTGTCTTCCTCATTGGAGGATCTCATAGAAAAAGGCATGGCATTTATTTCCATAAGGATAGAAAGAGGGATTTGAAAAGAAAGCATAGACCAATCCCACCCTTGTGGGCCAAGAATATCCTTCACTTGGAGGCAGCTTTCTTCTTCAGTTAAAGGGCCATGAATGAAAGCTCTAAGAGGGCCATTCGTAGCCCAATTATCATGCCACACACTTAACTTGCTATTTCTTCCCGGCACCCATTTGATGCCTTTATAGAAAACCTCACCTCCCTTTTTCATGGCCTTCCACACCCTAGAACACGGAAGCTTGTCCCTATTTCTAGCATTTAATCTTCGATTAGTGCAATACTTGCTCTTAAGAACCTTAGCCCACAAGGCATCATTTTCAGTATGAAATCTCCAATTAAGCTTAGCAAGAAGAGCTTGATTCCTTCCCCTAGCAGACTGAATACCAAGACCCCCTTGATCTTTAGGTTTGGTCACTTTGTGCCAACCCACCCAATGGATCCTTTTAGTGGACTCCGACGAACCCCACAGGAAATTTCGATTGATCCGATCAATGTTGTCAAGAAGTTTATTTGGCAACGCCGTACATTGCATAACATAGGCTGGAATAGTAGAAGTAGAGGCTTGGATGAGAACCGATCTACCGGCTAAGGATAAAAGATTGGCTTTCCACCCCGCCAACTTATGCTTAACCCTATCCAAGATGAAGTTAAGATCTTGATTGCTAGCTCCACGGTGTTTAATAGGGAACCCAAGATATTTTCCGAGGTTGGGGGTTGCGTGGAATCCCAAAATGTCACACAAAGATTCTCTAGTATCCCTATCAACATTAGGGGAGAAAAACACCCTTGACTTGCTCTCACTAATGGATTGCCCCGATCGGGCGCAAAAGGAATCCAGGACATCCCTGATAGTAGAACAATTGCCGGAATCCGCTTTTGCAAAGAGGACTAAATCATCCGCAAAGAAGAGATGAGAGAAAGCCACCCCACTATGAGAACTTTTAACTGGAGCCCAACTTCCTTCACTACACTTATCTTCAATGATGTGCCCAAGAACTTCCATACAAAGAATGAAGAGGTAAGGCGATAGAGGGTCTCCTTGCCTAATTCCACGAGAAGGGAGGATAGGCTCAACACTACCTCCATTGAGAAGAAAAGATGTGGAGATAGAAGAAACACAACTCATAATAAGGTTCACCATCGTATGTGGAAGATTGGCATTAATAAGAACCTCACGAATAAAACTCCATTCTAGCTTATCATAAGCCTTTTCTAGGTCCACTTTAATTGCCATGTAACCCCCTTGCCCCTTCTTGTTGCTAATGGTGTGAATCAATTCTTGGACCACAATGGCATTGTCAACACTTCTCCTACCTGGCACAAAAGCAGACTGAAGGGGACTAACCAACTTATCAAGATGCGGTCTGAGTCTTGCAACAATAATCTTGGTCACAATCTTATACACTGTGTTACAGAGACTGATGGGGCGATAATTCCCCAACCTTTCAGGCCCCGCAATTTTTGGGATTAAGACAATATTCGTCCTGTTGAGATACTCAGGCACTTTGCTCTCATCAAAAACCTTTTTCACTTCCCTTTTTACCGAATCCCCCACGGTGAGCCAAAATCTTTGAAAAAACCCCGCATGAAGCCCGTCAGGGCCTGGGGCTTTGAAAGGCTTAAGGGCCCACAAACCCTCTTTAATTTCAGCATCCATAATAGGCGTAGAAAGGCTAGCCTTACCCTCCTCAGAGAGGGCAGCTTGCCATCTAAGGGGGTGGGAAGGGGTAACAAAGGAGCAATCAAGGGAAGTTGTGAAAAGCTTGGTGAACCCATCCCGAATGTGATTCATAACCCCCATATCACTCAAGATCCACTCTCCCACGTCATTCTTAATGGAAGATATCCGATTACGCCGCCTCCTCACAATGGTAGACATATGATGAAAGGCAGTGTTCTTGTCCCCCTCAATCAATCTATTAATGCGGGATTTCTGGACCCAAAACTCATCTTCCTGATCTAAGAGCAAATTTAACTCTTTATGAAGGGATTTCTCCAATTCAACTAAAGAATGAGAAGGATTAATGGCAAGGGCTTTCTGAATCCCATTAAGCCGAGCCATGATTCGCCTCTTTCTTCCAAAAATATTCCCACAGTGATTCTTATTCCACTCTGACGCTCTCCTGGAGAAACAATCTATAGCCTCTTGGAGAGACCGGGAGCGGCCCCAAGAATCCGAAACAATTCCAGGAAAAGTTAAATCCGACAGCCAAAAACTTTGGAATTTAAAGGGCCTAGGAAGGCGGAGACCATTGCTAGGATTGGACTCAAGAAGCACTGGACAGTGATCTGACACACATCTAGTGAGGTGGGTCACCCTTGCATCAGGGTAGGCAGCACACCAACTGGAATTGGCAAAACACCGATCAATCCTTTCCTGAATAAGATCATTAATGTTGCGCCTATTGGTCCAGGTAAACCGAGGACCGGAGAAGCCCATATCAATCATATTACAATAATCTAAGCACTCTTTGAACAGCAAAGATCTATTGGAATTTACAGCTCTACCTCCAAACTTATCCCCACCAACAAGCACCTCATTAAAATCTCCAGCAATAATCCAAGGTTTATCATGAAGATTAGCAGCATTTTTTAAATTATTCCATAAAATGCATCTTTCATGGAACCTAGGACTAGCATACACAGCAGAAAAAATGAATTCAAAGGCAGAGGCATTTACCTTTACCATGACGTGGATTTCCTGCTCCGAAGTAGCTAATTGGGTGATCTGGACTTTTTCAGTATTCCAGAGAAGCCAAAGGCCGCCCGCGAAGCCAATCGTATCAGTATGAATGGCCCCGTCAAACGGAAGCCTGTCAGTAATATTCCTAGCTCTGTCGCCACCAATTCGGGTCTCCATGATAGACATAATAGCAGGATCATGATTAGAGACTAGCTCCCTCACACGCTTTTGAAAAGAGGGCTTTTGAGCACCCCTACAATTCCAGACTAAAAAATTCATCATTAACAACAGATGGGAGGGGGCGGACAACTCATCAAGCGGAGATAGAAGCATCGCCTCCGCCAACCAAATCCATCCGATCATCATCATTCTCTCTGTCATCTGACCTTTGCCTAGCCTTGCCGTCACACTGATCACCTTCATCATGATTATCGGATTTAGGATCACCATCATCGTCCATTCCGTCAGAAAATTGAGGCAGACCCACCCCGTTATGAGTGTGAGGCGAGCTCGAACTTTCTCGGTGATAACCCATGTAACTTCTGCAATCATCGCCCTTCTTGCTTCCTGAGTTGCCGCCGAACTGGAAGTCATTATTGCCGCCGGCCTGGAGCTTAAGGATTTGAAGAGACCACTCAGCTTTGTTACTCTGTTTCTCTTTGGAATTTGCCGCATGAACTGAGTTTGTGATAGTAGCCCTACTTCGGGCTAAGTCCTTCTTGCCCTTAATAGATTTTGAGCTGGGCTTACCTTTTGCCAACCCATAACTGAAGGAACCCATAATCTCAGAACTTACTCCCACCGAGCCCACTTGAATTGAATTAGAAGGCGCTGGATTCAGCCCAATTTCTTTAGTCTGAGTATATTCCTCAGCTTGGGCTTTTCGTTTGCCCTCACTATTGGCTGTTGTACTCGGCCCAGCTACTCCAAAGTCAGGCCTAAAATTTCCCAACGACTCTTTTGAACCTACATTGGTACCTGCATGCCTATAAGTCGACAAGGGGTTATAAGCACTTTTTTTTTGCAGGTTAGTCTCCTTCCTTTTTCGTGAAACCACCATCCACGGGCCGAAAGTTGTATCGTTTGACTCCTCCTCTGAGGTATCACGCGCCTCAGCTTGCGCCTTAGTTTGAGCCTCGAGAGATGGTGGAGCATGTTTCCCGTTGTCAGCCTTGTTGTTCCCAAGAAACTCTTCCACCACCGGAGGGGCCTTGATGATGAAAGGACAATCTTCATTCCGATGGCCAATGCGGCCACAAGTGAAACAGATTTTACTCACTCCTTCGTAAGCTACCGATTGATACCGTTGGCCTATACGCACCATGGTGATTAGAGGCTTGCTCATGTCCACTTGAACACAAATGCGAGCATATCTACCTCTAGCTTCCGCGGCGGTGTTCGTATCCACCCTTAGCACCGATCCTAGAGCCTGACCGATTTGCCTGAGCACCGCCGCATCATAGTACTCAATGGGTAACTCATTAAGCCTAACCCACACAGCCACAGATGAAACAAGAGCTTCGGAAGGTTTGAAGTTTGCTTCCCACCGTCGGATTGAAAGAAAGTGTTCCCCAATAAACCATGGCCCCTTCTTTAGCACCATTTCGACATCTTCAACCAGAGAGAATCTCAGCAAGAAAAAGTCTCTACCAAGATCTATCATGTCAACTCTCCCAGAAGGTTTCCATAATCCCATAAGTTTTGAGTGCAGATAGTTATACCCCACAGTTTTGCCAAAAACTTTTACGATGAGCGCATTTGCCCAAGGATTTCGGATACGCAGTTTGGTTTCTTTCGATAAGCTAATCGATGCAAAACCTTCCCTTGTCTCCTCCAGTTCTTCATCGGAATCTGACTCAGCCTCCATATGCTCCGAAAAAGCAAAAGCTTGGGAATAAGCGCCTGGTATTTCGCCCACAAGCTTATCTCTGAAGGAGAGCTTGGGTGGTTGAACAGGTTCCCCATCGTGAGAAGGTCTGCTGTCATCGTTTGCTTGATGCGAATCCTTAACTTTTTTAGTGCTGCGAACCAGTTCATTTTCTTCTTCGAGCGAGCGTGAGCGTGAGCGTTCCATTCTGTCTGATTATTCTCTTTTTCACGTTACCGATACTACAACCTACTCTTAAGAAGAAGTCTATGTTCCGGTTTCTTCTTTGTCTCTATTTGGTTGTTCCGGTTTATACTCAACCAATCACAATTCAATTCGTAATGCATTCGATTAATTTTCCTTATAAAATAGTGAAATTTTAAAATGAAAAAAATAATAATTAAAAAAAAAAAAATCAAACACAGCATACGAAGTTCTCTAATTCATAATTCCCGATGCATCTGATTTAGAATTCATTGTTTATTAGACAATCAAGAAATTTTCTTAGGGATTGAAGGTTGATATCATGTGCCCCCAATAAACTTAATTAGAAGGTTTGTTAAAGGAAATTGTGAGAATCTTATGGGGTTATCAGTTTGTGGGTTGCTCTCATTTGGGAGCTGTAAGGGCTTCTGGTGGGGTGCTACCAGTGACGGCTCCAGGAATTTTTTTTAGGGTGTTCCTAAGTGAGCTTACTCTGTTACAATTTTTTCTTCTTCAAATTTTCTGTTACAATTTTTTCTTTTTAAGATTTTAGCTCAATTTTTTTTTAGCCATTTCTTTTTGCTTGAAAGCAATATTATGAATACCGTTTTGAACCCTGTTTCGATTTGTTTAGTAAAACAGAATATTTTGATAGCAATTTATTTCAACGTACCATTTAAGATGTTTTGGGGTTTCTAAAAAAAAATTAAAAATAATTTATACTAGTCGCTAACCTTTGCGATGCACGGAAAACTATTGAATATGAAATTTTAAAAATTTTTCATTAAAATTTTAGTGTGAAAACATAGATAATGATATTTAATAGACTAGGTAATAGCATGGGCCTTCAGAAGAAAACAATATGATTCAAAAAGTCGAAAATTTTAGTATAAGTAAGAGTAAATTGTTAATGAAGGATTAAACGTCCCGTAAGAAACATTTTTCCCAATATTTGGGCTCAATGATAGAGTACAAAGATAATGACTTGTTACACAAAATTCTACTCATTATAACCAAAAATTTTTATAATCTTATATAATATTTACTTTGCACGACACATGAATGATTGATTCACCTATTCCTCAACAACACTACACGGTAAACCTTTCAAAGAAAAAAAAAAAAAAAAAAAAAAAAAAAAAAAAACACAACACGGTAAAGAAATTACAGCCACAGGATTTACTTTTTCTTTTATTGAAAATCGGCACACCCACGTACAAATAAAACTCAAATCAGCAATGCAGCTGTACAACACACAGTTTAACAAAAGCAGTAAACACTTTCAAAAAACAAAACAAAAAAAAAAACAAAAGCAATAAAAAGTTCATAGCTTAGTATTACTATAACTCTTAAACCGAGAGAGAGAGAGAGAGAGAGAGAGAGAGAGAGAGAGAGAGAGAGAGAGAGAGAGAGAGAGAGAGAGAGAGAGAGAGAGAGAGAGAGAGATACTGTCGGTACTGCGATGAAGCCTAGAGTCGATGAATGACCACAGATTCGCGGCAAGGCAACTGGCGGCGTGATGGCTTAGGTACTAAGATGGGAGATAGGACTGCGTGAAGAAGAAGAAGAAAAAGGAGATGGAGTGCATTTGTGAGTTTGATCTCGCAATCTCCAATCTTCTCCGATCTCGCCGTCGCAGTGTTGCTGAGGACCAAAATTTGCCTGGCTGAGTCTTTTTTTTTTTTTTTGAGAATCGCTGCCTTCCTTGCTTGTTGCTGGCTGCCTTTGCTGAGAAGTGACTCAAGTGAGGACAGAGGACGTGAGAAGAGACTCAAGTGAGGACCCTTAAAATTTTTTTTGGGCTTTTTTTTTTTTTGGGTTTCTTTTTTTTTTGGGCTTGAAAGTAGAATAAAATATATATATATATATATATATATTTTTTTTTTTTGAGGGTGTTTCTCATTTTTATTCAGGGTGTTCCTAATCTTTTTTTAGAGGGTAAATAAATAAAATTTTTTTAATTATTATATATAATTTTTTTTTTTCAGGTCAGGGTGTTCCTGGGAACACCCTGACGTGAACGTGGCGCCGCCACTGGGTGCTACTGTGTTGGGAGAAGAGTGAGTAGAAATGGAATTTGACCATGGGGCAATTTCACAGTTTCTTGTAAATGAATTAGCATTCGGATCATATAAAATTGGCTATTTTACCATTTAAAATGCTACTTTATTTATTATACCATATCACTTTACAACACACCTAAACCTAACATTTCAAACTCCTCTTTTACAATTTATTTAAAAATTATTTTTATTCATTATTTACTATTTCTTTATTATTTATTTACCATCTCTCCCTTTCTCTCTCTTCCTCCTACAAGCAACCATCACCCTACAACCAAACTCTCAACACAGCAAACCCACCGGCTAGTATCACTACAGCAAACCCACATCAACCATTACAACCACAATAGCCACCACCGCGCCACCACCAAAACCCATTAAAAAAATCACTAAACAAGCACAACAACACATTGCCACTACCACTACTCGCATCCTAGCAAATCCACCGACTACCATGAACCAACATCAGCCACCATAACCATAATAGCCACCACCATGCCAACCACCAAAACCCATTAAAAAAAACTACCAAACCAAAACTGCACCACAACCACTGCAAATTGCACAACTCAACGACAATCAAACCAACACCTAGCCACCAACAAATTAGTGGAGGTTGAACTGAAACCCACAACCTCGATCTTTGCTTCTCAACCCCCATCAATCTTTGCTTCTTTGTTCTATAGGCTTGGAGGCCTAACATCAACATCAAGGGATAGGGGAGAGAGAGAGAGAGAGAGAGAGAGAGAGAGAGAGAGAGAGAGAGAGAGAGAGAGAGAGTCTAAGATGAGATGAGATGAGATGAGGACAGGAGAGAAGTTAAAAGAGAGAGAGGGAGAAAAGAGACCAATAGACAAAAAAATGATGAGAGAGAAAGAAGACATATATTTTAGGTGAGAGAGAATAACAAGTATTAATTTAATTTTCCAACTTTGCTACTGGTTCTATTTATAGGATGTTACTGTAGCTATGTTGCATATTGTTTTACATTTAGCCACCCAGGTAAGAGCATTCACAACAAGGTTGCTAAAAAATATAGCTTATAGCAACTTCAAAAGCTAATTTATCTATTTTACTACCTCACTTTACAAAACACCCTGCATTAATGGTTTTATTTTAACAAACAAGATATTAAAATAATATAAATAACACAATAAAAAACAACCACAACCACCCATAACAACCACTACCACAACCACGAAAACCACTACTTTGCCACAACCACAACCACAACCACTCAAAACCGCAACACCCCAACCTAATCCCTCCAAATTGCACCCCACCAAACCTAAAACAAAATAACCACCCAAAGCCACCATCACTGACACCGAGCCACAACCCTTACAAATTAGAACCCCCACCACCCAAAATCAAATCACAAACCCACCAAAACCCAGCCACACTCGCCAAATCACTGCAAGACCCATGAATTGAACCAAGCAAAAATCATTGCGAGACCCACTCCCATGTCCATCCAAAGTAAGTAGCAAAGTTCTTGGGTTGATGTAACAACCCATGAACTCGACCCACTTCCCTAATCCACAACTAATAGCCCATAAAACCAACTACAATCGCAAAACCAGCTACAACCACAATGTCAGGCCACAAACGCGTTGACCCCTAGTGATAACTTAGATTAATTAAATAGCCCAGTTATTAATTAATCAGATTAGCATGCAATATTACGTAGTAGCACAAACAAATCACCAAACTAAGTTAAGCAGCGGAAATTAAATGACACGGTGATTTGTTTACGAATGGGGAAAACCTTACGGCAAAAACCCCACCGGGTGATTTAAGGTCACCACTCCCGAAACTCCACTATTATCACAACAAGCAGTTACAAGTAAGGGATCCCAGTACCTTACCAACCTACAGTTGAACTCTTACCCCAATACCCAATTAGACTTGTTCTGTAGTGACAGTTTCTCCTTTCAATGCACGGCTCCAAGTACGTGACTAACCAGATGCGCGGATCCCAGTACGCGACTTCAAATACCAACTAGAGAGAGAGTTGTTGGCTGCAAAGTTCTTCAAATCATCAGAGATGAACTAGGGCACAAACTTTGTCTTTCAGATCACAAATTGCATGAACAAGAAGTTCTGAATGAATGTGCAACTTGCATCCTTAATGACGGCCCTTAAAATAATCATTTTATATGTCTAGGGTTAGGAGAAAAGAAGTCCCAAAGACATACTCACGAATTGGACTTGAAACAGAACTGAAAATTTGTTTTCTTTAATTCTCGACAGATAGAGGTGTCGAGAGGTGTTGAGAAGCTGTCGAGGCTCGAGGAAAACAGCTTCTTTAAATCTTGATAGATGCATGTGTCGAGGTAGGTGTCGAGATTTAAAAACTGGCACTTCCTTACTTGTGTCTTGGACAGACTTTGATGGCTTCAACACTAGATCTTGAAACACTGTTTCTTGAAGTGTTAAACACATCCTAAATCTACCTAATTACAAGTAAAGTGCGTTTTGTCTAAGGATAAGCCAATTATATAAAATAGCGACATATGTTCACAGACTTGAACTACATATGTCCTAACACACAAGACCCACCACCACCACCGCCACCACTTTCACAACCCACAAAGCCCACCAATATCAACAACTTGCAACCCATAGACCAAGAACACCAATGCTATTGCCGATTAAAGTGTGAGAAATGAAAGGGGTTTTGATCCAAATTTTTATTTCATGTGAAGCTCTTGTTTATCTTGTTGAAGGTAAAAAAAGTGTAGTCCTAAATAAAGACCCATAGGATTCTTTAGGGGAGGTGATCCTTAACTTTTGAGAGAGTTTTGTGCTTCTAAAAGATGTAGCTTTTTATTGTAAAAGCTTTTAAGGGTGAAATAGACTTAATGCTATTGCTTGTGTCTTGGACAGACTTTGATGGCTTCAACACTGGATCTTGAAACACTATTTCTTGAAGTGTTAAACACATCCTAAATCTACCCAATTACAAGTAAAGTGCGTTTTGTCTAAGGATAAGCCAATTATATAAAATAACGACATATGTTCACAGACTTGAACTACATATGTCCTAACACACAAGACCCACCACCACCACCGCCACCACTTTCACAACCCACAAAGCCCACCAATATCAACAACTTGCAACCCATAGACCAAGAACACCAATGCTATTGCCGATTAAAGTGTGAGAAATGAAAGGGGTTTTGATCCAAATTTTTATTTCATGTGAAGCTCTTGTTTATCTTGTTGAAGGTAAAAAAAGTGTAGTCCTAAATAAAGACCCATAGGATTCTTTAGGGGAGGTGATCCTTAACTTTTGAGAGAGTTTTGTGCTTCTAAAAGATGTAGCTTTTTATTGTAAAAGCTTTTAAGGGTGAAATAGACTTAATATTATTAATAATAGTTGGATCTTAGTGAATCTACCTCTAGTTTCAAAACCAATTGGTTGAAAGCGGTATATAGAATAAAATATAACATATTTTGGTCTAAGGTTAGTTGTAAAAGGTTTGAAACAAAGAGAAAAGATAGATAATTTGATCTCTATGCACTAGTAACTATTTGTGTAATTAGTTTGATATCTTTAAAACCATTCATATAATTTTTACAAAATTCACTATATTTGATTATTACATTTTAACGTATGTAATTACAGTGTGTATATATGTGAATTTTGGAATGGTTAAGATTGTAGGCGTTTAGAAACTCAACTGTGGAATTATGAAATCCATAAACTCATAAAAATGCTTATGTGCATCAAAGATGTGCTTGAACGATGTATTAAGAATTAACATCAAGGGATGTTAAATTCATTGTGGTTAGATTCTATCATGTGTAGTAGATGTCTCAAAATTTTAATCAAGCACGTGTTGTGATTCTATTTTTAAAGTACCTCTTTGTAAGATAAAGAGAGTACAAGTAAGTTCATTAAATGAACATTCAAGGATCAATATTATAAACATTGGGTTGTGTGTCCACATATAATTTAAGTATGCATCATATAGATGTAAAATGACTTTCTTAAATAGTGATTTTGGTAAGGAAGTTTGATTGAAAGCCTTGTGGGTTTGTGCTTTCTTAAATAATTAAACGAAACTCTTTTATGAATGAGAATTAAGTAAAGAAATACAGTGGAGATATGCACTATATTAGTCTCATTGTTGGGATTGATAATATCCCATTTTGTTGAGATTAGTTTTGTCTCATTCCTTTGGGAATTGTGTTATCTCATTGTCTTGAGATTTGTATGGAGAATTTACTTATTAGATTTTAATATCGTTAAAGGAGCAAAGACTCATTGATTCCAATATTAAATTAAGAGATTACTAGAAGAGTGGTTGCATAGCTCGAGTTTGCTAGTGTATTAAATACATGTTGCGTATCATGCATGGAACAAAACTAGACATTGCCTTCACAATATATAGACTTTAAAGGAATTTAAAATTTAAGTTTGATCATTAGAAAGTAATTAATTGTGATGAATATTCGATTAAATAGAATATTCAAAGTTAATTCTATAATTTATGTGACTGATAAAATCTATGTCTAGTTAGATATTCACTACATGTGGGGTGCTATATGTAAGCATTAAAGAAATAAGGTGTATTTCTTACTCTACTATAGAATAAAATTGAAAGCATTGGTTATAAATGGTAATAGGCAAGGAAAGAAAATGCCTAAGGTTTGGATAAAGTGTCATGGCCACAACCATAATGAGCCATTCCTTGTACTGTAATTATGAAACCATAATGCGTAAACTATAGATGAGTGGTATACAATGTGAACACAGACTTAGAGTCCTAAGACAAGAATACATAAGGCAAGTAAATTGTGGTTGCACTAGTCTGCTGCCTACGTAAATTCTAAATGTAAAATGGATCTTTTACCAAAATGTGTCTCGAGACTTGGTAAGGATAACATCCATTGGAATGAGACCAAAACTCTTCTTTAAAAAGAATCACCAATAGTGGAAATCTAACCTCAAACTAATTTAATCTAAGAGGTTTAAAGGGTAATAACAAACTATTGATACATGGTTAGTAAGAGCACTAAATTTGTGTCTTATTCAAGATGGATTAGTGTAGTCTGTTATGATATTATAGAGGATGAGGTTTAAACTCTTAATAAAGCTCATGAAGCATAAATTTCTATGTAATAGGGACATAAGGGATTTTAACCTTTGTAAACATAGGAGTGGTGTCGCTTCCAACAAGAGTAAAATGGTTTTCTCTTGTAAATGTTCACTACACTGGAAAGAGCACAAGGCCCTAATAGTGCTAATAATAGTGGATTTCTAAATGTGTTATGGATATTCTTATGGGTGTGTGTTGTTTATGGTTTTAACACATACCAGTTTTGGTTTAAGCACTAAGCCACCATAAACTCTGTTGAGGTTTTGAGGCAATTACACTAAAGAGAGGTTTAAGTTGAAAGACACATTCTCTTATGCATGATAGAATGTCAATCAAATGAGACATATATTATTATAACCTAGTTGGGGAATGTTGCATATATAGGTCTATACAAAGATAGGTTCTAATAAAGATATATAAGTTTGGAGAGTATATCATTTGTATACAATGATAAATTGAAAATCAAGTTCAGGAATTTTTGACCGTAGATATAAGTATATACAAGGATATGTTGTAATAATGATATATAAGTTTGGAGAGTTTATCATTTGTATAAAATGGTAAAGTAAAATTCAAGTTCAGGAATTTTCTACCGATTGAAAATTTTGTTTGATCGATCGAATTGTTGAAGGAATTGGTTCTAAAAGTTTCTGTGAGTTCTACTGCTGGCTCGATTAATCGAGATTTTTTGATTGCAAACTTAACAGCTAATTCAATCGATCTAGATTGCAATAATAGGTTTCATGATGAATTTTTCGGTAATTGTTCTAAAATTTTGAAAAGGTTTTGTACTTAGTAAACATTTTTTGAAACATTGTAACTCTCCATTGATGCCTTTTGAAGAGTCATAACCCTTCGGGTATAAATAGTGGTTCATGTTCACTTGATAACTAATATTTTTCTCCATCTCTAATAGTTTCTTAGAAACACAATAAATCCTGTAGGTATTCTCCAAAATTATTATTTGTAGAACCCAATAGACTTAGTTGTATCCTTGGAACAAATTTGTAGTAACGCTTTAGCAACTCTCGTATGGGAAATAATATTGTCTTAGGATAACATTCAATTGTGCCTCCAAGTCAATTATAATTTCAATTTACTTGTATTCAGTTTTGTTTTTTTATTATTACTCCTTGAGTCTAAAGTTTGAAATCCCCCACAGAAACCGTGAGAAATATGAAAACAAGAAAGTATTCAAAGATGGTTTATCTAAATTTTACTTTTAATATATATTGGAGAGTGATTAATCTAATTTTAGTTGATTGTATAACAATATATTTCAATAAATAAATTCTTCATAAATGTAGAAATATTCTTTGGTACCTTTATATATATTTAAATTCCCAAGAAAGAACTCAATGTTGTCGAGTCATCCCACATCGGTAAGGTGTGGTATTGAGAATAAGTTTATCACTTGCTTCGCAACACTAACTACTGCATGCGGTTTTGGTGTTGCGTATGAGTGTATTCTCTTATCTCGTCCCCCTTCTCCTATGTGTGTGTGTGTGTGTGTTTCTCAAATAAAAAAAGAATTCAATGTTGTTGAGTCATCCTATATCGGTAAGTTGTGATATTGAGAAGGAGTTTATCACTTGCTCCACGACACTACCTGCTGCATGCAGTTTTGGTGTTGAGGTGTGAGTGTATTCCCTTATCTCATTCCTTCCCCTAAATATTCACTTGCTCCACGACACTACCTGCTGCATGCAGTTTTTTTTTTTTTTTTTTTTTTTTTTTTTTAATAACTTTTTACTTAGATTGTAATTAGGACTAAAGCAATGTAAACTTCTACGAATTATGAATTTTGATGTAATATGAAATATTCAATGAAATATAAATTTTTTTTTTTGTAAATAAAAAATAAATGGCAACTCCACAATTAATTAAACTAGAGAGCTTCCAATCTTAGTCTCTTCCATATGGCTATAGGTTGATTATAGTATGTTGTTAGTGTTTTGTGCCTTTATTTAGTTCTTATGCTAGACTAACATGATCCCTTATTTAATGTTACTTTGATCTTTCACATGTGCTTCATTTCATTCTTGTTTTTTTTTGATGATATGAAATCTAACCATGATGCAGTTTTTATTTAGTTTTACAATTTCCTTTCTTTTCCCTCTTTCTTTTCCCTCTTTGTTTTAAACTCATGTGTATAGTTGATTTAATTTGAACATGTAATATTCAAGTTTCTGTGTTAGGATGTGTACACATCATCGAGATTGCATACGTAAGGTTTCAATCCTGTGTACACATAATCAAGCATACGTACACACCCCAAACCCATACTCGGCTAAAAATCTTTTTTTAATTTTAATCAATTAATTTCCATGTGTTTTCTAATCTGTTTGACTTTGAATTTCATGTTTTAAGTTATTAATTATTGTACAGATTAAGAATAGTAGGCCAGCCCCCGAATTGCGAGGCCCATATCCATTGGAATAACCTCGACCCAATTCAAGCCCATATAGCCGATATGTATGGCTAGCTAACAAATAAGGAAGTCTCTAAGGTATGCCGAGAACAAGAGATAATGCCCTGGGGGAATCCGCTAGCCAAGTATCGAGACCCGAAGTCTGGCACAAGTTACTAGGAAATCATATCAACAACAAAAGGTGGGTCCCCGTTGACAAGTGATATGATACGGGGGGACCTACTGACATGCCAAATATTTTTCCTTCATGACTAGCCCATTGAAAGAAGGGTATAAATAAGAGGGGAGGGGTAAGGAAAAATGGTTGGAAACTTTGGGGAGAGAGACATGAGAGTCATAAGGAGAAACACATCTCGAGGAGAAGGAAATCCTATTCAAATTTTAGAAAGGGAGCTTAGCTGCTTGGTAGCCCTCACAACTGAGCCAAAATCAAGGTACTTTAGTGCCTAAGTGAAACTAGTACCCCATCAGTGACACCAACAATCACTTTTTTCGACCTCCTATAGTGGGATAAGCCCAACCCTGAGTACAAGTAAATTGGGGGTCCAAGCCCAAAAGGCCAAGGTATTTAAGAACAGACCACCACAATTGGCGCTGTCTGTAGGGTTCTCCGACGCTGAAGGTCAAAAGGTGGTGGAGGCAACTACTCGATAGAGGGGCGACATGGAGGTGAAGGGTTGGTGGGGTCCTATAGGAACTGATCTAAGTGCTTATCTTGAGTTCTTAGGTTGGTGGAGCAAGAGCACAAGAGGGAGCATTACAACTACGAAGGAGATGGAGATGGAGATGGAGGCTAGGAGTCGACGCCAAAGGAGGTCCCCCGAAGGATCGTCCCATGACAATGACTTGGGAAGTGGTTATATTGGGAGATCATCGCATCAAATTCATTCTTAGCTGTCTAGGGACAGGTGCCTAAACTCCACCATGAATGCCATGACCCAAACATAAAGGAGGATAGGCTAATCACCTTTTTTCGAGCAAATAAAACACACAGAAATACCAAGACACTTCACTTGCCTGCTATTCACCTGTTAGAACAGCAAGATGGATCTAATAGAGCACATAAGCCATTTTTCCCAATTTATGGCTCCTTATTCTTAGAACAATGGGTTACTATGCAAGGTGTTGCCTTCCAATCTCCATGGCGATGAGATGGTTCAATAGTCTAAAGAAAGGATCCATTTGTAACTTTTCCGAGCTCATCTAGTCCTTTAGGGCCAGGTTTGTAACTTGTAGTTGAGAACCGTGGCCTATCAATGTGTTGTTATGACCATGGGGAGCGGGGAGACTCTTCGGTCCTATTCGGATAGGTATTAGGAGCTATATAATGAGATTAGGAAAAACAACGAATATGTGGCCGCGAGCACTTTCAAACTAAGGCTACTCCTTCATTCCGAGCTAAGGGACTTCTTGACTATGTAGCCTTTTGAGAACATGCACCAGTTGATGGGGCGCATAGAAAAACACAAGAGACTAGAGGATGACTAGCTACAAATTAAAGGGAAGGCCCTTGCTGTGTTTTAGTATAAAAAAGAATCCTAAATGTAAGGCTTTCAACAAAGGCCGAGAAGGGAGGTTAGGGGACATAACCATTTTAGCAGAGCAGAATGGGTGAATGTCGCTTTTAAAAAGCTTGTGCATGAAGTCTTGAAGAAGATCAAGAATGAGCCTGATTTTCGCTGGCCCAGTAAAATGAGCGGAGATCTAACCAAGAGGAACTAGAATCTGTATTGCATTTATCTCTAGGAAAAGGGGCATACTACTGAGCAATGTAGGACGTTCAAGGATTACTTGGAATAGGTAGTCAAAACGGGACATTTGAGGGAGTATGTGGCCGATTAAAGGGGCAGTACTATAAGATAGGCATCAAGAAGCCGAGGAGGAGAAATGCCACCTCCCTTTGGAAGAAGGTAAAGTCAAGTAGGGAAAAGATAGCTTTTGATGATGACGACCTTGAGGAAACTACGCAACTGAATGGTGACGTGCTAGCCATAACTCTTAGGATTAAAGGGTTCCTTATGAAGAGGGTAATGATTGACTAGGGGAGTGGGGCGATATAAGGTGTTGGGTTTGAGAGATGAGGATCTCACCAAGTATGATACCCTATTAGTGGGATTTGACAGGAAGATGGTGATGCCTGCCACACAAATCAAGCTCCCCGTAGTGACAGAAGGGAAGGAGGAGATGGTGAATTTCATAGTGGTTCGTGCTTTCTCTCTGTACATGGCAATCTTGGCATGACCGTGGATCCATGCCGTGGGGGTTATACTGTCCACGATACACTTGAAGGTGAAGTTCCTTACCGAACAAGGGATAGTAGTGGTAAGGGGAGATTAGAGAGTAGCTCGGCAATGCTTGGTAGCCACGATCAATCATGAGATCATGTTGAATGAGCAAATAAAGTCAGACCTTTTATAGCAATCATAAAGCCCTGAGCATTCTAATGGGGCTGACAGTGTAGAGGAGTTGGATGAAGTCCGCATTTTACCCTATGATGATAGGTATTTTCGAGTAGGTAAGAGCCTTCCAATCGAGGATTGGGTGAAGTTACTGTGGTCATTGGTCCATAACTTAGATGTCTTTACATGAAGCCCATACGAGGAGCTCGGGTAGACCTGAAGTTCATAGTTCATAGGCCAAACGTGGACCCTTTGTATCCCTACAAGAAGCAAAAGCCGAGTAGGTCAGCCAAATCTCACATGGAAGCCATAAAGGAGGAAGTAGAGAAGTTGAAACATGTCAGGGCCATAAGAGAAGTGGTCTAGCCTGGTTGGCTGGCTAACACAGTGGTGGTGATAAAGAAGAATGATAAGTGGAAGGCCTGAGTCGATTTTACAAATTTGAATAATGCGTGCCCCAAGGACCTTTTCCCTGTCCTAAGATTAACTAGCTGGTGGATGCCACGTACAGCCACCTAAGGATGAGTTTTCTAGATGTCTTTTAGGAATATCACCAAATCACCTAGGCTCCTAAAACCAATAGAAGACATCCTTCATCTCTCTAGAAGACAATGACCATTATACAGTCATGTCTTTTGATATAAAGAATGCCAAGGAGACTTACCAGCGAATAATGACATGAATGTTTAGGCTACAAATTGGTAAAACAGTGGAAGTATATATTGACAACATGGTAGTAAAAAGTGAGAATTCGAAGGAGTACATGCCGAATTTGATCAAGGTCTTTAAGATATTGACGCACCACAGATTGCGCCTCAATGCTACTAAGAGTGTGTTTGGGGTAAGATCCGAGAAGTTCCTTGGTTACATGATAACTATCTAAGGAATCTAGGTTAACGCCAGCCAGATCAGCACAATCTAATAGCTTAGTCCACCGATAAACCTAAAGGAAGTACATAAGCTCACACGAAAGATAGTAGCTTTGAATCACTTCGAATCCAAGTTGGTTGACAGATGTCGCCCTTTTTTCCAACTGCTAAGGAAATGGAAGGGATTTCATAGGACTAAGAAATGTGACAGTGCTTTCCAGAGCTTTAAGCTTTACCTTGCTCGCCTATCAATTTTATTTAGTCTTGAGCCTGGTGAAGGCTTGTACATGTATCTAGCTGTGTTGGAGCATGTGATGAGCACAGTGCTGTAGTGTTGATCAGAATTTAGAAAGGCATGCAAAAGCCAGTGTATTATGTTAGCAAAACCCTAGTAGACTCAAAAACCCGGTGTTTGCCTTTGGAAAAGATAGATTTGGCCCTAGTGTGCACCATGAGGAAACTCCTACACTACTTTTATGCTCACACAATGTACTTTTTGACTGAGCATCCTCAACAATCCTTGTTGAGAAGGTTGGACTTCACGGGGAGGATGGCTAAGTGGGGTACAAGACTGGATTCTTTCGACATCAGGTATAAGCCAAGGAATGCGATCAAAGGGCAGGTGCTAGCTAACTTTGTAGCCGAATTCACTCTAGCGGTTGGAGATGCACATAGGGTGTGCCAAGTATCAGTTTGGCCACAAAGGTAGAAATTTGTTTAGACTTGCGTTTCGTGGTTAGTTAGGCCATAGGAGATTTATGGCAAGGGATCCAAGAATGGTGGATTACCTAAAACTAGTCCATTCATTGCAAACACAATTTAGATCAGTGAAGGTGGCCTAGATTTCTAGGGGACAAAACAACCATGCGAATTACCTAGCTACACTAGCTTCATCCATCGAAGAATAGCATGCTACCCCCTAAATTGTCAAGCCCACATCCATTAGAATTACCTTGGCCCAATTCAGGCCCATGTAGCCAAACTGTGTGGGGCTAGCCGAGCAGATAAGGAAGTCTCTAAGGTATGCCAAGAACAAGAGATAATGCCTTAGGGGAATTCGACAGTAAAGTATTGAGACAAGTAACTAGGAAATTAATCATATCAACAATAGAAGGTAGGTCCCCATTGATAGGTCATGTGATACGGAGGGACCCACTGACATGCCAAATATTTCTCCATCATAATTCCCCCACTAAAAGAAGGGTATAAATAAGAGAGGAGTGGTAAGAAGAAAGGGTTGGAAAATTTGGGGAGAGATACAAGGGAGTAGTGAGGAGAAACACATCTCGGGGAGAAGGAAATCTTGTTCGGATATTAGAAAGGGGGCTCGGCCGCTTCGTAGCCTTCATGGTTGAGCCAGAATCAAGGTAGTTTAGTGCCCAAGTGAAACTAGTACCCCATTAGTGACACCAATAATCACTTTTTTGGACCTCCTATTGTGGGATAAGCCCAACCCAGAGTACAAGTAAATTAGGAGTCTAGGCCCAAAAGCCCAAGGTATTTGGGAACGGACCACCACAATTATGGTTATTTTCTTTCCATATTTTATTTAGCCAATCTTACCTTGTTTGGTTTAATTTAAGATTTTTCTTTATGTGCTTGATTTAATTGTTATTTCTTATTTTTAATAATAATATGTTTGATTTGGTTTTAATATGTTTCTTTATTTGGTTTTAATATGTTTCTTTTTTTTTTTTTATGTAATCTTTAACATGTTGTATGTGTTCCCTTAAATTAAATGCATGATATATGTTTAGGTTAAGGATTATAGCTCATTTAATAACATTCTTAACTAAATATGGTCTATCCACACATAACGGAGGGCAACCCATAAGCCAGGCAGTCTTGGATGCCTAACACCATCTCAAGTTGTATCATAACTCTGAACCCAATAATTAGTAAATAAGACCTATTCAAGTAAAAGGCCTAATTTGGTTCCTATACCTAAACTAGATGACAACTCCCAAATCTTTGCCTCCTATCCATTCGGCTGAGGTGTACTCCTAATAGGGAAAAACCCATGTGTACATGTCAGAGCGCTCACACTATTTGATCCATACACTTATCTATTATACATTATTTTAAATTTGAATTTAAAAAATTGATTGATGATATGGTTATTGGTCATTGATCACTTGAAATTTTGTAAGCATGGAGAATGTACGAAAATAATATAATCCAAAGGTTGATTTCTCAAAATTCACATCTAATGAAATCTAATGAAACAATTAGTGGTGTAAAATATTCATAAAAGATTATATTTTCAAGTGTGCTTCTTAACAATAACATAATATTCATAAAATAAACCATATATATAAATAAGATCAACTTTGATGTATATTCTCATACAGAGTGTCAACCTTAGTTGATATTAGATTATGAAATTAGTTTTTAAGATGGTAAATTTCTTGTGTTTTTATTCTAAGTCAAATTGGCTATCCAATAACGCATTTGTAATTTTATTTTATGTTTTGGAATGTTTATATTGTGTAGAAGTGAAACTTGTGTGTTTCTTTCAATTGGACTTTCAATGGATAGACTATACTCCTTTGTAGTTGTGTTATTTTGTTTTGGTTAAAAATGTTGGGAATATTATAATTTTATGAGTATTGAACAAATATTAATTTGTTCATTTGAGCTCATTCTTGATGTAGGTCGTGAATTCAAAATAATATATTTTACACCAAGTAATTTGTAGCATTACTTAATAATGTGACAATTTTGAGGCAACCCAATTTAACCCATTTTTAACCCGCTCAAAATGACCCATTTTTTACTTGAACCCAAATCCAACCTACCTTGACTGTTTTGCCACGTCTAGCTATTGGGTCTCAATCACGTCTTGTGTAAATTAAGAAAAGTCAAATAGTAATTCCAAATTTATCCCCCTTGTGCATGTTTCATAACTAAAAAAATCAACTTATTTTAATTTACTCTCATACACACTCACTACACTCATTGTGACAATACCTTCTTTCAACACTATGTTTACTACGGTTTCTTCTTCACTTTGCAACACCAAACAAAACCTCACAAATTTTCTTTGATTTGTACACTTCACAAAAAAACATTGTGAATAAAACCCAAACCTTATTCTCTCTCTAGGCACTACCTCCCAAGAGAAAATCCTTTTTTTCTCACTTGGTTTCACGCTCAGTTATATTATATTTTTTTCTCTCCCCATAAGGGAGGACCATTGGGCCAAAACCATTAAATTCTTTGCAATACAATTTGTTCATAATATTCAATTCATATTCCTTTGTAGAAAGGAAATGTGTTGCTTCTATAACAAAGAATAAGCTTTCCTTCCATTCCATGGAATAGACTTTTCTTCCAAGCCAAGAAAATTAAAAAAAAAAAAATACCAAATTAATTTTTCTTTCTTCACCTAGGAAACCTAATTTTCTTTATAAGTCAAAATAAGAATTTGAGTCATTTTCCCAACATGACTTCTCATCTAATAGACAATCAAAGTACATGTCAATGCTTGATCGGTAAGACGGACTTAAGTTAAGTATCACCACCTAGGCTATCCAATTAGTTCCTTTTTAACTCTATAGATATTATATCAAACATTGTTTTAATCCCATGAGATAAGATCGCTAATACATCATCAATTACCAATTGATTCCACAGATTGGTGGTTTTGGCCAATACTGCTTTATTTCTCAATGATTTTAAACAAAACTTATTAGACAATTTCAAAACGTAATTACATGCTTAAATATATTAGTTATTTAGAATAATTAGCTGATGTTCCTTGCAATATGCAAATTCAATATATATGATTTAAAAGACTTACCTTTATTACATCTCCTTTGAAATACTAACATTTTTAAAACAAAGAACGATATAAATATGCTTAAAAATAACAATAACCAAAAAGCGGATAATCACAATACTAACACCTCCTACAACATAGAAAATAACAACAATAATAACATCATTATTTTGCCACTAACAAGAGGACCTCATGTGACCCATATATATATATATATATATATATATCCCTAGCTATCATCATCAAAGGATATATTTATATTTAATAATATGAAAAAAAAAAAAAAAACATTACAACAATGCATAACATTTTTTACATACAAGTTTTACATAAAATTTAATTATATTGTACAAGGTGTTTATATAAAAGGTGATTGAGGCATGCTAATGACATTGCAACATTTAAGAGAAGTCATATCTTAATTTAGTTAGCTTTTACTACCTCCTTTGGAGGTCTTGTTTCTAGTCTTCTCAGTAGATATGTTGTCTTTTTTAGCTGTGGCAAATAATTTGAGCTTATAATTTCGATATAATATATATCAAAGGCTCCAACGAAGTCATTCTAATAGCGACTTTTGTGTCAATGAAATCATTTAATGGAACCCAATAAATATACAACAAAAAATAATCTTTGAACTTGGTACAAATATTATTATTTGCTACCTAATAATAAGAAATATGTTTAAATTCAGTAAAATGCTCTTCAAAAAACATAATCATTTTTCCATGCACCAATAACAATGGCAATAATTATAGCAATAGAGATTAGATTTAGAAAAGTTTTGGTTTAGATCATTATTCAAATGAGGAATCTTGTATTATATTAAACCTATCAATTTTGAAAATTAAAAGTAATTGATATTATTAAAGTCAGTGGCATCCTAACACCACATCATCAAGGAAACCAAAGGAGAAATCTAATTACTAAAAGGATATAAACTAATTTTTTTTTCCACGTACGACAAATAATGCAGTATTATTTGTTAAATATTAATGAGAAAATGAAAATAAGTATACATAAATATTAACATAAACATAAATATAAACTTATGTATCACACAAACTTGAAGAAATACCAAAGTATGAAGGAGATGAATGTCAATGTTCCCAAGGATTTCGACAAGACATATGGTATAGTTTATGCAATCATTTTATTAGAAGAATTATAAGGTAAATCTTCTTAAACTTAAATTGTCATTTAATTTGAACACAAAAATAGTTTGATATGTTCTTTTGATGTGATTTGTTAATTTTCTAAATATTAATTGCTGCCTTTTTGTTGATATTTGTTAGGCTAAGTCACTTTGGAATATTTTGAATGAAATGAAATTAAAAATTAGTCACATTTGCTAATCCAAATCTTTTTTTGACCATCTAAAAAATGTTGCAATAATTTAATACTATTTTATTATAATAACAATGTTAGTGTATTAATGTAATGAGCAAAAAGAACAAAGCGGGCAAGATGAATGTTTGAATTTTATAATATGTTTATGCTTGCTCACTCCCAAGTGCAGGAGATTGTAACAATATTTCTTGAAGTACCAAGGTCAAACCACAAGAAACGGGGTAAATTCAATGACAATGTAATTTGTTAGGTTTTAAGACTTTAGGAACTAATATATTAGAACTTCAATTTGTATATGTTGGCAAACCATAACTTATTTGTTTGAAGCCCAAATCACGATCCGTTTTTTTTAATATTTAAAGGATATCATAAGCTAACCCTAGAGAGATTAGAGTGAATCTTGTGCCTCTTTTGTAGATCTAGGGTTTTGTACCCAAAAACTCTCTAAAGTCTTCTATCGGTGTTATTCCTTGAAGAATCTCAAGATCCAATATTGTAGAAGTTGCTGCATACAAGATCAAAGTCTAAGGAGATCCAAAACCTTTGAGTGGAGTCTCAAAGTCACAAGTGTGGATGCTTGTGTTGCAAAGGCCTAATAAAGGAGTCAGTAGATTCGGAGCTTGCACGTGGTCTTGTTAGTAAGTTCTACATGTGGTAACAATAGGATGTTAATGGTTTAAGTCTTATTGTAAACTTTGATTCTTTATAGTGAATTTGCTTTTTACCTTGAGGATAGCTAGGTTAAATCCTCCATAGGTTTTTTACAGGTTTGGTTTTCTTAGATGATCATATCAGTGTGTTTTTTATTTTCCGCTGCTTTACATGATATGACTTTATTGTTTTAACGTAGATCTAAATAATAAATTTAAGTATTCACTTGGTTAATTAATTAGGTTAAAAAATCTAGTTTATAGGGATCTAAAAACATACATAATTAAACAACACTTTTGGTGAAGATGAAAAATATATATTTTTTTTCTTGGTGACTGTTAACAATTAAATAACTATTGGTTTAAATTAGTATTTTAAATACCTGGGCATCAAGGTGTTTCCCTATATCAATATGAAATTCTTTGTGAACTAAGAAAATATATATTTCATAATTGATTCTTCTTAAATAAGGAACTACCTATGATTCGGCTGAACTAAGAAAATTCAAAAAATGCATTATAACTTAGATTAATAATGTGTTTAAAATAGTTTTTAGAAAAAACCATTCACTTAAAAACCTAATTTCTATTAAGGAAAACATGGTTGAACTTATTGAAAGTATGGAAGAACTAATACATCAAAAGAAATCTAATTGAACAATCAAATATGTTGTCAACTCAAAATTTAGGAAGAATCATAATGAACATTTATACTGTATAGAAGAAACATAATGCCTAACCCTAGCTAAGATTTTAGGCTGCTATTAGAGAAAATAAAATACAAGTTTCTATCTTTAAAATTCGTTCTCCACAGCCCCCATTCAAAAGCCTATGCTCAAAATATACAAAGAAAATAAAACTTTTGACTATTTAATTTTCATCTAGATTTTCAACAGCAACTTGTGAGTTAAGTTCAGCCTTCAAAATGTGTGAATTTTGAAAAACTAAAAACTGAAAAGTTGTAGATATTTAAGTCACAGTTCCAGGCCATCTAGCCTTGAGTCAATTGGATTTTTAAGGAGAGAGATATGTCCAAAATACTGACTAGTGCTCAAATCTGATTTTTCCTTTTTAGATTATGCCTCTTTGATTTCTTTTCTTAATTTGAATCTTCCAAACATGGTAAACGGCCCAAGAACTCCAGCTACACCTCCTTAGAAATTTAAGCATGGTCCTTTAGCTCCTTTTTAATTATAGTTTGACCTTCATTCTCACACAAACTCTTGTAAGATCATTTTTTCACATGATTTTTTGAAAGTAGAAAATTACGCATAATGAATGACATCTTATTAAAGAAATTATGTAAAAATTAATAATAAGGATTAATGCAAATCATATCTTAACTATACAAATTAAGAATAGCAATAAGGAGATGACGTCCACATAAATATATAATAGATATACATTTTAAGGCTTTATCAGTCCCACACAAGGAAAGATGAGTCTTTTGTGACTCTGGCTTTTGAAAAACCATATGCATCTCATACATATCATGTGCAGGTGGTGCAATGGGGGAAAAAAAATCAAAATCTACTTCTATGATGCTTGGACACATGTGCTTTTGACTTTTCAGATTAGAGTTTAAAGAATCATACCTTTGGTGCATCTACTTGAAATTATCAACAAGCAACCTTGAATCCTAGAACCATAATTGAAATCCTAGTAACTTAATTTTAGAATTTTCTTGATCTTTACTTCAAAGAGCATGCAATTGCTTGAGAGAGTGAGCTCTCATTGTCAAGAACAAAGCCCTTAGTTTTCTGCCACTTGGAAAATCTTGAAAATCTTATTTTCTTTCTCCCTTCATAGCTATGTGTCACTTGAAGAGGGGAGAGTACTATTCTCTTCTCACTTTAAAGGTGTAGTGCAAAATAACCATTTTATACTTGGATTAGCTATTGGGCCAATGTAGGCTTTTAAAATGTGGCTTCAATTGAGACAAAAGAGAAATAAAAACACAAACTCTAATGGGCATTGGGCCTTTTGTTAACTCATGACAAACCCAAAGTTACCATTAACCATAATTTATTTTACAATAAAATCATAGTTGCACTCTAGGTTTTTATGTGAACTCTTAAATCATCTAAAGACTCTATTAAATAGCATTTAACCCTTCCATGAAATCATCTATCGTGAAACAAAATCAATATTTGTTGTCACTTTTTAAATCACTATATCTTAAGTCCTTGGGTCTCCAATTTAATCTCTTGATTATTCTTACATTCTTATATAATATAATTCCATTTAATTTAATTTTCAATAACTCCATACTAAAATAGATAGGCTGAAATTCTAAATGATCAATTCCCATTAAATCTATCTCAAATGGATGTTTTGTGTCTCTTATCGAGATTATGAATTTCGTCTTGAGAAATAGTGACCCTAACACACTACATGCAATTACCCAATATTCTAAGATACAAAATCTTACTTTGGCAAAAGCTAGCACGATTTTCTAGTACGCATTGAGCTCCAAACTATCAAAGTGCTTAGTAGAAAGAAGTATTTAAACATGCTATATACCATTGCAGGGCCAAAATGGGCTTTTGCCCTTTTCACCAAAAAAAAAAAAAAATCAGTATGTTGCCCCATTTTCCAAACTAATTAGAGAAATGTTTCTTTTTTGAAACTCGATTTTCTCAAAATCGAATTAAGCCCTATAGTGACGTTTTAAGGAGCCTATAGTGACATTTGAAGGACCCTATAGTGACATTTTGTAACTCAACCTCCATGAAATTGAGTTATAGTTATGTAACTCAATTTCATGGAGGTCGAGTTACAAAACGCCGCTATAGATCCTTAAAATGTCACTATAGAGTTCTAGAAAATTTTTTTTTTTTTTTTGAAACTTAATTTTAAGAAAATCGAGTTTCAAAAGAGGGGTATTTCCTTAATTAGTTTGGGAAATGAGGCATTTGCCCTTTTTTTTGCGCGAAATAGGCGTTTGCCCATTTTCGCCCGCCATTACTGTAGTATGTAGAAAGGGTGAATTCTTTTGATTGATAGTTAAGCATGTATCAAGAGTGAAGAGTGTCTATTTTTTTTACCGGTCTAAGATTTCTCTAATTGGAAGGATTTCATCAATAGATTGATGGGTTGATTACCTGATTGTGGTATAGTGCTTTCTTGATCTTTTAGAACCAAATAAATAGATGTCACGGAAGTACTAGCAAAGTTTGAACTATACCAAAAGGCTAGGCATAATTAGAGATCTCTATAGTCATTTGAGTAGTTTTCATACTGACGTAGTCTACATCTGATGTGGGACTTGTTAGTTGTTACGTTCTCACGCAACATCTTCATAGTCCCAGACCATACAATTAGAGATATTGCAATACTTGAAATAAACCTAAGAGTATCCACAGTAGCGGAGCTAAAAATTTAACTTTTTAGCTCCACAAAAAGTTATTTTATCTATTTTATCTACTTATTTTACAAAACATACTACAGCAGTGAATTAATTTTAGCTTTCAATATAATAAAATAATATAAACATTACAATAAAATAATATATTTATTACAATAAAATAATATATCCACTACAATAAAATAATATATCTACTACAATAAATAACAATCACAGTCACACGCAACCGCTACCGCCGCCACTGACTCTTCCATCGCCAACACCACCGCCACCACCGCCAACTCTTTTGCCGCCAATGCCACCACCGCTGCCCCGACTCTTCCACCGCCGCCCCAACTCTTCCACCGCCATTGCCACATAGTAGAATAATATATTTTCTACAATTTACAACAATCACAACCACTGCTACCACCACTGTCACTACTACCACTGCAACTGCAACTGCCACAGCTACCATCAAAAAAATTATTTTTTTCTCACCAATATTAGATAGTAATAATCTACCACTTAAAATTTATTGCAAAAATATTATGGTAATATATCTTAATTTTAATTTGTTATTAATCTTTATTTTTTTTCCCTATTTATCTCATTTGGTTTCATCCAAATACACGCTTCTTTTTTTTTTTTTTTTTTTTTTTCCTCTCTGTTTTTCTCCTCTGCGCATGTACTCCTCTTATCTCCTCCACCCTCAGCCACACCTTTTAACTTTCAACCATTTCTTATTTTTTATTGTTTCGTTTTTTGTTACTTTTTCTCCTCGTCTCCTTCTCCATTTATTCATTCTTTGTCCAACCAAGCTTCAATTCCACTCAACCCAACTAAAGCAACACCACTAGGTCCACCACCACGCCTTTCATGGTTTGTTTGTTTGTTTTTCTTTTTATTTTTTTGGTTCAAATAAAAAAATTGCAGAAGAAACCATGTTCGCCAATGTTTGTTTTTTTTTTTTTTTTTCCTAGTTGTGGTGGGTTTGATGAGTGTGGGTGTGGTTGGGTTTGTGACTAATGTGGTGGTGGGGGTTGCCATGATGGTGGAGGTAGTGATTGATATTGGTGGTGGTGGGTTTGATGAGTGTGAGTATGGTTGGATTTGTGATTGATGTGGTGGTGGTGGTGGGGGTTGCCGTGGTCGGAGCTGGGTCTGTGGCGGCGTGGGTCGGCAGTGTGGGTTAGGGGGCGGTGGTGTGAGAGGTTTGAAAGTTGAGAGAGAGAGTTGAGAGATTGTGAGATTGCTGAGAAGAAAAGAAAAAGAAAAGAAAAAGAAAAAAAAAAAAAAGAAAGGAAAAAAAATATTTTAAATCTGGCTGAGGAATAACTTTTTTTTTTTTTTTTAGCTCTCAGCTACAGTGTACACGTATCTATACATGTGCACTGTAGCGAAAAGGTAAAAAATTTTAGGTATAGTTCCACTACAACAACTTTTTTTTTTTTTTTTTTTTTGTGTTTTGGTGTAGCTATTTTAGCTACACTGCTGCAAATGCTCTAATAGTGAGCTTTTATCTTCCATAAGAAATTGGAGTAGTATTCTAATAGCTTGCTCTAAATTGCATTAATCTTTAGTTTTGCTACAGATTTCAATAGCCACGGCAGAGAATTTTATTTGCTCACAAGAAGTCTATGTCAGGACATAAAAGCAAAAACTAAGCCAGATGTGCAATGGTCTGAATTCATCCTTGTTCACACAATTCTATCCGTAAAAAGAAACTACTTCCAATGATCTGCCTGTTTTATTTGCAACAATTTTTTTCATTTCTTTATGAGTTGTAGATATATGTAACTGTCATTATGGAAAATCATATCCTTCTCCAGGACACAATTTTGCTGCCAATATAAGCAACAGTGGGGAATATCTGTCTTTGATGATCCAACAGCGTATATGAACTATATAGCTATTGGTTGTTGTCATTTTAAAATCTATCAACCTCATCAACATGGTAGTCAAGATTAATTTTGTATAGTGGTCCAAATATTATGGATCCCACCACAATTAATTTTACACATAAGGGGATAACCATTGATGTAATTAGAACATGCATTAACCTATTGTCCCTGGCTGTTGTGACAAAGTGGGGTCTTACTTGACGAGACCTGCCATAGCCGTATGCTTTTGTTCCATTCTTGGGGTTGAAATGGCCTGGCTAAGGCGTTGTGATGTGCCTAAGTTAAATGCCTCTTGATTTTCCTACACCATATCTCCTTCAAATCCTTATGCCTTCCTCTACTTTTTTTGTTGAATTTATTGCTATATTTTGACAGGGTTTGATTCTCTTCCAGCATTCTGATTGCTCATCTTCTGGAAATGGCAGAATGATCAGTTTTGATACGTTAGTTTTTCTGTTTGCAGGGAATTCTTCAATGTCAACAAGTTCGAAATTGTTTCATCCCTCTCTAGTACTGCTTCTAACAGTAACAATATCAATGTGTAATTCCCGGAAAGCAAGTTGTATACAAGATTTGCAAATATTATAACTAAATGACAATTGTCATTTTGAATGAGGGATTTCAAATTTAGTTTTTGTTTTCTGTAAATTATTAATAGGAAACAATTTTAAGTGAATTAATCTTTCTTTCAAAAACAAAAACAAAAAACAAAAAATTAAAACACTTGATATAAACTATTGAGATCATAGTCTGAACCATACCATTTATCCCAAAAAAAAAAAAAAAAAAAAGGTACCATAGAAGAAACCATATTTCAAAAGATAACCACAATTAGATACTTAAGAAACATTTATACTTATGTGTTAATATTATTGATATGTTTTTTCAAATATTTTCCAACTTTTAAAAAAATCTCTGTAAGGATATCATTTGATAGAGTATGTAAGTTGCTTATCCTGAATTGCTCTGTTTTAGTAAAGAAAAGAAGTGATTTGTACTTAGTTTAACTTTTTAACATAGTTTAAATTTATTTTATTGAAAGAACTTGGTTGTTATTCTTTTTATTTTTTATCATTTTTCAAAAAGAAGCTATTAAAATTTAATGATTATAAAAATTGAAATGTAGTTTCATAATGGAGGAACACTTAATTCTCTGCTTGATCTTTTAAGATAATCATTAATTTTTTAGCATGGAATATATAACGGTGTTATAAATTGAGAATTATACATAATTGAGATTCGTACATATTTAAGGGCACAGCTTTTGTGCCAGAAGTCTTGTGGCTGCCGCATCTAATGTACTGCACAAAAAACATGAGAGGTCATGGAGTCTCAATACAGGAGGTCCATTTGCTTCTATAGTGAGACCAACAGCCTGTGCGACACAGCTTGCAAAGTGGAAGTCTCACGTGGATATCCATACACTATTTTTTGTGTAAGAGATAACAACCGCTGAGATGACCGGTTTTATTAATTCTCATATAAGTCGTTTTATCATCCACTATTAAGAATTAGCTTGTAATTCTACATAGGGAAATGCTAACGAATGCCCTTAGGGTATTGGTTAACAATCCATTTGAGGAAAGTTTTTATGGGAAAATGAAATAAAGTAATAAAACAGTTTTTTCATTTCCCATAAAAGTGATGTAAAAACTTTCCTAAAATGGATTGTTAACCAATACCCTAACATTAGCAAGACCCTTCTACATATATATACATGAATATATTTAAAAATATATAATAAGATATATAATATAATATTATATATATAATTTAAATATTATTGATAGTCATTTTTATATTTTATTAACTCTTTAAAAAATTTTATAAGGATATTATTAGGTATAAAATGTAAATTGTCCATATTTTTTTATTATTGTGAAACCTTTTTTTTTTTTTACGATTAATTTATTTTAGACTCTTTGGTTTTGTACTTAATAACTTGGATGAATATTTATAATGTGGTCCCAAATTTCATTCTAAAATTAAGAAATAAATAAAAATCTTTAAGGATAAATAATTTAGGACACATGACAGAAAATTAGAACTCTAATTTGAAATTCTAATTTGAATTTTTCTAAGTTTCACCTATTATTATATAATATATAGATGAAAAATGTTAATGGATATTTTAAGGGTATAGATTTAGGAAATAATTTTAGAAATTTTTTATCCAAAAAAAAATAATTAATTTTTTTGATAGCTTTTTATATTTCATAAAAGTACCATCAACATTTTCCTAAAATAGTCTAAAATAGTCTATTAACAAATGGCTAAAATATCTTTTTAATAATTGGTAATAAATTATGCTGTGAGTCTATATTATGATTGTTCCACAATTATTCAAGCTGGAAGAGTAGCTGTTCCTGCTTGTCAGGAAATTATTTATCAGAACTTTGAAAACTACCACCTAAGGTACATTGGTCAATTTTTCATTCAATGTAGCATGTTTCTATACAAAGTATCACACGTACATTCTCCTATTACTCACACGTATGCACCCACCCATCCCACAAGACCATTGATAAAAAGAGATAAAAAATAATTAATCTTTTTCAATTTCATCTTGTTGTGTATGAAGTTTATTACATGTTTACCATATATATAATGCCACATTTCATAAAATAATGTTTTTAAACTACACAATTTTAAAGAGTGGAAAATTTTAGTTAAAATTACAAAATTGTGAAATTGTGTTTTCTTAATTTTACTAAAATCATGTTTTAAAAACACGATCTCAAAAGGTTTTAGAAACATGATCCTAAAAGACAATGTGGGTAAAATGTGAAATAATGAGTATGTAAAAAAACTTACTCTAAGAAAAAAATTTCAAGATTACTATTCTAAGTTTTGTCAAACAATAATTAGACCTAAGAGTAAAACTAATAAAAGCAATGTTTCCTCATCTCACATGAGGAATGAGCCCCACACATAGGTCCTACCATGGGCCCACCCCTCATATGAGATGAGAGAGCCATGCTTCCGGAATATCTAAGTTTTTTTCCCATTCTCACCCCCCTTTGCTGTTCAGGGACAGCGCATTGATATTGCATTTAAGAAAGCAGTATAAGTCATAGATAGAGAAAGCGAGAGAACATTGATATCTCAATATATTGTCACTATTTTTTTAACCTGCTAAATATACACACAAGTGATTGATACATTAAAAACTAAGACATTACCATCTGTTGTACTTCTATCTCTTCTATCTCATTCTGACCCTCAGAAGAACATACTGGAGAAGAAGAAAAGGAAGAAACAGCAGAAGAGTAAGAAGTTGAATCAGAACAAGAAGTGGAAGAGAGACCAACAAGCAGATCCACAAAGGCTCCAACTATGAATCCATGATTCTTCTTTCCATTCTTCTTCAAATACCACCCCAGCAACTCTTCCAAGCACTCCCAATCTTTCAGCCCATGAGTTTCAACTATCTCCTCCATTGACCTTCTGAAATCAATGTACGGATCCTCAGACTCCATTTCCACCACTACACTTTCTTTAAATGGAAACCCATCATCCTTTGCCTTCACCAAGATCGAGCTCGTGTCATCAGGCTCAAAAAACAGCCTCTCAGACCTCACCCCACGTACTAACATCTCTAATGACTCACCATTATCCAAATCCTCAGAATCAGTTGAAAAGCTTGCAGACTCAGAAGAGGTTGTGAACCAAGACTCAGGTGTTTCAACCCCATCATTACTAGGGTCAAAGAACATGGAGTTCACTGTCTTGAACATGTCATCTCTAGCTCGGAAAGAAAGGGTCTTTGGCTCATTACATGAGGGCCATTGCCATGGCTGCTTTGTTGTTTCTTTGTTCTTGAAAAGAGAAGGCAACTTCATGATCTTCTTGCTCATCGGATCTGGAACAGCTTGTAGAGATGTGGGCTTGAATAATTTTTTGGGATTGTGAATGTGTCTTGTTTTCTATGGGGGTAGGTGTTAAATGTGATCGGTGGGAGGTTTTTCAGTACGATATTTAAAGGAGGAGGTGGATTACAAATGGGACTGGTAGGGCCTGAATTGCTGTGTGTATTTAATTGTAGGTTTGAGGAATTTAATGTTATTTAATGCTCTCTCATACCAACCGAAAATAACAGTACTTTTGTCAACTTAATTTTTTTTTTTATTAACATTGAAATATGATTAATGTTACAATGCATTATTTATTATATAAATTAACGTTTAATAAATATATTGTTAATATGGCTGTTGTGAGTTGTGACATATAAAGTTGCAGCTATCAAAAATTCAACTCATGGTTTTTGACATAGCCCCATGTTTTAATTTCTTGTGTTTCCTGATATCAGTAAATACAACATAGCCCATGTGGCCATGCATCTAAATTTCTGCCTCATACAGTGGTTTAGAGCTAGTATTGAAATTTGAAGATGGACTTTTTAAAATAATAAAAAATATAATAAAATCAAGAGTCTTGTATTTCAGTTGTATTATCTAATTCTTCTAATAATAAAAAAAAGGGTAAAATGCAAAATTAAACTTCTAACTTTATGCAGATTTTATTTCAGTCTTTTAACCTTGTTTTTGTTCTTTTCAGTTCTCTAAGTTTCAGATTTATTCAATTAAGGTCTTTCTGTTAATTTTTGATAAAATTTTTTGAATAAAAAATCTAGAAAATATTTTTCAATCATTAATTGAATTTTTTTAACTTAAAAAATTTGAAAAAAAATTTATAAAATTTAAAAATTAATCACAATATATAACAAAAATTGATGAAAAAGTCTTAATTAGATAAACTTGAAAGTTAGAAAACTGAAATAAACAAAAACAAAGTTAGAGGACTGAAATGAAATATAAAAAAAGTTAGAGGGTCAATTTTACCTTTTACCCTAAAAAGAATTTAGGTTCAAATCTCCCTCTCACTTATTGATAACCATAACCACATCCTTATCTCATTGATAAAACATAACAATATGTCTTAAACTTGAAGTAAAGACAAGACCACTACAGGAACAAAATTTAACCCATGAAATACTGAAATGTTTCATTGTATAGATGTTGTGGACGTTACTTAGGCTAATGTCTTTGTTGAGTCAATTAGTTCCAATTTTAAACAGCTCTTCCTTTTAGCATTTTTTTTTTTTTTTTTAATGACCCTTTTAGCATGTTTTGGTTATTATAGAAATTGGAAATGACACAAATTGTCATTTTTCCAAGTTCATATTGCAAAGAAGAGAGCAGATATTCCTCAAAAACAAAACAAGAAGAGAGCAGATAATTTCTTTAAAGGCTCAGAATAAAGGAAATTTTAAAGAGGCATAATTCATGTGAGTGGTTTAAAAGGGAACGGTTGAAATCACACATACATGTCCTTGCTCGCGTATTTATGAGGAGGGAAGATTGAGTCCTCAGAGACAGGGCCTCTCATTTATTAGGTACTTCCTATTGTTCTACCGTATTCTCTAGCCTCAACACCACATTACAAATCACCACCTCTCTGTCTTTAATAACCCTTTGGATTTTATTTTTCTTTAATAATAGTAACTGTATGGAAAGTGAAATTTAAATCAATGACCACTGTTATTAGGTATAATCCCTAAGTTATTGTGAATTTAATTAATGGTAAATGTTGTGTTTATATCATTTGTTGGGGACATTGACAACACACTGAAATAAGTGGCCCAAGAGCACGGGTTAAGGATTAATAAATGTCCAATTATAAGTTGTAATTCACATTTTTCAAAAAATAAAATAAAAATATTAATGATTCATTAGCTTACACAAACAAATTTATTAATTGTGGTTGTGTGTCATTTTAGATATAGAGAAAGGTAACAAATGCCCTAACCCTAAGCTTAAGGGTATTCGTTTAGGTAATATTTTTAAGAGACAAAATTTATGTACAGTACTTTAGATGTTGTTCCTTATTTTCCCTTTTTAAAATTTTATCATGTAACTACTTAACTAAAAAACTCACTTCTATTCCATGAGAAAAACTATATAGCAAAATCTTAAAAGGTGAATCTAAAGAATAGCATATAAATGTTGCACTTAAGTCTTGTCAATTTTTAAAAACATTTTAAGAAAAAATAATAATAATAATTAATTTTTTAATAGTTTTGTATATTTCTCACAAAACTAAAATCAAAATTTTCTTAAAATAATAACAAAGGAGTCCTCTAAAAATATCGATTAACCGGGCCATATATATATATATATATATATATATATAACTTTTTTTTTTTTTTTTAAACTTTTGTGAATATAATCTTATGACTGATAACAAAAGTTGACTCTTTTGCCAAATGGTATTGCATCCGATGTGATACCCGTATTCCTTCTAATCCCACTTATACAACTCAATCAGTGTCATATGAGGTACCAAAAATTATTACATGAACCCTTTGTCTTTTAATGTTGGGAAATGCTAACGAATGCCTTTAGGGCATTGGTTAACAATTCATTTGAGGAAAGTTTTTATGGGAAAATGAAATAAAGCAATAAATGTTTTGACAGTTTTTTTCATTTCCCATAAAAGTGATGTAAAAGCTAAAATGCCCTAATCGTTACATCTTTAATGTTTCACAACTCCATTAGTTTGATGTGACATTTTATATCGCTAAAACTAATACATCATTTTGATGACTTTTTTTTTTTGATAGGATTTTGATATGACTTTTTATGTCAACTAATACTAGAAATCCAAGAAGTCTAAACAACTATTTCTCCACCTTTATGTGCTTCAAATTTCCACTTTAATTACCATATTTTGGAGAGGCTCGATTTTACAAAAGTTCATACGATTTATTAGCTTACGTTGATTACTAATTTTAATTTCTATTGTGCTTCTTTTCACAATTCTAGCCCAACATTTGATAAATCACTCAAAATCTGTCTTCTAATCATAGGTTTAATTTTTAAGTGGTGATAGTTATAAACGTAACACGGTGTATATGCGATACAACTGAAATCATGTTTTCAAAACTCGATTTCAGCCAAAGTATGTACATACGACAGTACATAACTCAGTATGTATAATAATAATTAATATAAATTTATACACACAATTGGTCAATAAGGATGTGAAAGAATCTTTGATACCTCAAGATCAACAAGCCATTTGCCAAGTCAACACCATCATAATTTAGAATAGGTTTTTGTTGACGGGTGTCTTTGTGCACTCATTAAGAAAGTTTCAAATGGGTCTCATCCAAGGAAGAAGATATTGTACCATACCGGCCGGTACGGCTAGTATGTGTTGTATCGATATGTGCACCAGTATTGAAACTCCAACATTTTGTATCGGGTGCGGGCCATATCGGTCGTGTACCGGCCGATTTCGAGCATTTTGACCGGTACCAGGTAAACCAGCCGGTACAGAAAAGCCTTTCTTGTAGTTTTGTAATTTTCAAATTTTTGTGAGGGAAGAATGGAAATTTACTTGTATTAATTTATTTTTGTTATTCATTTTCTTAGTATGTAATGAACAATTAATCTTTCTATTTTTTTATATTGTGTGTGTGTGTGTGTGTGTGTGTGTGTGTGTGTGTTTTTTTTTTCTTTTCTTTTCTTTTAGTTGATGTTTAAGTCTAAAATCATAAATAATTTGTTTTGAATTCAGGTAGTATTTAATGGTAAATTTTTTATTTTTATTATATATAGATATAAAATAGCGGCAAACCCGAAACGATACACCGGTATTAACCGATACCGAAATATATCGTTCCACTAGCCAAACCGGTACAAACTCTCACCTACATTAAATAACAAAAGTTAATAAACAAATACTCTTTAAAATAAAAGTAACTAGACTAATTATAAAATTCTAATTGACTACGTTATAAAATTGAACCTTAACTGACTCTTTAAAATATTGTGGTGATAATTACACACTGTGTATATCAGTTGAAATCTTATTTTGAAAATACGATTTCAATTTTAATTGTGGAATCCAATCATGCTTATAAAATACAATTTCACAATTATAATTGAAATCATATTTCAAGACATGATTTTAGTTAGAGTATGTACAATAGTGTATAACTGAGCATGTGAAACAATAATTAGGGCAAATATGGTGAACGTGTATAGGACCCTTTGAAATATTTTGGTCCGTCAAAACTTATAATTTTCAATCTTTGTGTTAGTTATTGGACATCCATTGCTGGCATTGCTGCAACCATAGTTTAATCGGACGGATAGGATCTACCAATCAAGTTGACTCCTAGAATAGTTCTCTTCTGGACGTAGGAACCCTATACCCTACAATTACATATCATTGTTTAGAGATGTTTCTGTTCTTTGTAGGTACGTATGTTTGTAATTGTACACATTGTTCATGTGCATGGCCCCCTGTATTCTTTTATTTATAGTTATTTTTTGTTGTACAAAGCCACTTTTCCATCACCATATTGAGATTGAGGGTGACCTATAGTGGGGCAACCCCGATTGTTAGCTCATCACATCATAGAGGAGTCCTTGGACAGTGACAAAAAATGGTGGAGCCTCGCATATTATATCACAGACAAAGCGTAACAGATAGTTTAGGAACATTGGTGAATTACAATGCTACATGAAAGTAATTGTCAGAAGATGTCCTTTCTAGTTTCTACTTGTGGACAAACACCATGTGTACAATTATAATCATATGTGTTTGTTTGTGTGTGTGTGAAAGTGAAAGTGAAGGTGAAACTAGTTGAAAAATAACTGGTTAAAGTGTGTTAAGAAAAATGTATAGAGCTCAATCTTCTAGTTGTAATGGATTGTCTTTTAATTTTTTTTTCTTATCTGTCTTATTACTTGTTAGCTTTACTGGTTGGAATATTTTCAGTGCTGGTAGTGTGTTATATTGGCTTTTGGAATTTTGCTATTGTTTGAAGTTTGACCGTTTGAGAGGCTTCTGTGCTGATAATTGTAAATTTCTATGGTGTTGCTGTTTCTGTAGCTTTGTATTTGTCCTGTGCTTTAATAAAATTTTCAATCACATTCATCTAAAGATAATAATAATAGCCGGTTCACTTTCAAGTATATGTCATGCATATATATTTTATGAACTATTATCAATTGAGGAAGCTTAATTTATTTGCAACTCGGCCTATAGAGGAAAGGGTGATTAAACAAAAAAGACCAATTAGTATATTTTATGGAAACTTTCCTATCATTGAATGAATAACTGAGATATGGGATTTGGGATCAAATCTTGTGGAATGTGAGGGGAAATGTCAGGGTTCAAGTTTCCAATAATGAGCTTCACATATATATACATTAAAATTAGGTTATAGTAGAATTTCTATCTTACATAGAAAACAATATATTTTTCTCGACATAATAGTAAAAAATTATTGTTATAGAATAGAAACTGGAGAGAGTTAACTCCTTAAAACTGGGCCAATAAACAAGTTATATCAAACAAACTCGACGTGTTATTTAATTAACTTATTTTTTCTCATACATAATTAACACCATGTGACTAAGAAAATTACTGCATCGTAAATTTACATTAATAATTAAATTATCGTTGGAATTATATTATCTGAGTTATTTAGACAAAAGAGGTTCCACTTAATTTAAATGATAAAGTCTTTTTTTTTTTTTTTTTTTTTCAAATAAGAAACTTAGAGTTAAAACTAGTTTGTTTGGGATGTGATGAATAGTGTACCTTATTTGAGTTTCTAGCTTATTTTTTGTACTATTCATGGGTCTCATTGTAATATTTAGCTAGTTTTTAACTTTTTTTTTTTTTCTACACTTTCAACAAAATGTTTTCAATTTCAGCTAAATAAATTGTTCTCAAACGAAGTAATTTATGTCAAAAAACAATTAGTGTATTGCGCTTGATGATATAGAGTATCATTATAAAGTAGAAGTCATAGGTTGAAATTTTATCGCATCTATATAAACAAATTAATAAATAAGAGTTATTTAGATCATATGATTTTCATTTATGAACTTATAAAAATTAGACTTACCAACCTTGTATTGTCAAAAATTATATATAATTTTTACAATAGAATTGTCTATATAATATCATTAGTAAATTACAAATACTAATTTGATATCTTATGAATATATAACAAATATACATAATTCAATTTCAAGATTCTATGAGCATATTTTTATACATGTATACATATAAAGATATTATTATAAACATTTTTAATCAAGTTTTATATACTCGTAAGCTTGTTTGCAAATACATCATTATTTTTATGTTCAGCTTGTTTAATAATCGAATTTAAACTTAAGTTTAAACATAACTAGTTTACTAAATAAATAAAAATAAACAAGTTTTTTTTCCAAAGAAAGCTTGAGTTGGATACATTTCAACACTATTTACAACATCCGAAAATCTATAAATAAACTATCATATCTTAAAAAGAAGAAGATTAAAAACAAAAAATTGAAAGATATTCTATAGACATCAGCAACTGAAGCGGTTCCTTAAAATCTTAAGAAATTAAAACTGTAAATAAGCTAGTTTTGGAATTGGATTCTTATAATGATTCTCTAGCTCTCGTTTTCTACCTCTGTGTAAGTCTGCTCACTGCTGTATAATTATGCATCTACAAATAGGTCATTTCATTTTCATAGGTAGTTGTTTATATTACTGTCTGGTCGCAGTAATTGAAATAGTGTTTCAAGCTCTGTTCTATTCTAGGAAGTTTCCTTTCAATTTCAAGTCTCACAAATTGCTTTTCCAGCATTGTCTCATATCACATGCCACATAAGTAAGTTGTGTTAGAACCTTTTTTTCTTCTCCTTTGTGTGTATGTGCGCATTTGTTTCTTACAAGAAAAAAAAAAACATGCCACATAAGTTCACAGCTCCATAATCTTACTAAATAAAGGAATTTCCGAAGGGTACATTATATTACATGTGGTCTCTCTAATGGATTCTATAACAATCATATGTATTGGTACATCCAAATATATACATTTCTATATATAATATAGTGAAAAATTCTAGAGATAAAAGGGGGAAAATGTACTTATTTCTATAACAATTCCGCAGTCACATAATTGATGGATTATCGAGTCTATTTTATTGTCGAAATGCCGATGAGAAAAAGATCCATATCTAAATAGAACTACCCTAAGAAAACATATTAATTTCATGCTCGTGCAATTAAGATAGCCTTGTGTCGGAATCTAGATCATATTGTCTTCCAAATTATGGATTCTTGAAGCGAAATGATTGTAATTGAACTGTGTTGTCTCCTGTCTACCACATTCATGATTGGCTCAAGGCTTCCATGGATGGTGCACATGCGTCGTTGACCCTCTATGATTGACTGCTAGCCATGATTTTTTAAGCAATAATTTACCTTGCAAATTAAGTTCAATTAATTTCCTTAGAGATTATGAAAGACAACCACCAAGCATACGGTCCCAATTTGAAGATTTGCTTCCAAGATTCTCTTAGCCCCAAACAATGCATTGAGAATACAGATATATTCTGTGTACAAATTAATTCAATGAATTGGAACTTAAAAGCAGTAAATGACCAACAAAGGCACAGTGGACCACACTTTAAAATTTAGGGGTAATTTAACCCAAGAGATTGGCTAAATGGTTCTTAAGACTTCATTATATCTATGAGATATTGGGTTTGAAATCTCTTCCCCGCATCTTGGGGCCACCTCATGGGATTTTATTTGTAATAAACCAGTGCGTGTAGAACAGCAGAGATACTGAATACACTTGATGAGATAGTCAAATACTTTTGAAGAGGTTCAAATACCCTCATTTGTCCCAAAAAAAAGTTTATGGGTAATTTGTAATTAAACAATAAACCCTAGCATGGCCTTAGTTTGAAATTAAATTTAAAATTTTTAATTGCATCAAGTCTAAAGTTAAAACTTTCAAAAGCTTGGTAGCTCAACTGCCACCTCTCGGTGTCTTTAACGAAAGCATCTAGGATCATTACCAGCACAATTCCTAAGCAATTCAAGCAATTGCATAGGTCCCCAGTTTTAAAAAACATGCCCCATAATTTTGCTTTTAGATTTTCTTTTCCTATTTTTGTTTAGATGGAGTCGGTTCCTCTAGACCTCCATGACTATCATGTTGCCGATTTAATGGCTTTTAATTAAAATCATCTGATGCGTTTTTCTTCTAAAAAAAAAAAGGTATAATGCTATAATATTTATATTACAACCTAAAATAGAATATATTTCATACATATTTCTTTTTTCTTCTTCTTTTTTGGTTGAAAAAAAGTGTTTTTCTCCCTATCTCACTTACAAAATTCATTTCATCATTTACCCCAAAATATATATATATATATATATATATATATTCTCTTCCATATTTCCATGAAAAATACTCAATAATTTAAATATAAATACACAAGAATCTTTCACTTAAAATATTGTTGAGCTAGCCGGCTGATCTAGCTAGGATTCAAATTCCCCTACTCTCATTGTAATTATCAAATTATCGAAATTTAAAAATAAAATTCAAAATTTATAATTTCAAATTATTAATGGTAACTTAAAAAAAAAAGTGAGTTTGTTGGTGAAAACTACCACCTGCTCTTGTAGACGGGCCGGTACCTCCACATGCACAAGTTCAAGGGAGGCGAGAGGTTTGAACTTAAAAAACAAAACAAACAGAACAAAACGGCAGATTCATATGTAAATAATATAATGAATAAGTTCAATGTAATGAATATGCCACCATAATTTGGGATATTTTGCATCTAGAGTCATCAATTGAACTAAAGGCTCTAGCTTAGAAGAAATTATTATTTACATTAAGAGGACTGCTAATGTGATCCTCTCTGACTAATGAGATAATATCATTTATGCAAATGTATGTGTTAGCTTACTAATCAATACAAAGAATAAAAAATAAAAATTACCAGATGGTGTCACATTTACATAAATAATTGCATTTTATTAGTTAGGAGGTCAGGGAGGATCACAACAGCAATCCTCCTGATGGACCTAATAATTTCTCCTAGCTTAGCAATCTTTTAGTGTCTAAATAAGTTTTAAGTATGGTTTGCTTTAAGTGTTCATTATTTTTTTTGGGGGGAGGAGAGTGAAGAGGGGGAAGCTAGAAATAACTCGACATCAATACAATTGAGACTAAAGTCAAACTCTATAGCTTATTTTGTAATTATTTCAAAAATTTATAGGGCTTTTTGACCAGATTCATGGCTATGACCATCTCATGGGATTAGCTTGGTTGATTTTTTGGGTTGAAAAGCCTAAATTTTTTACCAAATTTAGATATATTGGTCATCTTTAATAGCTAGTTTAGATGGAGGGGGAGGGATGCTAATTTTTGCCAACTTTACTCTACTTCCCTCCAATCAAAATGGCCATAAAAAAATTGTCATTGTCCCTATAATTACTTGATGTGTCAAATGAGGGATAAGTGTCGAGAGATTTATTAAATGCTTAGAGACCTTTTGATAATGCATCATGCCAAAAAGAAAATAATGAAAATTAAGCCATTTCCCTAAAAATTTTGTGGTTGTTTTAAATTAAAATTAAAATTTTAAATTTAAAAATTTAAAAATTTTCATTTAAAATTAATAAATTTCTAATTCATTCTAATCCACTCCATCAATGAATTCACTACAAACTAAAAGTAAAGAAATTTTTTTAAGTCAACTGCATTTGAAACAAAAGAATGTGTACATATGCACATGAAGTCGAACTGGTGTTTTGCAACCCAAGAAAAAGATATGACTTTCAAAACAATTACATTTTCATTAAGCAGTGTTTTTCCATTAAAATTTTTAAGTTATTTAGTTTTTTCAGTGCCAAAATATCACATACGATTCACATGAAAGAATTTTCGTATGCAAATGAACTCTAATTACAGTATAGTTAGATTTTGGTTTTTATTATTTAATAATGACCCCTAAAGGGATGAATTGTAACAATTTTCGAAATTTTAAAATTTTGATTGAAGCAATTTTAATTTCTAGGATTTTATTTGAAATAAAATAACCCCCAAGTATGGGGAATACCGGAATAGTAATAAATCAATCATTATAATAATATAATCATGTAAAGTTGTGTATTGGCATAAAAGTACCCATTACTCCAAAATTATCGTGTTTCTTACTAATAAATACACAAATTAATAATACTTATATACATATGTTAGCACAAAATTTCTCCTAATCGATATGGACAAGTGCAAGGGGTCCTAAATAAAGCACAAGTTGCCATTCTGAACAATGACTAATTCGTCTCCGAACTCCATGCAAAACAAAATGAAATCATCAATATATTTTTGGGTTCTTGGGATTTTTTTAATGATTATTAATTATTTCTCTAATTTCTAATTTTTATTGGCTTGATTCAAAGTACGTGCTTTAAGTCAACGGTGATGTCCTGACTGTGCATTATAAATATATATTAAAGAGAGAAATAATCAAACATCCCATTTCTTTTTGTACATAGAGCACGTGGAATGTCTAAAGAAAATGGAAATAAACAGTAATGGGTGGAAGTGCAAGAACATGCAGAATTTCCTTTGTTAAAAATAAAAGAGCAACCTGTTCGGGCACCTGGTTAAAGGGCTATAAATAAACCAATTCGTAGTTGTACCTAAATAATTTAAGCTTGGATCGATAAAAAGCTCATTCATATTTGTTTGTTTATAAATAAATTAATTTTTAATCTTAATTTTAGGCTTGTTTAATAAATGAGTCAAGTCAAATTCAAAAAATAAAAAATAAATGAGTCAAGTCCAAGCAAAAAAAAAAATAAAAATAAATAAAAATAAAAATTCACAAATAACTAAGCCTAAGCTTGTTTATGGGCTTGATAAATAAACATATATTTTATTGAGCCTTTAATTAATTGGGAGTTATGACACTCAAACTTTTATACTTTTTTACAAGCTTGAGTTTGAACATTATTTCTAGACTTGGTTTGAGCTTGAACAAAGCTTAAACATTTTACTTAATTATGTCATTAAGCTAAGCTCAAACATTCATAAAGTTACCAAATTTGGCTTGTTTAGAGTATTTCGTAAGCGATGAGTTTAATAGTCTACTCTTGAGAGCTAAGACTAACATTTTTCAAAATATCTCACTAGTCGTAAAAAAGTAGATTAGTTTGACCAAAAGGCTAAGATACCACTTCTTAGGTTTTTTTTTTTTTTTTTTTAATATGGAAAATTTTAATAGATACTTCATTTATTAGTGAATCATTTTAAGAAAGTTTTTATGAAAAAACAAAACTGTTAATGTTCTGACTATATTTTCCAAAAGTAACATTAACAATAGATTGTTAATATATTATTAATGTTAATGTTTTCCATAAAAATATTATCAAAATTTTCTTAAAATGGATTGTTAATAATTGTCTTAAAAGCATATTAGTGGCTTAGGGACCAAAAAATATATACACTTTCAACGATTTTGGCGCGCATTCTAAGGAAATCTGTTTTCAAAAGCTGATTGAGAGGGGTAGAAAGAGATAAACATACTGTAAAGTTAAGAATGATATTTATTCAACTTCATGGAACCCAAAAAATAAAATAAAATAAAGAAGAAGAAGAAGAAGAAGAAGAAGAAGGAGCAAGGCAATTACTCTTGCAACATGTGGATTAAATAACAGCATTAAATTATCAAGCTAGCGCGCTGTACGTACTACAATTATTGGCAGCGTTAATTAAGGCTAGCTCCACATGGTAGCTAAGAACATGGAGAAAATAATGTCCGCAAGCAAGAATGTTCACTGTTTTTGTTCTCCTTATTTAATTTTATCTCTTTTGGAAATTTGGCACCTTTGAATAATTCAATTATTCTATATGAATCGTATAAGAAGCAAATTCGACATGTCTACGCAAGAAGACAAAACAGTTAATGATATCAAAAAATATTTATAAAAATAAAAATAAATAAATAAATAAATCATCCTTTGGTTCGGTAAGTATATGTGCAAGTAAGATACGTTGTTAGGAAACAAGTTTGTCTAACACAGAATTAAGAAATAAGAAGGAAAGTCTCTCTTGTAACACTGACACGAATGTACGTTGTAAACAATGAGGAATTTAGTTTAGATTTTCTTTCTCCCTTTCTTTCTAATGAGTATGACTTTAAGAAGATCGATTAACCTGGAAATTTACTCTTATATTGTTAACTTGCATTTGATAAATTGTCACTCAAGGATTGGTTCCTATGTTTTTCATAATTGAATATATTCGTCATAGTTTAGCCACAAGTTGCGTTACCACCCCATAGAATCAGCCTACTTTAGTGGTTTGCACTTAAAACTTATTGTGACAGAAAGAAGCTTAAAAGGAAGAAAACCCTGCCTTCGCAGATGACATGATTCCATGGAGTCTGTACCTAGATAAGATTTCATGGAGTGGTGTTAGGGACTCTTTATTCGGAGAAGGAATATTCTCATATATATATATATATATATATATATATATATATATATATGTTTGAAGTGGTGGCGCCAGGAATTATTTATAGATCATTAAAAAATTTTGTATTAAACTTGTATTAGTTGAATATAGTGGCATCACAACAACAAAAAATGCAATTATATAAAGTTTTACAATTACCTTTTCTGAGGTTTTATATTTTAAAATTGTTGCATAATAGTTTTATTATTAATAATACTAAGTACAAAGTGCGTTTCTTTTAATGTATACAACTAAGCAATCATTCATCCACTAATCTCTCGTTCGATTGCGTAGCTCATTCTTTATAGATTTATTTACTAAAAAAAATTTCCATTGTAGCGATTACAACAAGAATACTTTAATTTATTATTAATTAGTTTTTGTCTTTATTGTATATAAAAAAATTTCTTTAACTATTCAACTCAACTTTGACAACTTATTGGTCTTCGTAATTTATTAAAAAGAACTATTGTCCTGTATACAACATTACTCAATTAAGAATTTTTGTTGTGTACTTTTTCCTTTTGCTTTAAAATGCGAAGATAAAACTTGGTGCTGAATAGCAAATTTTTATTTTAGAGTGGTCAAAACAAAAATGTAAAATATTTTATATATAAATTTTGTTTTTTTAACTAGCCCTGGGTTCATTTGAACCTAAGTTGAATGTGGCACCACCCTTGTATCTGACAATATGTTCATGGATTTTCATGTTGTAAAGATATAACGCATATTTTAGATGCATGAGTAATTATTTATTAAATCAATCTGAATCACAATTTGAACGACAATTACCACCTTTGATAGCCAATGATTGGATTGATAGTGGCTTCTCTCTTTAAACCGAACCACCATGGTCAAAATTTTTCTCTCTCCCCACTCCTCACTTTCGGTTTATCTCTCTTTCCTCAATTTTCGTAACTTAATGATGTTGGATCTCCGATCTAAGGAATCCTGAGTTTGGATTTGCTATGTTTGTGGGTTTGGGTTTTTGGTGTTGGTGGGTATGAGTCACAATTTTGGATCGTTGATTTGTGTTGGTAGATTTGGATTTTTGGTTTTGGTTATGGTTGTGATTTGAGGATTGGGCTGTGAGGGAGGTGGGTTTGTATAGCTGTTGGTGTGGCTGTGGTTGATGGTTCTATTTTGTTTGGCCATTGGTGGTGGTGGTGGTGTTAATGGTGGCTAATTCTACTAGGTTTGCTGTTGTTGGTGGTGATGCAGCTAGGCTTAGGTTTGTTGTTTTGGCTGATGGAGCTAGGTGTGGATTTCATCTTCTTCTTATAGAGTCCTGCAAGTAACAATTGAAAAACGTTTGACCAATGTGAATTGTGGGCTCCACATGTTGGAGTTAGAGTTGAGTTTTTGTGATGAAATTTTTGTACCCAAACAAATTTTAAAGTGAGTTAAGGTAGAAATAGAGAAGAGGTATGAGATATGAGTTTAGACATATGAGTTAAAAGAATAAAGTGATGATAACTGTGTTAGAGTGATGGGATAAACCAAATAGGCCCTTAGATGTTAAGTTATAAAATAAGATATGCAACATTTCCTTGATTTTAGCCACCCTCCATTGTGGCATGGATAAACTCTTAAGTTGTGAGAATTTTGTAACTTAATCAACACTTCTTAGAATTTCAAACAAACATGACTATGGGTCAAAAAAATAAATTGAAACTCATTAGTCTAAAGGTTTAGGATGACATTAGCCAACCAAAACAATATAACAGATTTGAATTTAGGAGACATAAAGTAAGGGCTGCTCAACATATGTTGTGGCATAAGGCAACAATTTAAAGTGTGAAGGGTTATTAATTAGTTTCTTCCAATATCTCAATGGTGGTACTTATTGAACATGTCTTTGAAAAAGTCATCAATTTGATATTAGTTTTTTTTTTTTTTTTTTTAACAACTTTAGTCTCAATTGAATTGGTTTCTTTGTACTAATACCACCATGATCATGCCAAAATCATCAACAACCATGTTATTAGCATGTTAAATGCCTTTCATACAAAATATGGTCATGCTTTTAATAAAAAAATTTCAAAGTAATTTAAATAAAGAATAAATAGTTTTAAAACTTGTAAATGTTAAACAGTAACGTTTCTATTGAATACCTCAATTTAGTTTCAAAATTTTTTTTTCCCAAATCTCACTCAAATTTATGGTATGTAAAAATAGGGCCTAGTCTAGGGCCGACTTGATACATTTTGGAGCAAAATGCAAATGTAAAATATATTGTTATAAGCGATATATGAATTAGAGAGAAAAAATCCAACTTTATATATAATTTAATACAATAATTGGACTATTTTCGCATATATTTATAAAACATATTTTAAAACTTTTAATTATAATAACATCAAAACAATCAATATCAAACTAAATATCATATTTTAGACCATCATTGTCTCTCTTAGTAATGTTGGACTTCAATTATGGAACAATGAATTTGAATAATGAATTTGTCTCGAAAATTATTAATTCTAATTTTAATTTTGATAGAGAGAGAAAGGAAGAGTAAAAATTTTGGAAGATTTAAATTTTTTACACTCTTAAACTACCCTAAATATAGTGAAACATATTAATAAAATGATAAACAAGACATTTTATCAACTAACTGAAGATGTCTTTTTTCTTTTTCTTTCTAAGTGAGAGATCTTACTTTTATATTAATATAGTATCACTTATTTTAGGAGGCCTTCTTTCATTTGGTGATTGGAAAATTGTCTTCTTCTTCTTATTTGCTGAGTTGCTGTGATTGTTGGGAATGAGAGGGAACCAGAATGAGGTGGAGAGTCAGACCAGAGAGAAAAAGAGAGAGAGAGGAGGAGAGAGAAAAAAAAATTCAAATATACGAGCTACAATAATCGTGCATATATACATAATTATTGTAGTTTTTGTATATTTATGCACAATTATACACAATTTTGCACTCACTGATGTGGGTATTTTTTTGACCAAAATGTGTAAAATGAAGAGATTTTTATATTTTAAAAAATTATACACCCATTGATGTGGATGCTTTTAGACCATTGCCTAAATGGCCTAATGGTTGAAACCTCCTTAGTTTAAATATCATATTACAACCCTTCTTTTTAAAATCGAGAGCCAAGTATGGCGAGGGGTTTAAATCTTGGTACTTGAACTTCTTCCAACAGACTTTTAACCCAAGAGTCCCCCCTCCCAAATCCGATGTCGCCACATTTTGATTAGGAGATGTCATCCCAAGCCTCTATAACCCAATGGTGGTGATGGTTTGTTTCTATTGTCATGGACTAATCATAGGTCCCAAGTCACACAACCCTAATCCTTGGGGTAAAGACTAAAGACTTAAAAAAGCCCTCATCCACCATAAGTGGGTCCAAAATCCAAAAAGGATAGCTTGCTCAACAAATGAACCAAGCCCAAACTGACCTAGGCTTCTTTTTTTCACTCCACAGCCCACATTGATGTGAGCTTCCCAATCACCCTGCCCATCTCTTATCAGTACCAGCCAACCCATCATTGATCATACACCGAAAAAAAAAAAAAAAATTTCCTGCAGAATTCTTTTGCACTGAACCCATCATAAACCTCCTCCAGCAGACTCTCACCACCACCATCTTTGTCCATTAAGCACCAACCAACCCAACTCACCCACCACAACCCTCCAACCCCATTGCCACCATTTCAACACTCGACCCAGTCACCCAGATTACCTCCTCCAAGTCTGCACCAACGAGTTCTTTCAGTACACAGAAACCAACCCACCACATTCACGTTTCATTCAAACCTGTGTCTCCTTCAACAAGCTGCTCAATGTGATTGGTAAGTCAAGAAATATTGAGTTTTTTTGGTAACTTCTTCACGAGATGGGATGGCCGCGTCTCGTCAATGATAAGACTTGTAGGATTGCGCTGAAGACTTTGGCAGCGTCGAGGCAGTTGAAAAGTTGCTTGGAGTTTTTCCACTCTATGAATTCATTTGGGTATGAGTATAGCTTGGAGACTTTGAATAATGTGGTTGAGACAGTGTGTGGGCAATAGGCTTGTTGAGGATGCTAAGTTTGCGTTTTACAAGTTCAAAGAATGGATAAAACCAAATGGGGTTACTTATAAGTGTTTGACAAAGAATTTTGTGATGTAGGTGATTTAGTTGAGGCTTCAAAGGTTTGGAATTCGACGGTGGATGAAGGGTTCTAGCTAGATATTGATGCAGGATGGAAACCCTTTTCAAGAAAAATAGGTTTGATGAGATACTGAAGTTATTTCAGATGATGAGGATAAGATGATATGGGTGTTTCAACTTATAGACTTGTGGTTGAGTGGATGTATATAGGGGTAAGATTGTGTAAGCATACATGGTGTTTGAAGAAATGCGCCAGAGAGTTGATTCAGGCCGATAATCTGACATTTGTGTTGCAAGTTATGAGCTTTTGGAAAGAAGCAGAGTTAGAGAGGCTTATAGGGCTGTGGAAGGGATTGAGAAACTGGATATAAGTGTGTACCATGGGTTGAAGAAGGGGCTTTTGAAGTTGAGAAGGGGAAATGAAGCAACAGATTTGGATCCTTAATGGCTGAGATTTAATAAAAATCAATCTATGGCCTAAAATATGCCATGTCATTTAAAAAATACTAACTTAACATTTCAAGGAGGTGTGAGTCTACAATGGCATTTAAGGAAGAGAGTGAGGAATGGAACTGATTCACTTGTGAACTTCGAAACTATTTAGAAGCCACCAAGTATGTAGAGAGGACTTGAGGTGCCTGGATTTGATTACAACAAGTTTTTACAGTATTATTCAAATGAGGAAGGTCATGTTATGCTTTTGGAGGTGGCAAAGAAATTGAGAGAGGCAGGGTTGTTTGATTTGGCAGATATATTTGAGAGATGTGGGCAGAGAATGGCTACGAGAAACACAAGAAGAAACAGAGCAGTTGAACTTTGAAAACATAATGGAATTTATAGATTATAATTTGCTTCAAGGAGGTTTTATCACAAACAAGAAAGTAAGTTGATATATTGATAATTGATTTATCAGGAACCTGGTTTTTGATTTTATATCTTCTTAGCAAACTCTAGTTGGACCATCCATTATTGAAACAAAAATCTATCACTGGCCATGTTTAGTGCCGAACTGGTTTAAGGAATTTGTATTTGAAAAACAAACAAAAAAACATGCCTAGAATGAACAAATAATTATAAAATAAAAATTGATTCTCTTTTCATTCACATATATTTTGTAGATCATTGCAAATGATTATATACCAGTGAGAAATTGTTAATCATATTCAAGTTGAGTGAGATAACATAAGGTTAAAAAGGAATAAAGAAAATTATTAATTTCTACTGATTTGATGGCAATAATGCAAAAGCCCTCTTGATCTGATGGCAATTCAAGGGCTTGAGTAGTTATTCTAGAACAGTGGGGAAACCCCCTTAAAATTCCACAATCTAGAGCAGCTTTAACATTTGATTGACAGCTTGATAGAGCTGGATCTCGAAGAAGAATTTAGAAATCCTTGGATATTAAATGGACCAAAGAAGTACAGTGATCTAGGGTTTGAAACGTCTTGGCACCAAACAAAACAAGATCCACTTCATTTCAAGCCCTCTCTATTTTTTCCATTTCATGGTTTAAAATTTATTTTAATGGATCTAAATCTTATTGTGTATAAATTGTCATGTCTTTTACTTTAAATGATGTAGTAGTCTGTAGTTTTTGTGCGCCTTTAGATTTGTAAAATTTAATTTAAACTATAAAATGAATCTAATTCAAATGGAGAGTATGTGTTTTGCTCCATCCTTTAAAATTTTAAGGGATTGATGAAATACACTTGACATATGCCAATACATTTAATTGAGGAATAAACGTAGCATTTA